>CM066031.1:1630830983-1631405165 GCA_033557465.1 Ichthyophis bannanicus | reverse complement strand
AAAAAAACACCTATTTTCAAAACACTTTCGACCACTACAACATAACCTCCCACCCATCTACTTTTACTTACTGAAGATCGTTCCAAGGGAAAAGGCATATGCAGAAGAGTATTCGCCCATTGTATATAGGAACTGTTCCTGTTTCGTATCCACTGTTCACTGTACATAGTTAATATGTTCTATGTCTAGGTAAAACAGACCGGATATTGTTCTATTGCTTCATGTAAACTGCTTTGACCAGGTGATGAAAGCGGTATATAAACGCATGCTAAATAAATTAAAATCACATTTTCCTGAGTTAAAGGGTTTGAATAAGCTGGCTTTAACTCGGTAATTAGTTGTGAGTTTTTGTTTTCCACATACTATGCTGAATTTTCACTAGGAACTTGCAAAGTTTTGGGAAATGGGGGGTTATGGAAACGTCTGGTTTTTTTTATCACTGCTGGTTTGGGGTCAGTTAATGTGTAAAAGATAACAGCTTGTATACAATAGTCGTTGAGCTATAAGGCTTTAATTTAATGAGCACATCCGATAATTGAACTGGGATGGCGCTTGTGCCACCTATGGCGGATAGGGCCGTCACTGCAACCCTAAACCCCGGGATATTTTCCCCCCCCCCCCCCCCCAGTTCCGGTCCGGGGGTTATATGCGTGCACAGCATTGAATATCTGGAGTTGCCGCACAGGCTCCACAGCCACAGAAGCTAACCAGGTAGCGGCGATATCGCACCACTACCCAGTTAGCTCCTACGGGAAAAGTTAGGTCAGTTTTTGCTGTAAAACAGTCTTTAAACCATGTAAATGTCTTTGAAAATTGGGCCCTGAGTGCAGAGTAAGTCCTTTGCATGGCTTTGTTAAGCTCAGTGCAAAAAAAAAAAACGTATTTGCATCCCGTTTCCTTTCATGAATATGGATGCTTAGCTATTTGTCGATTGAGGAACAGGACAGCAAAAACAAAGGAGTTGTCAGCTGGAGGAAACTTGGGGGGGGGGGCAGCTTGGGAAAAGTTGGGAGATTGTGGTAGGTATGTTTCATTTACTTCAGCAGGTAACCACGGCTCCACCAGCTGAGCAATGGCTGGTAAAAATCATATTAACAAAAAGCCGGGTTGCCCTGGTTATACCTTCTGCCTGTCCAGATAGACAGCCCAATGCCAGTTGAAAGAACCGGTTCCATGTGCAGGATGCCTGCAAGCTGAAGTCCTCATGAAAAAAGGGGAGGAGCTCAAGAGAAGAGATGGTGAGGCGGAGGAGTACTCAAGGACAGCAAGAAGTACATTGATTGAGATGCTTTTAGAAACATCCAAGCTCTCCGACAGAGGTGTGAAGATGGGATGCTACAGAATGAAGGAAAGCTGGACACAAGTCACCAGAGCCTGCTAGAATCAACAGTCCAACTCCTCCAGCCCTTGAATTGAACAACCAGTTATGCAGCACTGGAACTGGAGGAGGGTGAAAGCACCCTGGCAAAGAGGGGAAAAACCAGAGCTCACGCACCCCAAAGTTCCAAAAATCAGGGATAACAAGGAAAAAAAGGGTAGTGGTGGTTGGTGACTCTCTTGTGAGGGGTACGGAGGCCCCCCAGCCTCCATATGCCAACCACAATGGAGGGTATGTTGTACTAAACCGTCTTAATGGTTACCGGCGTTAGTTGCAGTCCGGACTGTGACGAATGACATATAAGGTAGTGGGCGTTCCGGTCGTAAAGGTTAGCATTTCGGGTTATTGCGGGATTAAAGTCCATTATCGCGTGATAGAGGGAGCCGTGGCATGTTAACGCGTGTTAGCCTTAATTTAGGGCGCTGACCTGGACCATGCAGCAACAGAGGTGGTTAGCACACTGGGTTACCTACAATGACTGCTTGAAACAGGGAGTCATGAGTTTTGTCCCCCCAGTGGGCTTAATGAGTAAGGCGGTCTGAGGCATTGCCCTTTACTTTAAATCAGTGCTGTCTGATGGCATTTGCTTTTTTAATTTACATTAGTGCTGCCAGCAAAACACACCCTCACAGTGCACCGTAACCTAAGGTGCCGCATAAATCACCCATATAAGGCACTACAGGAGGGCACCTTATAAAGTGCACTGTCTCATCAAGGCACCTTATAAGGTTCCACTATAAGGGCGCTTTATTAGGGCGCCGTCTGAGGCACCTTAAGGTTGCAGCACAGTGAGGCTGTTTTCTGCTCGGCAGCACTAATTTAAATTAAAAACGGAAAATGCCTCAGACAGCCCTATCAAATAACACCACTATGGGATCAAAACCCATGACCTCAGCCTGTGAAATAACCAGTGGGCTACAGTCTCCATTATGTCTAATTAACAAGCGCAATGGCTGGAATACACAAGTGACCTGCAGGTCACCACACAAACTGTCTGCTGTGGTAACCAGGATAGGGTTAACCCACCCGTACCCATGATGCACTGCACATGCAGATCAGCAGTTCTCCAGATGATCACAAGATGGGGTATTAGCACCCCCACAGCACTCAGCCTGGTTAGGGGCAACTGACTGTGTGTGTTACTGGCACAGAGGTAGATTTTACCAGGACCGTCACATTGTGCAGGGTACTGTGATCACCCTGAGGGCGAGGTGGGGTGCTCAGAACCTGGTCGGCAGCACCCGGCTTAGTTGCGATAGGCTATGCTGCAGGTTGGCATCAGTGCTAGTGGGTGATAGGTAGTCCTTTTCAGACACACCTAGGATACCAACGTGTGTCCATCTGTATTTCCCAGTCACATCCTTAACCCTTGTGGAATATGATGCACTCAGAATAGTGCATATCCTGGGTAGGTGCAACCATGGTCACATGATTTAAGTGAAGGGGGGTGTTGGACCCATAGGCAGATTATGTAGCATCACCCAACCCACCCTCTGGGTTTCAGGGTGGGGTACAGGATCTCCCACCAACAGAGCAACACTATACATCCCTGCACTGGTGGCAGTAGAGGGGACAATCAACCCCAGTCATGGTGGGGAACAGGTACCCTAAAGAGGCAGTCAATGTAGATCCTTGTCCACGTCCATAAGGCAATGGCAGACAGACAGTCGGACTGGAAATGCTCAACTGCCCCCCACCACTATCTGACATTTTACAGCAGCAAGCACAGTGAGTCTCCAGCCCACTGCACCCTGCAGGTGTTCCAGCCATACACATACTAACTGCAGACAGTCTGCTAGCTCAGTCCATGTTCCTGGAGACGTGCGCACCCAAAACTGGGATGTGAGCACACGCACCAAGCAGATAAGTCAGGGATTGGGCCCCCAGAAAGGAGAACCCCATAACTATCACTTGAGAAAAAACTATATAGCAATATGGGGGAACCTAGCCATGCCGTGGTCACTGCTCAGGCAGGGTGAGAGTGAACTCCCAGCCAGGACATGAGTAGCCACCCCGGTCCGTTCAGGTGGTGGCCGGGCACTACAATGTCCCAGCCATTGCCCTATGCCCTGTGCAGAGGCCATCCTGCCCATGGACAACCCTGTCCAGGCCATAAGAACTAGTACCTTGCTCCTTCATTATGCAAATTTGGGAGGCTAACACAGGAAACGATGCAAGCAGGGTGGGCTGGAGTAATGGTGTAGGCAGCCACAACACACTGGATAGACAGAAACACACTGCCACACCTATGGACAGAATTGTGCAAATATAGAGGCTTTTAGCCGCTCCTGGCCACCACCCCAGGTTTTGGCCTGGGCACAGTGCAGGCATGGCTATGGTACGCAATACTGTTGGGGTCCAATCCCAGGGGTGGTAAATACTGTCAGAAGCCAAAACTGAAACACACTCCACAGATATCAGAAAGGTTGCTATGATGCAGCTCATATCAGCAAATTGTGAGTAACTTAGGAATTGTTTATCTGCCAGTAATCATAGCAACCTTGTGATTATATGTGTAACGGATCCCCAAGTTTAGGGCGGCATTGCGAAGGTATGCAAGTGCTAGTATTCGGGAGATGCTGCTGCATGCAGGGACAATACAATAGCATGACGCTCCATGAGGCTTTGGATAGTGGAGCCTGTGGGTGTGGGCGGTTTATGGACCTGTTGGCCGCTGATCTAGGGCAGAGGTTCCCAACTCCATTCCTGGTCGGCCAAACACTGTTCAGGTTTTTCATTGCTGTCCATAATGAATATGCATGAGATCCAGTTGCAACCCATGGGGACAGCGCATACAAATGCAGCACAGGCATATTTATTAGGGGCAGCATGAAACCTGAATGGTTGTTTGGCCCTCCCGGACTGCAGTTGGGAAACTCTGCCTCTATGGATTGCACATGTTTATGGTGTCTGCTCTGTAGGTGTAAAATAAAGCGCGTTTCAGGCATGTTTATGTTATCTGCATCTAAAAGGTTCTCTCTTATTACCACGGTAAGTACTGGGTAAAAATATGGGGGTGGGGTTGGCAGGAGCCACAGCTGGGACTTGAACTTGTGAACTTCTGCTCATGAACACACTGGCTGTGTGTAATGCACAAACACTGATGGCCACAGGCACAAATCATTCCCTGGGGATACCATGACTGTTAATAAGACAGACCCGGCCTGTTGCAGTGCATGGCACCCACCTAAACAGGGCTTGGCCATAGGTCTCTGCTGTGGGCAGAGGCCACGTCCCCTCTGCCACCAGCACCCCTCCACCACCATGCTCCCATGCCATTTTTTTAATGCCGGTGGTGCTGGTGCGTGCGCAGTCCCAGGCCATCCAGTATGCCGGTAGACAGTTTCCTATGGTGTGGGTTCTCGGGTAGGGGTGCCTACAGGGACCTGTGCACCTTCCCCCCCCACCGACACCACCTGCCAATGTTATGTGCCCTTGGGGGTACCTGCTGGGTAAACTCCCCTGTGACACTGTGGGACATACACTCGTGCCTTGTTGGACCCTCGTCAGTTGCTGTCGTGCTGCTTTACAGTTTTGGCATTCCTATGTGACGCCTAGGCATCTGCCTAGTCCGCAACTGTGCCCCAGAGGACCACAGCATGTGCCGCCTGCAGCCCCCTGTAATTACCATTTACAGCATCAGTACAGTTGCCCTTTACTACGTGCCCACTATGCTGGGTTGATGCCACATCTGCATGCCCTAACAAACCTGCCCCAATCTAAACGACAGAAACCATGATCAGCGCTATGTCAATGTGGGATTCATTTACTGTGTAGGGGGACGGAGCATAGACCCTTCCAAACATGATATCGTTAATTTTTACGCTTTGTCAGTTAGTGGTGCTTTATGTTTATCATTAAGATCAATATTGGCCAGCGGGTTATTGTGATTTTAAATGTGGTTCTGGGCAAAACTGAAAGTGGATATTTTAAAGGCAACAAACAATTTTGTTAGAAAGGAAAATAAATGTAAAAGAAAAAAAGGAAAGCCACTATGGTTCTCAAACGAACTAGGTGAAAAGGTGAAAAAAAGAGGGTAAACTTTCATAAAATACAAGAGATCACAGAGAAAGGAAGACAAGTATATATATATGGAAACAGAGAAGCTAGCAGTCAGGAAAGCAACGATACAAAGTGAAGAAATAGCCCAAGCAATAAAAATGGGGGGGGGGGGGGATAAGACAATTTCAGATATGTTAGTGAAAGGAGGAAGGGCAAAAGTGGTATTGACAGACTCAAGAGGTGAAGGGGAGGAAGAGTGAAGGGGAGGAATATGATTAGGATAAAATGGAATTGCTTAATAACTAATTATCTTCTGTGGTCACAGATGAAGGACCAGGAGTAGGACCTCAGAAAACACACACAAATAGAAGCAGAGGGAAGGAGTAGCCTAATGGTTAGAGCACTGGCTTGGAAACAAGAAACCAAAGTTAAGTTCCCACTAACACTCCTTGTGGACCTTGGGTAAAGTCACTTAATTCTCCATTGCCTCAGAAAATTTCAAGTTATCCATGGCCCTGTTTAATGTACAGTACCAAGCTTTAAGTTACAAGGTAAACACTTTCACTGAAAGTATAAAGTGGTATTAAAAAACTGTTAATAAAATAATAACAGAAGTGACAAGGATCTTGAAGGGTTTTCAGAAGGACTGTGTTCTTCAGGAAACTAGCTAAACTAAAAGTAGACAAAGTAATGGAAAAAGATGGGATACATCTGAGAACATTGAAGAAACTTGGGGTCATTCTAGCAGCTCCACTGACTGACCTTTTCCATGCTTCCTTAGAGTCGGGAAAGGTCCCCGAGGACTGGAGAAAGGCACATGTGTGTCCCTTTATACAAAATTGGAAGTTTAGGATGAGGTTGTAGACTACAGGCCAGTTAGTCTAACCTCTGTGTTGAGTAAGTAAAATTTTGGAAACGCTGCTACTAAAAGAGAGAATAGTGAGGGTTCTGGAGTACAATGGATTACAGAATCTGAGGCAGCATGGATTTACCAGACAGTGTGTTGTAAGACAAATCTGATTGATTGCGTTGACCGGGTGACCAGGGAGTGGACCGAGGGTCAGCCCTAGGATATTATGTACTTAGATTTCAGTTAAGCCTTTGACCCCTGTTCTGCACGAGCAACTGATAAACATAACTGCGCACCCTAGGAATGGACCATAAACTGACTGACTGGGTTAGAAAATTGGTTGAGTGGGAGGCAACAAAAGTTATAGGTAAAGGGAGTACTCACTTTTAGGAGAAGGCGGTTACCAGTGGGGTACTGCAGTGATCTGCCTTGGTCGGATTCTTTTTAACATGTTGTTTAGTGATATTGCAAGAAGGGAGGTCAACTAAGGTTTTTTCTCTGTGGATTGTACCAAACTCTGCAATAGAGGAGACACCCAGGAAGAAGGAGATAACAAGAGGAGTGATCTAGCTAAGCTTGAAGAATGGTCCCGAATTTGGCAGCTGAGATGTAATGAATAAAAAATGCAGGGTCAAGCTTGTGGGCTGCAAGAATCCAAAGAGAGCGGCTACAGCATAGGGGATGAAGTACTTCTGTCCACGACAAGAACAGGACCTAGGCCTGATTGTATTCTGATGATCTCTAAGTGGCTAAAAAGGTAGAAAAGCTTACAGCAAAAGGCAGAAGGATGCTTGGGTGCCTATAAGGAGCGGAATAGCCAGGTAGAAAAAGAGGTGATAGTGCTCCTCTGTATAATTCTCTGGTGCAACCTCATTGGGAGTATTGTGTGCAATTCTGGAGACCGCACCTTCAAAAGAATATAGACATGATGGAGTAAGTGCAAAGGGTTGGACTTACTAAAATGATTAGTGGTCTTCGTTTATAAAGCATATCGAGGACAGACCGTAAAGATCTTAATATGTATATGTTTAGAGCAGGATTTCCAAAACATTGATCCCATATGACCCCATGTTAGTAAACTGAAAATTCAAGTGACCCCAGATGTTGATGCAATCAAAAATTAGCCTCCTACTCTTCCTTTCACTCATCTAAAAACAGAAAGCTGAGTTGGCAACCAGCAGCAGCAGTCAGTTACCCCAGTGTCTTTTGTGTCAGTGTGTGCACTTCCAGATCCCACGTACTCAGCATGGGTATCAGTCTAAACAGAACATCACGAAACATAAGATATGTTATACTGGGTTCAGAACCAAGGTCCATCAAGCCCAGTATCCTGTTTCCAACAGTGACCAATCTAGGTCACAAGTATCTAGCCAGGTTCCCCAAAAGACCACAGGTTCCACAATGCTTGTTTTGGGAGCAAAGGCAATTTGATATCCTGTGACCTCTTTAATAATGGTTTATGGACCTTTCCTCCAGGGAACTGCTCCAACCAACCTTTTTTTAAATCCAGGCTACACTAAAACAGCTTGTTACTACATCCTCCGATAATTCACAGGTCTGCGACTAAAAAGCTGTTTGATTATTGTCATCTAATTTCCATGTATTTTGGTGTGCTGAAAACAAATAAAATATTGAAAAAACTCCTAGACGTCATGATTTGCCACAACATGCACAATTGTCTTCAAATTTATCAATTTTTTTCAAATTACTATGATTAAGTGCATTTAAGATATAAAATGCCAAAAAATCTTAAAGGGGTTTCCGAGTTATGTAAAAAAAAAATATAGCACTGTAAATTGATGGTCAGCAATATATACATAAGCTAAACAAGTTTTAAGTCCCGTGCTTCTAATGGTAGAAGGGGTTAATCTTTCCTGAAGAATCCGTGGGTAGGGAGACACAGGGCAGATAGCAGCAGCTCCGGTCAGTGCAGGGGGGCGTGGCCAGCACTGTGACGTCTCGTGTTTAGACACAGAGCTGCTCTCTCCTGCATGCCACACTTGTGCACGAATTATCATCAGGTTCTTGGTTGCAGGCTGTTCACACTTTTTCATCGCAATTCGTGTTAGCTCGTCATTCTTCAACCATTATGTTATGGCTACGCAAAAGTGTATTAATTCGCCAGACAGTTTCTGTTTCATCTGTGGTGAATATACAGTGTTGAAGCAACAGCAGAATATTACAGACTTTGTGAAAAAAAGTATACTTGCATAGTTTGGACTAAAAATTGGAGATCAAGATAAAGTCTGGGCGCCTCATAAAGTGTTGCAAACGGTGTGTTGAGGACCTCCGAAAACTGGTTCAAGGGTTAAGAAAAAATCTTTCCGTTATGGGATTCCTATGGTATGGCGAGGAGCTAAAGAACCATAGTGACGACTGTTACTTTTGTTCATGCGATGGTGAAAGGGTTTAATTCCAAAATGGAAGCATTCCATTTCATACCCCAATCTTCACTCGGCAATTCGGTCCCATCCCCCATGGCACAGATATACCAGTACCCAAGCCCCCTGCTACCTTGGAAGAGATACCTAGCTCCGATGAAGGGGAAGTCATACCTGAACCAGATGACGAATCAAGTTCTGACTTGAAGATGATACAAGACCAAAATTGTGTTCTCAGGAGGAGATGAATGATTTGGTAAGAGACTTGAGTCTTCCCAAAGATGTCGCTGAGTTACTCGGATCAAGGCTGAAAAGCAGGAATTTATTGTTGCCAGGAGTGTTATCTTAGGGTTCAGACATCATGAAAAGGATTTTCGTTCCTCTACTTCGCCCAGGAAGACAAGTTGGTTTATTGCATCGATGTCGAAGGTCTGATGGGTCAATATTGATTCAGAGCAATGGCGTCTTTTTATAGATTCTTCAAAAAGAAGTCTCAAAGCAGTTTTACTCCACAACGGTTTTTACGCTTCCATCCCTGTAGGTCATTCCGTACACTTGAAGGAAACCTACGAGAACTTGGAATTGTTCTTCGTAAATTTAACTATGAAGGACCATGGTTGGCAAGGGTGTGGGGACTTGAAGGTCTTGTGCATGCTGCTCGGGCAACAAGCTGGGTATACCAAATATCCTTGTTTTCTGTGTCTATGGGACAGTCGAGACGACAAAATCACTGGACCAAGAAGAGTTGGCAGCCGAGGGTGCTAACAGTCGGTGAAAAAAATGTCCTCGAGAAACTTTGGTACCTTACATAAAGTTCTTCTACCACCTCTCCACATAAAATTGGGATTGATGAAGCAATTCGTAAAATCACTTCCAAGAGATGGAGAATGCTTCAAATACTTGGTCACCAAGTTTCCAGGCCTGGCGGAGGCAAAATTGAAGGAAGGTGTGTTCGTTGGACCAGACATTAGAAGGCTTATAGTTGATCAAGAGTTTGTCAATACCATGACGGATCCTCAAAAAGAAGGGTGGATTGCATTTAAAGAAGTCATACAGAAACTTTTAGGCAATAAAAAGATCCTCACTACAAAAAGATCGTCGGACGAATGCTGAAAGCATTCCAAGCTTTAAGTTGCCTGATGAGTTTGAAAGTGCATTTCCTTCCAGTCCCACCTTGACTACTTTCCTGAAAATGTAGGAGCTGTGAGTGAGGAACAAGGAGAACGATTCCACCAAGACATTAAAGAGATGGAAAGGAGATACCAGGGAAAATGGAGCATTACAATGAGGGCAGACTAATGTTGGATGCTTCAGAGAGACATTCCAGATGCTACTCACAAGCGGAAATGCACCAAGAGGAGCCTCACAAGGAAGAAGAATCAAGTTTAGTGCGGGGTAGGTGAGCTCATTTCAGTTCAAAAAAGGATGTTCATGAAAATAGTGTACTAAAACTTTAATTTTATGTCTATTTCCATTTATTTTGAGGTATGGCCTTATTTAACATAGTTACCTAAATTGTCAGGAAACATGATGTCCTATGACAAAACGGAGGTCATTTTCGGATTCAGCACACCAAACACATAAAGATTACGTGGAATAACCCAAAACAGCTCTCGAAAAAAGTTTTTGCAGACCCGTGTTTAATGAATTCCGAGTTTGATTACACATTGATTGAAAAAATATTTTCTCTTATTAGTCTTAAATATGTTACCCTGTAGATTCATTAAATGTGCCCTAGTCTTACTATATTTGAGGCGTAAAATAATCAATCTACATTTACCCGTTCCACTCCATTCATTAATGTATAGACCTCTATCATATCTCCCCTCAGCCTTCTCTTTTCTAAGTTGAAGAGCCCTAACTGTTTTATCCTCTCTTCATAGGAGTATCCTTCCATACCCTTTACCATTTTGGTGGCTCGTCTCTATACTTTTTCTAATAATGCTAAATCGTTTTAAGAAACGGCGACCAGAATGGAACACATGGAGCGATACAGAGGAATTATAATATCCTTTGTTTTATCTCCATTCGTTTCCTTATGATACCTAGTATTCTATTTGCTCTCTTGGCCGCCTCTGCACATTGGATGGAGGGTTTCAACATATTATCCACGATGACGCCTAAATGTTTTTCCTGGGTAGTGGTTCCTACTGTGGAACTTTGTATCTTGTAACCATAGTTTGGGCTGGTCTTTCCTAGGTGCATAACTTTGGCACTGTCCACATTAAATTTCATCTGCCATTTGGATGCCCAGTCTTCTAATTTATCAAGGTCCGCTTGCAATTTTTCACAATCCTCATGGATTTTAACAACTTTGAATAATTTTGTGTCATCTGCAGGAATCAGTCCTCACATATGGGTGATGTCAACACCAACAGAGCCTGCGTGGAGCAAATCCCCAGCTTTCAAAGAAAGCCTTTGGGAGCTGCTACCATGCCTGCGTGGTCCCCTTCCTGCCCAAGGGTGCCATCTTGCTCAGTCCAATGACATTGGCTAAAAAGATGTATTTTTTCTTCTTTTTATATTGTATTATGCAGTCAATGATGATGTCATTTTTGATTTTTCTTTAGAAACTAATTGAAGTTTGGGTCCCTTGAGAAAACCCTATGTGGCGAAACGCAGGGGCAACTGTAAGATAGGCGTTGGGGCATTGCCTCTCTTTCAACGGACAAAGGAAAAGGCAGATCAAAGAGAAAAAAATTGAAAAAATGAAAGAAACAACGATAAGAAGACCAAGACCAGTTACACCATTATTGAGCTAAGTAATTTTTTTGCTTTGAGCGTTTTTTTGATTATTGAAACAGTTGGTGCTGGTTATTGGATTTTCATTTTTCATAAGCCGTTGATGTACTAAACCCTGCACAAGTCCAGGAGATTGAAACATATTTCTTGGTGCGGTAGTGCCATAAGAGTGTTGTCTGAGGCTTACGTAGTGACAAATAGGAATAACACTGAGTAATAATACCAAGGTGAATTGTTGGAATGAGGTTCCATTTAGGCTTATAGCAATAATCATTCACGGGAAGTACGGCCATTTATAGCTAAAAAGACGGCAAGCAATGAAAGAAAATCCAAAAATAATTGGACTGCAACTCCAAGGGGAGGAGGGAGGGTTGTGAGGGCTGATTACAGCGGTCCCCGGAGAACACCTGTTATAGGTGAGTAACTACGTTTTTCTCCGGGAGCAAGCAGGAAGTCAGTCCTCACATATGGGACTCCCCAGCTACAGGCTACCTTAAACCTATAGCCCAAAAAAAGGCTCCCTCAGTGAGAGCCGCAATCAGCCGCATTGAAACCCTAACCACGGAAATAGCACTCCAGTAGCCTGAACACAGAAGGGTTGGAGGGCAGGAGTTGCCTAGACCTCAAACAGGTTATGGAGCAATGCCTGGCCGAAGGCACTGTCCATAGGGACTTCCTATCCAGGCAGTAATGAGCTGAAAAGGTCTGACCCGAAGAGACCAGCTGGCAGCCCGGCAGATGTCCGCCAACGGAACAGAGCACAGGTGAGCTACTGTGATGCCACCATGGCTCTGACCCTATGAGCCATAACACGGCCCTCCAGTGGAAGCCCCTCTGTCTCATAACCCCGGGCAATACAGTCCACCACCCAAGTGGACAACATATGCTTTGTCACCGCCTTTCTCAGTTTACTGGGGTCGTAGGAAACGAAAAGCTGAGAGGCTTTGCGGTGAGTTTGCGTACGCTGGATGTAGGGACAGGGCCCTCCTACACAGTCCGTGGTATGGAGGTCTGTCTCTGCCTGACCTGGCATGCGGCCTGGGAAAGAAGGTAAGGAAGAACCACCTCCCGGGTTGAGGTGAAATGAAAGAGAGACCACCTTCGGAAGGAACTTGGGATGTGTGCGAAGCATCACCCTATTCTTGTAGAACCTGGTATAAGGCCTCTCCACCACGAGAGCCTGGAGCTCACTCACTCCTCTCTGTTTAGGTAAAAAAAAAAATGTTCAAGCAGCGCTGATTATAATGCGGGTGTATTACACCTAATTCTGGTCTGCTTGCTCGCTTGCCATAGTAAGGGGTTTTTTTTCCCGCAGTCCAGGAAGCGTTTAAATAGCGCATGCACTGTACCTTCACAATCCCAGAGTGATTAGCAGTCCAGTGGCATCTCCAATGTGACGGAAGATCAAGGCATTTTTTTCCCACGGCTTGGAAAGTGTTTAACCGCGCATGTGCTGGCGTTTTTTTAACAATCTCACTGTGATCTTCAGCATGGTGGTGGTTCCCGAGCGACGGAGGATATGTCTTCAGGTTTAAAACCCCCTCCCCCTTTTTTAGCTCGTACTGTTTATAATTTAAAATTGGGGGTTTTCTTCAGTCATATGCTTAAATTGGTGTTATTTCTTGGTTTCATTTTAGGATTAAAAGATTGCCATTGCCAATTTGGCAAGTTTGCTCTGGTGCACATGTTAAATTCTACGTTTTTTCCTTTTTATATATGTAGTAAGTAAAGCTTACATGTATTCATTTGGGGCATGCATAAATACCTGTATGGGTTTAGGTTGTCATTTTCATTTTATTTGTGGTTGATTCGCTGGCTGTTCACCCGATTTACTATCATGTATTAAGCAGTACTGGTTATGTCTTTCCTGTACAGATAATCCTCCATATATTTTAAATTAATTGCTTTTTAGTATGACACTTTGGGGTTTTTATAGTGCGTATTGTAAATAAACTAGAGATACCATCACAGTATAATAGGTTACGGTTAATGGTGAATGGTGAAATAAGTGTTCACGTATTTTTAGATCCTTGGTTTTACAATATGGTGGTTTATCTGTTGCATATTTATGTGTCAGTGTTTGCTGGTCACGTTCATTTCCTCAGAATAGATAATCTTTTAATTATTATTGTCAATGGAGGTTTTTAAATATAGGCATGTTTTGATTTTTATAGTGTGAAATGAAAATTACCTAACGGCATTATAGTGGCCTAATAAACCACAGTAATTAACAAGTGGCGAAATACACATCCATAAGGTATTTCTACAAATTTTTATATACTGCATGTTTCATGTTTCTCCAATTGCTACCTTTTTTTCTCTGATTCACTCCTGCGTTTTTACCTTAGCTTCTCATCCCTCTCCTGTTTCTCCTCTTGATATGGGGTTTTACAAATATATTAAATAGATTCATTAAAAAAGTTTTTTTTATCTATTTATAAAGATATACTTTTAACTGTTGTCTGTTTTTTATATATATTGTCATTTACTATTTCTAATTTATATGTTCATTAATTACACGCACTCTTTACCATATATTATATAAATTTTTTATATTTTTCATTTAGTACCTGTATAATGTTTGAACACTAATATAATATTGTTGTTTCACTGTTTTATATGTTTTTAATTTCTTATGATTAATTTTAGACTTATTATATTTTATTATTTTAATTATTTAATTATTTTCATGTATGACATTTTATTGCGATGTTATATAGTTTATAGTGAGCCATAATACCCCTGAAGAAGTACTATACAAAACACGGCCTGTGTTGGGTTTTTGGCTACCTCTATCAAATAAGGATCAATAAAAGGGGTTTTTTTGCTCATTTACTGCCCACGTCTTTGGACTGGTTTTTCCGGCTATTTTGTGTGGCAGTGTGCTGTTTTTGCTTGGTGGCTCACTCACTCTCCGGGCAGAAGTGAACACAACCAAGAATACCACTTTCCAGGAGAGATACTGGAGATGGCACGTGGCCATAGGCTCAAGGGCAGCCGGGTAAGCTGCCCCAACACGACATTAAGGTCCCATTCGGTCGCTGGAGGATGGACCGGGGGTTTCAACAGGAGCAAGCCCTTTAGAAACTGGGATACCATTGGGTGAGCAGAAAGAGGATTCTCGTCCATGGGAAAGTGGTTTGACGCTAGGGCACTGAGGTGCACTCTGACAGAATTGGACTTAAGGCCCAAATCAGAAAGATGGAGAAGGTATTTCAACATTACAACCACTGGGCAAGAAAAGGGGTCCAGCATACCAGACAGCAAATCTGTGCCACTTAAAGGCGTATGTCCATCTAGTAGACAGTCTACGTGAAGCCAGCAAGAACATCTCCACATCCTCCAGAAGGAGGAGTGGGGCGAGAGTCACCCTCTCAGCAGCCACGCCATCAGTGAAAGGGAGCTGAGGTTGGGATCCAAGAGAGAGCCCCCCTCCTGGGAGAGGAGATGTTGAGATGAACCCAGGGGAATGGGGGTCTCCACTGCTAGCTGCAGGAGAAGCAGGAACCACAGCTGCAGGGGCCACTGTGGGGCTATGAGAATGACAAAAGCTCTGTCCCAAAGGATCTTGAACAGAGTCTGGGTGACCAGAGGCATCAGGGGAAAAGCACAGAGAAGACCCACCGACCATGAGACTAGGAAGGCATCGGCGGCCACCCTGGAGGGATGTGGCTGCCTCAAGCAGAAATGGGAAAACTGGTGATTGTATGAACTCGCAAACAAGTCTATCACCGGTTCCCCCCAGGTCTGGAAAATCCTGCTGGCCACCGCCCGGTCCAGCTGCCACTCGTGCACCTGGAGGATCCTGCTGAGTCTGTTGGCCAGCCAGTTGTCTTGGCCCAGCAAGTATACTGCCTTGAGAAGAATCCCCTGCCGTGTTGCAAAAGAGCACAGGTCCAGAGCCTCCTGAAAGAGGGTGCATGACCCCGTACCCCCCTGTTTGTTGACATAGAACATAGCCACCTGGTTGTCCGTTTGGACCAGGACTGACCTGTGGTCCAGATCCTGCCTCAAAACCCTCAGGGTGAGACGGATGGCCTGGAGCTCCAACAAGTTGATCTGCTGGGCACTCGCCTCCTGGGACCACACCCCCTGTGTGTGGAATCCCTGGCAATGGGCCCCCTAGCCTAGTAAGGAGGCATGTGGTGAGGACTCTTGAATGGGGAAGGGCCTGAAAAGGCATATCTGCCTTCAAGTGCTGGGACAAGAGGCACCAGGCCAGGGGCTGTACCAGGTGCCTGGTCACTCTGATCCTGTCCTGGAGGTGTCCAGTGGCCTGGGACCATTGGTCTCTGAGGCACCACTGTGCAGTTCGCATGTGGAGACGGGCATCTGGAGTGACATGGACTGTGGAGGCCATGTGCCCAAGGAGGTGCAGCAGTTGCCTCACTGGCACTGAGGAGCTGTGGTGTACTTTCCCTGTGAGGGTTATAAGCCTGTCTGCCCTGTCTGCAGGCAGGAAGGCCTTCGACTGCAGGGTATTGAGCCTTGCCCCAATGAAGTCTAACTCCTGAGACGGACAGAGGCTGGACTTGGGGTAGTTGATTATAAACCCCAAGTGCTGCAGGACTTGGATGGCATGGGCTGTGGCCTGCTGCACCTCTGCATCCGAAGTGCCCCTGATGAGCCAGCTATCGAGATAGGGGAAGACAAAGATCCCTTGAAGCCTGAGGAAGGTGGTGACCACCGCCAGGCACTTCGTGAACACCCTGGGGGCCAAAGGGGAGCACTCTGTACTGGTAGTGGTTGTCCCCCACCACAAAGCGTAGGTATTGCCTGTGGCTTGGGTGGATTAGGATGTGTGTGTAGGCATCCTTTAGGTCTAAGGAGCATAGTCAATCTCCCTAGCAGAGGTAGGGCAGCAACATTCCAAGGGAGAGCATCTTGAACTTCTCCCTCACCAGGAATTTGTTGCCATGGCACTGCAGTGCCATTCAAGAGCCATGATTGCTGGCCACCACCAGGACTATCTTTTCCCCACAGCCAGATCCCCAATCTGGCCTCCCGTGGCCAGAGTCCGGCGCGGGGCTCCCCCTGCACTCCTCTATAGAAACATAGAAACATAGAAACATGATGACAGAAAAAGACCACAAGGCCCATCTAGTCTGTCCTTCCATAACAACAACTACAACAGTCCACTTTTTACCTTTAGAGATCCTCTGTGTTGGTCCCATGCTTTTTTGAATTCAGTTACTGTCCTCATCTCTACCACCTCCACTGGGAGACTATTCCATGGATCCACTACTCTTTCCGTAAAGAAATATTTCTGCATATCACTCCTGAATCTATCTCCCTTCACCCTCATCCCATGTCCCCTCGTCACAGAACTTGCTTTCAATTGAAAGAGGCTCTCTCCCTGAACATTTATGCCACGGAGGTATTTAAACATCTCAATCATATCACCTCTATCCCGCCTTTCCTCTAAGGTGTACATATTAAGATCCTTAAGTCTGTCCTCATATGCTTTATAATGAAGACTACTAATCATCTTAGTAGCAACCCTCTGCACCGACTCCATCCTGTTCACATCCTTTTGAAGGTGCAGTCTCCAGAATTGCACACCATACTCCAAATGAGGTCGCACCAAAGACTTATACAGAGGCATTATCACCTCCTTTTTTCTGCTAGCCATTCCTCTCTGTATGCACCCAAGCATCCTTCTAGCTTTTGCCGTCGCCTTTTCTACCTGTTTAGCTACTTTAAGATCATCGGACACAACTACGCCTAGGTCCCGCTCTTCTTTAGTGGACAAAAGTACTTCACCTCCTATGCTGTATTGCTCCCTTGGATTGCTGCAGCCCAAATGCATGACCTTACATTTTTTAACATTAAATCCCAGCTGCCAAATTCTAGACCATTCTTCAAGCTTAGCTAGATCCCTCCTCATGTTATCTACACCTTCCTGGGTGTCTACTTTATTGCAGATTTTGGTATCATCCGCAAAGAGGCAAACCTTACCCGACAGCCCTTCCGCTATATCACTAACAAAGATGTTAAAAAGATGTTTTGTCCCCACTAGCCACCGCCACTACCCTGCATCCAGGGGGAATTATTCCACCTCTGAGGTGGAATAAGCCCCCCATTTAAGCAGCCTACCCAAGATGTACAGGGCTGACCTCAGAATTGGCCTTGTACATCCAGGGTGATGACTTGCCCACACACCGCATTGCTCCGCCTCCCACCTGCCCCCATCTAAAGCTCCCCATACAACTCTGCTGTTCATACAGGGAGCCTTGCACAGGGACAGCAAGAGGGACATATAGCAGGGATGTACGTCCAGGCAGGGCATAAATCCCCACTAGCAGGGCTCGGAATAGACCCCATAATCTCTACAGCATGAGTCAAACTCCAGTTAGCATTTTGCATAGAGTTGCAGACTAGACAAACTTTGGGCCAATCAGGAAAAAGGAACAAAGATCACCCACAATACAAGGGTTTTGTTTTATTTTATATAATTTTTTGTTTCAGGGCAATTTTGGTAATTAAAGATGTAGATGTGGCTGCTGCCCCCCCCCCTCCCCCCATACATAAACATAGCTGAAAGGTTAAAGGCAAATAAAAACCCAACCTTATTATTTATATAATGCTTCTGGATATACTCTGCACTGTATAACTACATATAAAGACAGTCCCTGCTCCATAGAGTTTGAAATCTGCTAAGATAGACAAACAGAACAACAGTGAACTAAGAAATTCTTAGGGAAATGATTGAAAATACATATTGGTGATTTCCTGCTGTAGAAATTTATTCCAAAGATGTTTCTTTTGCCATGTTATTGTGCTAGAAATGATATGAAACCATGTCTAAGTATACTATCAAAGAAAGAATTTCTACCACAAGAACATAGCCTTGGGCCGGAAGGACTGGTGTTTCTAGTCCCACAGGTGCTCCTTGTGGTCTTGGGCAAGCCACTTAACCCTCCATAGCCCATGTTCCCTGTAAAATAGTTATCTCCAAGTTATAATGCCCTGTTCAATGTAATTTCAGTTTGTTCAATGTAAACCACACTGATGCAGAATAGCACGGTATATAAGAGAATGTAAATAAATAAATAGCAAAAGAAAAATCTGTGAAATAAATTTCTGAAGTAGGAATCAAAATCCAGTTAGCATTTTACATGGAGTTGCAGACAAGACAAACTCTAGGCCAATCGGGAAACAGGAAGTAAAATCACCAGCAATATAGCAACGCTTGCTAGAGGCCATTATCCATATCTGGATATTTCTTACTTCTACAGCCAACATTTTAAAAAAAGCGCTGACCATGACAGCTTAATATCAATCCATCTTTTTATTTTATTATGTGGGTTTAATACCCCATAATTAAGCACAATTGTCCTTCAATCACTCATGCATACCTCAGAACCAAATGTCACTTACACCAAAAACCTTATTAGAACTCTCTGCGATCTGAACACAGTTTCAGATCGAATGGAAAAGAAATTGGGAAAGAAAAAGAAAGTTAACACTACACCTATACCATCACTTACATAATATTTAGAATTAATTTCAGTTATATTTCTGTCACATAGAATACTAACCTTTCTATAATTATCTTGCATCAAATTTCCTTAGAGGAGGAAGAATATACAACATAATGCAGGAAACCTCTGCTGTTAATGCTGTGTGCATAGCATAAAGCACAGGCTTTGATAGATGTGATGAAGTAAAACAAAACCCTTGCTGCTATTCTAAAACTAAAATAACAGCATTTGCACTCTAGGAAGCATCACACTGCCTTGAATCATTTTACCCATCTTAACCTAAGAACTTCCTTTTAAGCAGACCTTCGGAGAGGTCTGCTGCAAACACAACTGGCCAAAAATGTTATATTTATCATTCATAATACAGGGCTTGATTTAATAACAGGACACCTATGTGAGACGTCCAAAAAGGCAACATAGGCACATATGTGCCTTTATAAAATAGGCTCCCAGAACAAACCCCTGCATCGCATAAATGCCGACACACTTATTTACACCTGCTCGGAAGTCCCTCTAAATCTGTGTCTGTACTCTACGCATGTGCTCACATATTTCATAAAATAGGTGGGTAGATTGCAAATCCACCTTACTCCTTCTAAACCATACTCCTTGGACTACTTACACGTGTGTCTATAAATAGGCACTGTCTTGTCATCACACATCCTTATTCACACATACTCTGCACTGTAATTTTACAATATGCCGTTTTTTCTTGGAAAATAACCATTACACATAGGAAAATCTTTATGAAATTACCCACATGCAGTATATATTAAAAACATTATTATTCCTACGTAGCCCATCAGTTGACTGGAAAAGATCTGTGTTCATACCAATACAGAAGAAAGTTGATCTGAGTGGATGTGGAAATTGTTGCACATTTGATCTGATCCCACATGCCAGCAAAATTATATTCAAGATCATTCAGTGGGGACTACAACCATATCTGGAACGAGAACTGCCTAAAGTTCAAGCAGGGTTCAGGAAAAACTGAGGAACAAGAGACATCACTGCAGATGTGAGAGGGATCCTTGAAAAAAACAAAAGAATACCAAAAAGATATCTATATGTATTTTATTGATTACAGAAAGGCCTTTGACTGTATAAATCATGAGAAACTTTGGGGCATATTAAGATGTATGGGTATACCAGAATATCTGATAGTTCTCATCCACAACTTTTACATTGATCAAGAAGCAACAGTTTGAATAGAACAAGGAAAAACAGAATGGTTTAAAATCAGCAAAGGTGTACGACAAGGTTGCATATTTTGCCACTACCTGATTAATTTATATGCAGAACAAATCATCAGAGAAGCAAGACTGTGAAGACCAACAAAGTATGAAGATTGATGGAAGACTTATCAACAACCTTCGCTATGCTGATCCATATTAGTGGCTGAAAGTGAAGACGATCTGAAATATTTGCTTCTCAAGATCAAACATAGTCTTAAAAAAGGCCTGCACCTTAACATGAAGGAGACAAAGACCTTGAAAACTGGCAAAATCAGTAAGTTCATCATTGATAGAGAAGAAATAGACATAGTAGATAACTTTAACCTGCTTGGATCAATAATCAATAAAGAAATGACAAGCATTCAAGAAATTTGATGACACATTGCACTTGGTAGAATAGCTATGAAAGACCTAGATAAGGTTCTCAAAGGCAGAGAAGTATCTCTCCATACAAAGATTCAACTTGTCCAAGCCATGGTATTTTCAATAACATCACATGGATATGAAAGTTGGATAGTGAAAAAGATAGACAAGAAGAAAATCAATGCCTTTGAATTATGGTGCTGGCGAAAAATACGGTATATACCTGAAGAACCAACCAGTCGGTACTAGAAGAGATCAAATCTAAGCTTTCTTTAGAAGCTCAGATGACCAGACTTTGACTATGAGATCATTAGAGAAAGACATCATGCTTGACAGGTTTGAAGGTCAATGCAAAAGAGGAAGGCCAGCGATGAGATAGATCAATACAATAACAGCAGAGATATATGCCACTCTATCAACTCTATCAACAAACTGAAGACCAAACACCATTTAGGACCACTATCCAAAGGGTCACCATGAGTCTGCATTGACTCGATGGTACTTTACAACAACAACACCAACCCAACTCAAGGGTATTCCATTTATGATTAAATTATATGCAGAACTAATCATCAGAGAAGCAAGACTATGTGAAGACAACCGAGGTGTGAAGCATAAAAGGCTTCAGAGTCTTGCACTGTTGAGACATTCTTAACAGGGGCTATGCATTTCAAGCAAAGGTAAGAGTTTGTGGCTTTTTAAATTACAGCTCTCTGCCTAGGAGCTCTTAAAAGGGTTTTAGTACATTTTTAAAACAAAGTTACATTCTTTTTGGTGCTTTAGTTTAAAAGGGGAAATATTTTCTTTAGTGAGGTAGATTTAAAACTCTGCTTTAGTATCTTTCTCAGCTCTTTGAAGCCACTGACACCTCATCAGGAGTTAGTGGGCCTGATTAGCCTGTGAAGGAACTGAGAGTAGCTGAGGCCTGCATAAAAGGCTTCAGAGCCTTGCACTGTTTTTATTTTATTTATTTATTTTTTATACCGCGCTCTTTAGAATCAGTGTGGTTTACATGTATACTAACAGGTACTTTTTATTCCCTTGTTCCTAAAGGGCTCCCAATCTAAGTGTACCTGAGGAAATGGAGGGTTAAGTGGCTTTCCCAAGGCCACAAGGAGTGGCCATAGGACTAGAGACCCCAGTCCCTCTGGCCTGAGGTTGCTTGTCTCCATGTGGGAATTGAACCTCTGGCCTTCTGGCCTGAGGTAACCTGTCCCAACAACTGAGCCACTCCTCCCTTACTGTTAAGGCATTCCTAACAGGGGCTATACATTTAAAGCAAAGGTAAGAGTTTGTGGCTTTTTAAATTATAACTCTCTGCCTGGGAGTTCTTAGAAGGGTTTTAGAACATTTTTAAAACAAAGTTACATTCCTTTTGGTGCTTTAGTTTAAAAGGGGACATATTTTCTTTAGTGGGGTAAGTTTAAAACTCTGCTATAGTATCTTTCTCAGTCCAAAATATTACCCCAAAAAAACGGTAATCAAAATGTCACCAAACAAAGATACCGTTAAAGATCCCCAAAGTAATTTTGTGTTATATTTTTGTCGGACATAAATCACATAGAGAAGGCACTTTGAACCTAACTCCCAATGTGATACATCTCCCTTTTATTCAACCACATGGGTCAATCTATATCATATTCCATAGGCAGTGCACCTTAACTAATAAAAGCATATGGTACTTATCTCATAAGCAAACGCGACGTGCACGTTTTGGGGGGTGAGCCCCCTGTATCAAGCGTTCCAAAAACTCGACTCGTAGAAACTTGTGTCCACCAAAACTAGTATCTTTCTCAGCTTTTTGAAGCTACTGACACCTTATCAGGTGTTAGTTCCCTCCCTACTCCCCCAACTCCCACCCACCCCTAGTGAGCAGTCTTACTTTATAGGGCACCTCCCTAATTAACTACACACAGGGACTTGGAACAGCACATTTTGAACACACTTAAAGAGATGTAACTGCTTTTTCTCTAAAAGGACAACTGGGAAACCAGCTGATACTTTGGTAGGTCTCTCTCTTTTGCTTTAACAGATACCTAAGCTCCGCCGACTGAACAATGGCTGAGAAAAATCATATCGCCAAAGCTGTTGCCCCATTACAGCTTCTGCATCTGTCCAGACAGAGGTCCCAATGCCAGTTGAAGGACCAGTTCCATGTGCAGGATGCCTGCATACTGAAGCTCTCAGGAAACAAGTTCAGGAACTCAGAGAAGAGGTGGCAAGGCTGAGGAGAATTCAAGAGAGTGAGAAGTACATTGATGAGATGCTTCTTGCAACATCCAAGCTCTCCAGCAGAAGAGAAGATGGGAGCCTACAGAATGAAGAAGGTTGGACACAAGTCACCAGGGCCTGCAGAATCACCAATCCAACTTCTCCAGCCCTTGAACTGAAGAACCATTATGCAGCCCTAGAGGTGGAGGAGGTGAAAGCATCCCTGGAAAGGGAAGAACCAGTGCTTGAGCACCCCATAGTTGCAGAATCAGTGACCACAAGGAAGTGAAGGGTAGTGGTGATTGCTGACTCTCTTCTGAGACGTACTGAGGCATCCATTTGCCAACCAGACTTGATGTCGAGAGAGGTATGTGGTCTGCCAGGTGTCAAAATTCGAGATGTTACAGAGAGTTTGCTGAGACTCATCAAGCCCACTGACTATTACCCAATGTTGCTAATCCATGTTGGCATAAATGATACTGCCAGGTATTCCTCTGAGCATATCAAAAGTGACCTCATGGCTCTGGGACAGAGGGTGAAGCAGATAGGGGCACAGGTGGTGTTCTCTTCAATCCTCCCTGTTGAGGGTAAAGGCCAAGGCAGAGAAGCTCACATCCTGGAGATGAATGCATGTCTGCGTGGATGGTGTCATTGAGAGCATTTTGGTTTCCTGGACCATGGGCTGCTGTTCCAAGGGTTGCAGAGCAGAGATGGTGTCCATCTGTCCAAGAAAGGTCAACATGTCTTCAGTAGCAGCTTGGTTAATCTACTGAAGAGGGCTTTAAACTAGATTCATTGGGGATGGGTGAAGAAAGCCCACAGGTAAGTGAAAGCCTCCAGGTAAGTGAAATATTAAATACCTTTATGAATTGGGTAAATGGAACAACATATGGAAAGCGGTGTGTATAAATGCCAGTAGCATGGGAAATAAGATCCATGATGTTGATATTTTAGTGGCAGTTACAGAAACATGGTTCACAGAAAACCATGACTGGGATGTAACTATACCAGGCTATACTTTATTCAGAAAGGACAGGGTAGGAAGAAGGGGAGGAGGAGTGGTACTATATGTAAAAAATTATATTAAAGCTTTGGAACTACACAGCTTAAAAGGGAGAGAGGAGGCACTGTGGGTTAAACTAGAAAGAGGGAAAGAGAAATCTGTTTGCATTGGTGTGATATACAAACCTCCCTCACAGGAGGAAGAGGTGAATGGAGAGTTAATTGAAGACATACACAGCGTTGCTAGGAAAGGGGAAGTGTTACTGATAGGGGATTTCAATATGCCAGATGTTGAATGGCACATTCCTGCTGCAGTATCATCTAGAAGTAAGAAAATCCTGGACTCTCTACAGGGAGAACTATTCAGGCAACTGGTAACAGAACCCACATGTGAAGGGGCCATACTAGACTTGGTGCTTACCTATGGTGAAAGTGTTTCTGATGAAATAGAAGGAGATAATTTTGCATCCAGTGATCACCAGATGGTGTGGTTCAGTATTAGGACTAGGGCTGTTAAAATCCTTTCAAAAGCAAGGGTCTTAGACTTTAGGAAAACTAACTTTGCCAAAATGGGCCAATACCTCAGGGAGTCATTAGCAGGATGGGAACAACTGGGGGATGTAGAAAAACAGTGGGCAAAACTGAAAGGGGATATTTTAAGGGCAACCAACCTTTTTATTAAAATAGTAAATAAAGGTAAAGGAAAAAGAGACCGCTATGGTTTTCGAAAGAAGTAGCTGAAAAGGTGAAGAAAAAGAGGGAGGCCTTCATAAAATACAAGAGATCACGGACAGAGGAAGACAGGCATCTATATTTGGAAAAACTTAGAGAAGCTAGCAAAGTAACAGGAAAGCAAAGATTCAAAAAGAGGAGGAAATAGCCAGTGCAGTTAAATGGGGGGGGATAAGACATTTTTCAGATATGTTAGTGAGTAGAGGAAGGGCAAAAGTGGTATTGTCAGACTCCAGGGTGAAGCGGAGGAATATGTAGAAGCTGATGAGGATAAAGCGGAATTGCTTAACAAATATTTCTGTTCTGTGTTCACAGATGAAGAACCAGGAGTAGGACCTCAAAAAACAACCAGAAACAGGAACAGAAGTGAGGGGCATCTTGAACAATTTTCATAAGACGGTGTTCATGAGAAACTAGCTAAACTTAAAGTAGACAAAGCGATGGAACCAGATGGGATACACCCTAGAATACTGAGGGAACTTGGGGACATTCTAGCAGCTCCACTGACCGTCTTTTTCAATGCCTTGTTGGAATCGGAAGTGGTGCCAAAGGACTGGAGAGAAGCACATGTTGTCCCTTTATTCAAAAGCGGAAGTAAGGTTGTGGTTGAAAACTACTGGCCGATTAGTTTTACTTCGGTGGTGAGTAAATTATTGGAAGCACTGCTGAAAAAGAAAATAGTGAGGTTTCTGGATTCCAGTGGATTGCAGGATCAGAGGCAGCATGGATTCACCAGAGGCAGGTCTTGTCAGACAAATCTGATTGATTTCTTTGACTGGGTGACCAGAGAGTTGGACCGAGGGAGAGCTCTAGATGTGGTATATTTAAATGTAGATACGGAGTAGATACACTTCTAACAGTATTATTCGATACTCTCCTAAGAGGAATCGACAATCATAAACAAGCATTCATCCTCCTTTTCATTGACATATCAGCGGCTTTTGATTGTGTACATCATTCAATAATGCTCAACAACCTAAGTCAGATAGGCATAAACTCTACAGTACATAAATGGTTCACCTCTTATTTAAATAACAGAACACAAAATGTAAGAATAGGTAATCAAACTTCCACTACATATAATCAAGAAATAGGTTTACCACAAGGTTCAGCATTATCAGCCCTACTTTTCAATATTTACATAAAACCGGTCTGTAATATCTTTAAAAAATTTGGAGTACAATATCATCTCTATGCAGATGATATTATGATGTACATTCCATTTACGATCCCTAACCTACCGTTACAACTCCTTTCAGACTGTTATAACGAAATCACTATTTGGCTAAAAACTCAAAACCTCCATATAAATCATACTAAAACGGAAGTCCTAATCGTAACAAAAAATCAATCATTCATCCCTCCAACTCACATAACACTACAAGACCAAGAAATTAAAATAAAAAACGAAATAAGATATCTAGGTGTTATCTTAGATACACACCTTACAATGGAAAACCACATTAGAAATACTATAAAGAAAATTTATTTCAAACTTAAAATCCTCAAACAACTACGCCCACTAGTATTTGTTCAAGATTTTATTAATATAATACAGGCTACCATAACCCCTCACTTCGATTTCGCCAACCTAATACTAATGGGCATTTCAAAACAGAACATTAAAAGAATTCAACTAGCCCAAAATGCAACAGCTAGAATTATTTTAAAAATAAACTCACTCCAACACATAACACCAATACTAGCATCCCTTCACTGGTTACCAATACAAAGCAGGATAATATACAAAACAATAATAACCTCATTCAAAGCATTAAATGACATGGCTCCAACTACACTATGTAATCTACTATGCAAAGAACCAACTAAGCCTACTCACAGAAAAGGACAACTAAATAAATTAAAGATTCCGAAAGACTTCAAAAAAGCACATAAATTAACCAATAATAGAGCCTTTTCCCACATAGCTCCAACTATCTGGAATTCCCTACCAGAGGATCTACGATCACTAACAGAGATCATGGAATTCCGAAAAAAATTAAAAACGTATCTATTCACAAAACACTATAATACCATGGAAAACCTTGCACTCAACTTAGATAAAGGCTAAACAGGTATCTGACCACAAAGTACAAACCTTCCCACTTAAATGGACAACACACATAGCTTAAACGAATTGACGACCCAATCTCTTATGCCCTATGACCTCCACATGTATATAGTTGTATCTGTTATGTACTGTCTTACGCTTTATAGACACTACATTGTTAGTTAATTGTTATTCACACTATTTCAGTTTAAATATACTGTTTAGTTTACTAGACTTAGCTTTGTTTAATTTAAGATGTTCTATGTAAAACAAACCTCGCTTTGTTAATTTGTTGTTAATTGTACACCGCAACTGATCTCTGGAAGATGCGGTATATAAATGAGTGTTAAATAAATAAATAAATGTCAATAAAGCCTTTGACACCATTCCTCACAGGCGACTTATAAACAAACTGAGCTCCCTAGGGATGGACCCTAAAGTTACTGCTTGGGTTAGAAATTGGTTGAGTGGGAAGCAACAAAGGGTACTGGTAAATGGAGCTCACTCTGAGGAGAAGGAGGTTGCCAGTGGTGTGCCCCAGGGATCTGTCCTTGATCTGATTCTTTTTAACATCTTTGTTAGTGATATAGCAGAAGGGCTCTTGGGTAAGGTTTGGCTCTTTGGAAAGGGCGAGGAACGAGAGACATCATTGCGGATGTGAGATGGATCCTTGAAAAGACTAAAGAATACCAAAAGGATATCTATTTGTGCTTTATCGACTATAGCAAGGCTTTTGACTGTGTAAACCATGAGAAACTCTGGGCCACATTAAGAAGCATGGGTATACCAGAACACCTGATCGTACTCTTGCACAATCTGTACATTGATCAAGAAGCAACAGTTCGAACGGAACAAGGAGAAACAGAATGGTTTAAAATAAGCAAAGGTGTAAGACAAGGCTGCATACTTTCCCCCTACCTGTTTAATTTATATGCAGAACAAATCATCAGAGAAGCAGGATTGTATGAAGACAACAGAGGTGTGAAGACTGGTGGAAGACTCATCAACAACCTTTGCTACGCTGATGATACCACATTACTGGCTGAAAGTGAAGATGATCTGAAACATTTGCTTCTCACAATCAAAGAACATAGTCTCAAAATGGGCCTGCACCTTAATGTAAAGAAGACAAAGATCATGACAACTGGCATAATCAACAGGTTCATCATTGAAGGAGAAGAAATTGAAATCGTGAATAACTTTAACCTACTTGGATCAACTATCAATAAAGAAGCAACAAGCAGTCAAGAAATCAGACGACGCATTGCTCTTGGCAGAAAGGCTATGAAAGACCTAGATAAGATTCTCAAGAGCAGAGATGTCTCTCTCCATACAAAGATTCGACTTGTTCAAGCCATGGTATTTTCAATAATATCATATGGATGTGAAAGCTGGACAGTGAAAAAGATAGACAGGAAGAAAATTGATGCCTTTGAATTATGGTGCTGGCGGTTAATACGGTGTATACCATGGACTGCCCAAAGAACAAACCAGTCGGTACTAGAGGAGATCAAACCTAAGCTTTCTTTAGAAGCTCAGATGACAAGACTTCAACTTTCATACTTTGGACACATCATGCGAAGAGAGAGATCATTAGAGAGAGACATCATGCTTGGCAAGATAGAAGGTCAACGCAAAAGAGGAAGGCCAGCAATGAGATGGATCGAGACAATAACAGCAGCTACGGGTACCAGTCTGTCAACAATGAGCCGCCTGACTCAAGACCGAACACAATTTAGGATAGCTATCCAGAGGGTCACCATGAGTTGGCTCTGATTCGACGGCACTTAACAACAACAACAACAACCAAAATTTGAAATAGAGTAGACACCCAAGAAGGTATAGATAACATGAGGAGGGATCTAGCTAAGCTTGAAGAATGGTCTAGAATTTGACAGCTTAGATTTAATGTTAAAAAATGCAAGATCATGCATTTGGGCTGCAGTAATCCAAGGGCGCAATATAGTATAGGGGGTGAAGTACTTTTGTCCACTAAAGAAGAGCGGCACCTAGGCGTGATTGTGTCTGATGATCTTAAAGTAGCTAAACAGGTAGAAAAAGCGATGGCAAAAGCTAGAAGGATGCTTGGGTGCATAGGGAGAGGAATGGCCAGCAGAAGTAAGGAGGTGATAGTGCCTCTGTGTAAGTCTTTGGTGCGACCTCATTTCGAGTATTGTGTGTAATTCTGGAGACCGCACCTTCAAAAGATATAAACAGGCTGGAGTCCGTACAGAGGGTGGCTACTAAAATGTTTAGTGGTCTTCATTATAAAGCTTATGAGGACCAACTTAAGGATCTTAATATGTACACCTTAGAGGAAAGGCAGGATAGAGGTGATATGATTGAGACGTTTACATACCTCTGTGGCATAAATGCACAGGAGGAGAGCCTCTTTCGACTGAAAGCAAGCTCTACTACGAGGGGACATGGGATGAGGGTGAAAAGGAATCGATTCAGGAGTGATATGCGGAAATATTTCTTTACAAAAAGAGTGGTGGATCTGTGGAATAGTCTTCCAGTGAAGGTTGTAGAGATGAGGACAGTATCTGAAATCAAAGGAGCATGGGACAAACACAGAGGATCTCTAAACGCAAAAAGGAGGATGTTGTAGTGGTTGATATGGAAGGACAGACTAGATAGGCCATGTGGTCTTTTTCTGTCATCATGTTTCTCTGTTTCTATTTGTGGAAGACTTATCAACAACCTTCGCTATGCTGATCCACATTACTGGCTGAAAGTGAAGATGATCTGAAATATTTGCTTCTCAAGATCAGTAGTCTCTTCTGTCCCACCAATGCCCTCCGACTCCTTTCCACTGCCCTGTGGTGTCCCCCAGGGATCTGTTTTGGCACCTCTTCTTTTCAACATATTCCTAGCACCACTGGCACTTCTCGTCCAGCAGTTTGGTATTTCTGCTTTTTATTACGCTGATGATTTGCTCCCCCCTTCATCCTGATCTTGCCCCACTCAACTCCTGTCTTTCAGCTGTTGCCAACTGGCTCACTCTAAACTGCCTGCATCTAAATCTAACGAAAACATTAGCCATCTGGTTCACTCATGGTAGTCCTTCCCCTCTGATCACCACCTCTTTTTCAGGCTCACCGATTCCTCTTGTCACAAGCTTTCGCTATCTAGGTGTAATTTTTGGATCTGATCTTTCCTTTCATGCTCACATCTCCCACATTATGAAGACCTCCTTTTTCTTTCTTCAACAGATACGATCTATTCACCCCTTTCTCACCCCTGAAACCCTCACCACCATTCTTCTTTCTTTAGTAATGTCACGCGTCGATTTCTGCAACTCAGTCCTCGCTGGACTTCCTCTTTCACAACGTCATCACCTCCAATGTATTCAAAACACTGCTGCACGCCTTATCTTTCACGCCTCACTTTGTGATCATGTCACCCCTCTCTTTCTTCACCTACACTGGCTTCCCTTGCAATTTCGCATACGCTACAAAATCCTCACACTGGCTCACCAAGTCCTATACAACCGCACCCCCCAATATCTGGCAGACCTACTTCAATTTCATACTCCCACTCGTTCACTTCATTCAATCCATATCAACCGCCTTCACCTCCCCTCACCATCACATGCCCACCTACAATCCACACGCTCCTCTGCCTTCTTCTTTGTCGGCCCTGCTTATTGGAACTCTCTATCCCTTTCCCTCAGGCTCGAAAAACATTATCCTACTTTCAAAAGAGATCTAAAAACACACCTCTTCTCCACTGCTTTTGACCTCCTCTCCCCTTTTGTGTGACCTTTTTTCCCTTCCCCCTCTCTCTCACTCCTCTCTCTCCTTAGCCATGTATATTTAAGTGTCTTGAGTGCTTTCCTGTCACACTTTGTAACTTCCTTTTCCTCTCCGGCCCATTGGCCTTTCCTGTATATTGATTGATTTTGTAAACTGCCCTGCTCTAATTGGAACAGTGGTATATCAAGCTAATAAACATAAACGAACATAGGATATGTTTACTAAGCAGTGGTAGCGGATTCCCTCTCCGTGAATAAACGTCTGACAGAAGCTGTCCCTGAAAAGAGTATTCTACTAATGTATCCAACCATTTTATCTTGAGTCATTGAGTTTACCAAGGTAAAAGCAGAAGGGCATAGGGAATATGTGGTATGCAGCTGAATATCCCCTCCTAACCTGGTTAAAGGACCCGTCGCTAACTGGCTGAATATTGCTGTTGAACGGATATTCAGCATCAGTCACCAGATATGCACCGGCGCTGAATATCCAGTTTTAATTTAAAGCAGTGGCAGCCAGCTGCTTTAAAAGTTCTGGCTGCTGCCATTGAAAATGTTCTCCAGAATTTTTCCTACTTCAGAAACTAGGGTTATATTAATAGATCTGCATATAATGGGGTCACTATAGAAAGTATGAACATGTATACCCAGAGCATACTAGTTTTCAGTGCACTGCCTTTAGGGTAGTAAGCTATGAATAATATGTAGCCTTATATTTACTAGTACCAAAGTCTAGTATACCATTAAATTGTCAGTATAATCATGTATCCTTAAAGGGCCCAGTAGTATATCTGCAAGAATATATGCAATTGTCCCCAGGCCCTCCGAGGGTAACAGAAAATAATGAAATATGCATAGAGGTAAGCAGGTACAACGCTAGACACCTCACTGAGCAGACTAAATGGACCATGCTGGTCTTTATCTGCCGTCATTTACTATGTTACTATGTTACTTTCTAATGAATGTCAATGGAGTAAAATCTGAGAAGAGGCTGGTACAAACCACTTCCCCTGTGTGTGTATATGAAGAAATCCCAAGAAACTCTTCTGAATAGTGTTTTGTCAGATGGCCATCTTGGCTAAAATGATTTGTAAACCATGTTACCAAATTTCTTGTGTTAACAACAGTATAACAAATTACATAAATAAGTAAATAATAAACATTGCCCTGTGGGGCCTTGATCATCCACACACTACTACTACTTATTTATCATTTTTATAGCACTACAAGGCATATGCAGCGCCGTACATGCACAAGTAAAAAGATAGTCTCTGCTCATCAGAGCTTACAATCTAATCAGTATAGACCACACAATGACTGGGGTCTAGGGTAATTCAAGGGGAATGGCAAGATATAGATAGATGATAAGCAGAAGATTAAGGGGATCAGGACCCAAACGCAGTCTTGAAGAGGTGGGTTTTTAGCCAGGATTTGAATAGGGTCAGAGAAGGAGCCTGGCATACTAACTTGGGGTAGTTTGTTCCAAGCATATGGAGCAGCAAGATGGAATGAGTGAAGTCTGGACATAAACCAAGCTCGAGTTACAGATCACGAGGGCAGGACTGGACAGCAGATTTCAGCAACTACACCAAGAGTTTAACAGAAAAGTGACACTATAACTCCTGGTGTGTTACAGCTCGTCTCATCCCAAAATGATCTGCTTCTCTCCCAATGCACAGCCTAGTGGGATACTCACTGTAGGGTCCCTGTACAATACCAGGCCTAACTGGGCACAAGCAGTACTTCTGTTTTATCTTCTCCCCCCCCTCCCCCCCCCTATTTCTAGCTAAACTATAAAAACTTGGGCTGATCTTTGTCCTCTCCAGCTTCTGATTGGCCAGATCCCTCTCTGCATTCCAATTAGTCTTTGAGTCATGTGACAATAGGAATAGTGTAGTCCAATGAGGAAATAGCAGGCTAGGGTTACAAGTATCCAGAAGTCACAATTCAACAATTTCTTAGCTGTAGCTTCATGACAGGCAGAAAGGCATGGGGTGGCTGCACAAAGAGCAGAGTAAGAGGATACCATACCTAACATATATATCTATATATTTTCATTCCTTTGCTTGCAAAGGAGGGAATTCAAGATGGATCAACCCTATGGCACAGGGGGAGGAAAGATGAACAGATAGTGAGCTGGGTCAACTAATTGCTAATGCCACTCTTTCATACTGATCAACATTTTAGCAAATAATGAAGTCATGCGAAAATTAGCTCCGTATTTCACTGGTTTGCATATAGGATTAAAGCTAATCAGCTGGAAATAGCCACAATCCATTGGGTTTTCACTCTTTGCTAAATCAATAGTGCATAGTTCAATTATCAGCATGCACACAGCACACTTTAGTAAATCGGTCAGTAGTTCATCTGAAGATGCTAATAACAATAATATCACTTCAGTTATTGTATAAACCTCTGTCCATTTCACATTATCACATGTTAAAATGAATAGTGGGAGAGAGATGTTCACATAGGGCTAATTTTCGAAAGCATTTTTTGCATGTAGAGCATGTTTTACTTTCAAAAAAAGGGTCCTATAAAATTATGCAGCCAAATACATGCAAATAAATGCATGCACCAACAAGACAGCATGTATTTATACACACACCACATGTAGGCATTACAGGAGACATAAGGGCTTGTTTACAAAGCCGCGATAGCGGTTTCTGATCGTTATCGGAGCCGCGGCCCCATTGAAATCAATGGGGCCGCGGCTCCGATAACAATCAGAAACCGCTACCACGGCTTTGTAAACAAGCGCCATAGTTTGCTTGGAGCAGGAGTGAAGTTGTGAGGTACAAGTGTATTTTATAAGTGTGTGTATGTGTAACTTATATGTCCATATTAATATCAGCTTGGAGCAGGTATAAATTTGTGAGAATATTTGTGCATTACTGGAAGTCATGTAGGTATCTATTTATAATGGCACATAGGTGTCTTGGTTGTCTTTATAAAGTAGGTATCCTTTTATACTTTTCACATAGTTGCCCTGTAACAAAATTAACTACAACAGGAGTCATTTTATAAGGGGTGGAGTTTGGGTAGAGCATATAAGATACTATATTTTCCATGTGTACTTGCAAAACACCGGCATGGTCATTTATACCAGCTCTAGGGCGAGTGTGAATGATTGCTCCTCAATTTAAGGCATGTTTTTTCTACTTACGCTACTGTTTTTAAAAGTAGACATCTAGGGCCCGATTTTCGAAAGGCATTTACATGTTTTACAGCCCGATAAACCATGTAAATGCCTTAAACAGGGTTAGCATCGGGGCGTGTCAGGGGCATTAGGAGCGGAGGTGGTGACAAGCAATAACCGGGCAGCAGTGATATTGCTTGCTGCCCAGTTAGCGATCTGTGCCAAAAAGATAAGCGAGGGTTTTCCTCACCTATCTTTAAAGTGCAGGAGCTAACTAGGCAGCATGCAATATCGCTGCTGCCTGGTTAGCTTCGGTGGCTTCCTGTGTCTTTGGTGATCCCCGGATATTCAATGCCAGGCTGCGTAAGACCCCGGCATTGAATATCCAGAGTTAAGTTCTTAAACTAGGCACCCAGTTATAAAATTAGTCTCCACATGGGTATTCCTCAAAGCTATTTCCATGAGTAAAATAGCGATTTCCCAGTGGAAATGGGTTTTTACAAAATTGCCTACCCAATATGCAGATAAAAGACTTGCCCCCCTCCCCCATTAAGTAGAGGTGCTACCAGGGATGGGCTTTCACTTATGCACACAATTTTTGAAAATTCAAGCATAAATGTGTGCCCCAAAAAGCCAGTGCAAATGTAAAACACTTTCAGAATGAAGACAAGGGAAATATCGACCAAACACACTTCATTCCACTTCCAACATTATTAAGAAATACAATGTAACCTCACATTCCATGAAAGGGAGAAAAAGGCTCTCAGACCCTTGAGCAAGTATACTCAGGCATATCAATCAAAGCCACGGACTTAGCTCAAGAACATCAAGGATCAAAAAAACTCCCATAGGACAAATATGTAAATTCACCATACCTTTCATAAATACACATAGGGCCCGATTCTGTCCTGGACGGCCCAGCCCTCTGTACACCTGGTCAGAACTGGACACACAGAGTTAGACAGCATTCTGATCCCGTGGGGCATGTCTAGTCCCATGGGATCAGAATCACATCCAGACCTGTACGTGCAGGCCATGACCCCAATTCCGTTTGGCCTGCACGTACAGGCCTTGCCTGGCTAACTCAGTCAAGGCTCCTGAATGGAGCCGCGGCGCATGGCATCCGGTTGCCATGGCACCATGGCTCCATTCAGGAGCCGCAATCCCTGGCCGCTGGACAAGAATCTTCATTTCCCGCAGCCCGAACACTGATCTGGCCTCCCAAGGCCAGGGTCGGTCTGTGGGGAATCTCCTCTACCCCCTCCCACCTTTGCTGCACCCCGGGCCTGCCATCCCCTGCCAACTAGAGGAACTTATTCCACCTCAGAGATGGAATAAGTTCCCCGTACAGGCAGCTTGCCCCGGATGTATAGGGCCAACATTGGAATCGGCCCTGTAGTCCGGGGCCGCAGACCGCCCACTGCCCGCCCTAACTCCACCCCCACAAGGCCCTTTCCCGCCCCTATCAAATCTCTCTGTACAACATGCAGGGAAGTTAGTCGGGGTCGGTAGAGGGGCCAAATAGAGGGGATGGACAGGCCCTGTATGCCCCTGAAGTACTGTTCTAGCCACAGCCCAATAAGGCCCCATAGGTGGATAGCGGGGCTGCACATCCCGCCAGGACATGCAGCCCCACTATCTGTCTTTGCTGTATTCCGCCTCCCGTGCGTGCGTGCATATTCCGCCTCCTGTGCATGCTGTGGGGGATGGGGGTAGAGAGTGGGAGGAGCATGGGTGCGATCAGCACTCGGACGTACAGGGCCGATTCCGGCCACGACCCTGTACGTCCTGGGGGCACCGGGGGGAAGCCTGATTATTATACCTCAGAGGTGACTAAGCGCTGGCCAACCCTCCGGATCGGACAGCTAGCCCCTCGGCAGCATCAGCAACAGGCACGGCGAGTCCCTGCTGCCAGATCCAGGCCCTTGCTTGCCCCTTTGGGGATCAAGCAGTGTGGTAAAGGGGGACAGCAATGCAGTGGGGTGGCTGGGAGGCGATGAAGACGTCCCCGGCTGACTGCAGGGGCATACCGGGCCGTCTCTGGGCCCAATCCTGCACCTGTTCGAGCATGTTGCTCCCGCAGTGTAGAATTAGGTCCTAAAAGGCAGGAGCCCCGATCGCCTGCACAGCCCTGCATAGTGTCTTTCCCTGCAGTCCAACCCCTGATCAGGTCTTCCTGGGCCAGGATAGGGCTGTGGGGAACCCCTTCCCCTCCTCATCTTGTCCTGGGGTCCCGGCATCAATGTTCTCTGCCTCTGAAGTGGAATAAGTCCCACATCTAGATCGCCGACCCTAGACGTACAAGACCGACACCGGAATCGGCCCTTTATTTCCCGGTTTATCAACATGAATTTCTGATACATCACCTTTAAATACCATTTCAGGCATGGGTAACTTCCCTCATCTTCTTCAGTAAAGACCAAAGCAAAGAATTCATTCAGTCTCACCGCTATGGCCTTGTTCTCCCTTAATGCCCCTTTTACCCCTCTATCATCTAAAGATCAAATTGACTCTCTCACATTTTTTTTGATACAAATGTACTTGAAAAAGATTTATTGTGCGTTTTTGCTTCCATGGCAAGCTTTTATTTAAATTATCTCTTTGCCTGCCTTATCAATGCCTTGCATCTAACTTGCCAGTGCTTATGTTGTTTCCAGTTTTTGTCATTTGGCTCCTTTTTCCATTTCCGGAAAGATGCTTTTTTAGCTACAGCAGCTTCTCTGACCTCACCTTTAAACCATGCTGGCAGTATTTTTGGGGCCTTTCTTCCACTTTTCTTAAAGCATGGAACACATCTGGCCTGCGCTTCCAAGATAGTATTTTTAAACAATGTCCATGCTTGATGCAAATCTTTAACCTTTGCAGCTACTCCTTTTAGTTTTTTCTAAACTATTGTCCTCATTTTATCATAATCCCAGGGATCTGTGCTGGGTCCGCTGCTTTTTGACATATTCATAAATGACCTGGAAAATGGAATGTGAGTTGCATGATATATGCTGACGACGTGCTGTTATACATGCCAATATCCCTTGATTGCCCAGACCTTACCCCTCTGACTAAATGCTTCAACTCCATATCCGAATGGCTACTATCACAAAATTTGCGAATCCAACACAAGAAAACGGAGGTTCTTTTCATCTCGAGAAATCCCAACTTCACACCACCCAGTTGTTTGAAGGTAAATAATGCCAAGCTACAAGTGAAATCAGCTATACGTTACCTTGGGGTGATGTTGGACCAAAATCTCGACATGAAGCAACACATAGCTAACACTGTAAGAGCGATCTACTTTAAAATCAGATCCCTCAGACACTTACGCCCGTTACTCGAACCAAATCATTTCCGCACCATTTACCAAGCCCTTATCATTCCTCATTTCGATTATTCAAACGCCATCCTACAAGGACTCCCCCGAGCAACCTTAAACCCCCTGCAACTTGCTATGAACAGTGCAGCGCGGGTACTCTTCGGAGCCTCCAGAAGAGAGCATATCACACCTCTCCTGAAACAGCTGCACTGGCTCCCCATTCAAGCCAGGATCAGTTTTAAGACCTTGTTGATGACGTTCAAAGCTACCAAGGGGCTCTCCTCCTCCTCTCTATCTGACTTCATCCAACCACTTGCACCCAGCAGACTTAGGAGAACCGCAGAGACCAATATGTTATCAATACCGAAAGAAACGACAAACTGCACCAAAACAACATCCAACCGAGCCTTCAGTCTCTGCGCCCCAAGTCTGTGGAACACCCTACCACCACACATCAGAGCAATCCCCAACCTGAGCCAGTTCAGGAAGGCCCTGAAACATTTCCTCTTTATCAAATACCTCACTGACAGCTCTGAACCCCAGTCACACTCGAATAGTTCGTCCACAAAAATGTAAAACACCAAACAGTATCCTTTCCCATTCAACTTCTTATGTATATAGTTTACCTTGTTCTCCAAGCTCCATTTCCTGTTCAATGTAATGACCAGACATATGTATAGTGTCTGATGTTGTTGTTCTATGTATACCGCGCTGATCGCAAATAGTGCCGTATATAAGAAATGTTAATAAATAAAAAAAAATAAAAATAAATAATGAGTGAGGTTATCAAATTTGCAGATGACACAAAACTATTTAAAGTTGTTAAAACCCAAGAGGATTGTGGAAAATTGCAAGAGGATCTTGATAAATTGGAAGACTGGGCATCAAAATGGCAGATGAAATTTAATGTGGACAAGTGCAAAGTTATGTACCTAGGGAAGAACAACCCAAACTATGATTACACGATGCAAGGTTCCACATTAGAAACCACCACCCAGGAAAAAGATTTAGGCGTCATTGTGGATAACATGTTTAAACCCTCGGCCCAGTGTGCAGCGGCGGCCAAGAGAGCAAATAGAATGCTAGGTATCATAAGGAAAGGAATGGAAAATAAAACAAAAGATATTATAATGCCTCTATATTGTTCCATGGTGAGACCGCACCTTGAATATTGTGTGCAATTCTGGTCGCCATATCTTAAAAAGGATATAGCGTTATTAGAAAAGGTTCAGAGAAGAGCCACCAAAATGGTAAAGGGGATGGAAGGATACTCCTATGAAGAAAGGCTAAAAAGGTTAGGGCTCTTTAACCTGGAAAAGAGACGGCTGAGGGGAGATATGATAGAAGTCTATAAATTAATGAACGGAGTGGAACGGGTAAACGTAGATCGATTGTTTACGTTATCAGGATATAGAAAGACTAAGGGACATGCAATGAAGCTACAGGGTAAACTATTTAAGACTAATAAAAGAAAATATTTTTTCACTCAACGTATAATCAAACTCTGGAATTTGTTACCGGAGGATGTAGTAAAGGCTTTTAGTGTAGCTGGGTTTAAAAAAGGTTTGGACAAGTTCCTGGAGGAAAAGTCCATAACCCATTATTAAGAAGGGACCCAGGATATCAATGCTTGACCCAGTACAAGCATTGTCGAACCTTTGTCTTTTGGGGAAACTGCTAGGTACATATGACCTAGATTGGCCACTGTTGGAAACAGGATACTGGGCTTGATGGACCTTGGTCTGACCCAATATGGCATATCTTATGTTCTTATGTTCTTATAGTCTCCCTTTTCAAAGTTAAAAGGTAGAACTGTGGATTTCCTTGCCATCCTCCCTTGATTTATTAAATCAAATGCAATTATGCTATGATAACTATTGCCAAGTGGCCCCCAACACCCTTATCTCTTGCACCAGATCCTGAGTTCTACTAAGGACTAGGTCCAAAATAGCTCCCCTCTTGTTGGTTCAAATGTTTAAAAATGCTTATCCTGTGACTCAATGCCCTCTCTAACATAAAGTGCAACACCTCCACCAATTTGATCTACCCTATCATTGTAATATAGTTTGTACCCAGGTATCATGATATCCTATTGGTTGTCCTCCTTCCACCAGGTCTCCGAGATGCCAATTATATCTAACCTTTCATTCGGTGCTATATATTCTAGCTGTCCCATCTTATTTTTTAGACTTATAGCATTTGCATACAGGCATTTTAGAGATTGCATTTTATTCATATTAACAATCTTGTTATCAGTTCACAAGGGTTATTTGGAATCTTTCAGCTCTGTCTGCTCTGTGCTTAATGGTATCTGGGTTACTTTTATCTTTATTGGAACATCCCTAACAGGATGCCCTAACTTCCCTCTTTTGCTAGTATCCTTCAAGGATACATCCTTCCAAACCATGTACTCTTGAGTGACTGTCAGCTTTTCCCTATTATCTTGTTTAAAAGCTGTTTTGTCTCCTATTTAAGGGCTGCCAGCAGCCTGGTTTCACCACATTTAAAGTTGAACATGTCCTTTTGGAAAAGCCCCTCACTTCTCCATAATGGTGCCAAGTTCCTAATATATCCAAAACTCTTTTCCTTGCACCATCATCTCATCTGCGCATTGAGACTCCAGAGCTCTGCCTGCCTTTTGGTCCTGTGCATGGAACAGGAAGCATGTATGAGAATGCTACCCTGAAAGTTCTGGGTTTCAATTTCCTACCTAAAAGCCTAGATTTGGCCTCCAGAATATCCCTCCCACATTTTATTATGTCACTGGTACCAACATGTACCAGGAAGCAGGCTCCTCCCAAACACTATCTAAAACCTTGTGTAGGTGGCGCATGAGGTCCGCTACCTTCGCACAAGGCAGTCATGTTATAAGGCGATCCTCATGTCCACCATCCACTTAGCTATCTACATGCCTAATGATCGAATTGCCAACTAAAAGAGCCATCCTAACCTTTCTCTCATGGGCATATGGCCCTGGAGAAACCACCTCAGTCTGAGAGGGTTTCATATTGCCTGGGGTCAGGTCCTAGCTACAGGATCACATCCTGCCACACCAAGGTAATGCTCTCCTTTCACGTGACCTCTCCCCTCTATGGCAACAGCGAGGCTGCCAGACTGGAGGTGGGACTTCAGTTCTATATCCCTGTAGGTCTCATCTATATACCTCTCTGTCTTCCTTAGCTCCTCCAAGTTTGCTACTCTAGCTTCCAGAGATTGGACTCATTCCCTGAGATCAGAGAGTTCCTTGCACCTAGTGCACACGTGAGATCCCTCACTAGCTGGGAGAAAATCGTACATGTAAAACTCAGTGCAAAAGACTAAATAGCCCCCATTTCATTGCTGGACTGCATCTTAAGGCTTTGTTTAGGCATTTAAGTTGTTTACTTACTTAAAGTTGCTAGGGATATTCGTACCAATACAACTACTGTACAAACTGAAAGTTTAAGGGACTTTGTTCACCTCAAGATTAATTAATTTCAGGGCCTTCATTAATCTATTCCTGCTGAAGATAACCAGCTGAACCTGAAAATGAATTTGACTACCTCTTTCTCTTTAATAGGTTTAAGAGCCTATAAACCTAAGATTACGGCTGGGGTGGATGAGAGTCGGCATAGGTGGGAAGGAAAGAAACACTTAGTAAAAGCTGGCTTGCTACACAGTGCCCTGACCTGTGCTTCTAAGGTAATCTCTTAACAATTTTCTGGGTGATTCACACAGCCCTTGGTTTGATAGAGGGAGCTTTTCAAATTGTCCCTTTGATCTGTCACTTGGCTTTAACACCTATTTAAAACAATTTCACAAGTCTCTTTCCTCAACTGGAAGGCCTCTTTGTAAAGGTCTCTAGAAACAATTTATTTAGTTCTATTCAAAGAATATTTAGCCTGTTCTACCTTCTATGCCAAGCTGTACTCTGATTTGATTTAAATGAAAAACTCTCTGATGGTACTAAGCCCTAACTGACTTTAAATTTAAATGAAAACTCTCTAGTGGTACTAAGCCCCAACTGACTTAACAAAACCATTGAATTCTAAAATACACAGCTTTATCAGCTTTAACGCAAAGAATTCCCTTTTCCCCAAGATTTAGAGAATTTCCCAGCAGGTAAATACTTACAAGTGCAGATTTCTTTCCAGCAGTAGCAGTCCCTTTTGGTAGTCCTTCAAGACCAAACATAATTTAGGCCAACTATCCAGAGAGTCACCATGAGTTGGCGCTGACTCAACAGCACTTAACAACAATAGCACTCTTTCAGGAAAATCTAGATACTGGCCACCAAGGGTGGGGGGCACCACAAAAGAAAAGGGATTAAAAGATTGAGACTTCACTAGCCCTTTGAGAAAACTTGGAAGAGACTGAAGAGGTACAGATTCAGGAGTCTGGTAGAGAACTATTTATCTACCTCCATCCCATTGCAATGCTGAAAGATATCTTACTTCCCATCTGACCGTATTGCTGTTGTTCCTCACTGGTCTTTGTTCTTCCCCAACCCTTGCAAATGTTCGCACAGACACATTACATTTCCCATCATAGTCCATCCTTTACAAATATGATGACAGGGAATGTGTACGCCTAAAACATTGTTAATTAATATTCATCGGTTTCCTGTTCGACTAGCACTCATACACTGAATCATTTGCGCATTCTTTTCATTCGCGCCCCATTGGAGCAAGCAATTTTAGAATATAAAATTGGGGCTTTCAATGTATTTTTAATGAAACCTACTTGAAACTTGCTGGCAGGCATTTGTAACAGAGGCAACAGCACTACAATCCATCAAAAGTATCACAAACACCCCAAGGCACCAGCAGAGGGAAAAGGGCACTAACAGTGATGGGAAGATTACAGAAAGCTACCATCAGAAGGGCAAAGTGGCACAGAGAGCAGAATGAAAACCCCAAGGTGATGGAAAAAGCCAAAGCAGGACTGAAATTATCAGAACACCAAGACACTTTGAGAGAAGTACCACCATTATCAGGAAGACTCCAAGGCACAGAGAAGTGGAGGAGTGGAGGAGTAGCCTAGTGGTTGGGGCAAGGTACTTCAGGCCGGAAGGTCGGGGGTTCAAATCCCACTAGAGGACAGCAACCTTGGGCCGGAAGGTCTGGGTTTTCTAGTCCCACTGGTGCTCCTTGTGGTCTTGGGCAAGCCACTTAACCCTCCATAGCCCATGTTCCCTGTAAAATAGTTATCTCCAAGTTATAATGCCCTGTTCAATGTAATTTCAGTTTGTTCAATGTAAACCGCACTGATGCAGAATAGCGCGGTATATAAGAGAAAGTAAATAAATAAAATAAATAAAGTAAAGTGGCAATGACACTGTCTAGACAATCTCAAGGCAGTATGAATAGGTTAAAGCAGAAAGAACATTAGCTGGAAGATGCAGCAATACCTGAAGAGTACCAGTGCAGCACCAAGATAGGCTGGAAAGCCATTAAACACTATAGAAGCCCCCCCCCCCCCTCCCCACCCCCAAAGCTGGAAGTAAAATTATATGGACTGATTGGAATAATATACTATGATATTTTGATAGAGAGCAGAGGATATGCTGTGATGAAAACTCTAAAAGCAATGTAAGTCAGTGGAAGGGCCAGCAGCACTGACTGTGAGCCCAGAAAGATAGGCTAGAAGGCCCTACAGCACTTGAAGGGAGGATGAAAGGCCTTACCACCAAATACAAACACTTCAAAGCCCTGAGGAGTAGACTTCAGTCACTAAGAAGTTATATTTCTCTTACTAAGGCTCTTTTAAAGGAACAGGAAAACCAATGTGTTAGGAGTGGGATAAAATCAACAAGTATAGTAATGCAAATTTGAAAAAAACTTTAAGGAGAGAGTTCAAGGCTCATCGACCTTATTAGGTCATAGTTTATCTCTACTATATCTGGTTGATTTTTTTTTTGGATTCGGGTTGTTTGAAACTTCAGTCCAAAGTGGCAGACAGAACGTCCTGTGAGGACAAACATGTAGATCAGTTGCAAGTCCCTAAAACATCTGAAGAATGTGAATACAGCAGCAAGATAGGCCGCAAGGCCCTTAAACGCCTGAAATATGCTAACATAGCACCTAGGCAGGCTGCAAGGCTCTACCAACTGAATAGAAACATCTTAAGGCACTGAGGACTTCTATCATGGAAAATTATGTTGTTATCTCTTTATAAGGCAATGTTAAAGGACAAGAAAAAACATCTTCTAGAAACTGGGGAAACTGTATCAATGGTAGGAATAACCTAGACAGTGCATAAGAGCAGGCAGTCTGCCTTGATGATATGCTCTGTCGTCCAGCCCAAATGTGATATCATGAGCCATAACATTTTGATAAGTCAGGAGGGATTGGCTACTTGTCAGAGTTTCTACATGATTAGCCTTATGCTTCTGCAGGGCCGGATTTACCTTGAGTGAGGCCCTACGCCAACAAAAATTGTGGGCCCCCAGCAGGGGCAGCCCAAGGGGGGTGCGGGCCTCATTTGCATAAGGGGCCTCATTTGCATAAATATTTGCATAATATTACCATATACTTTTAGTAAACGTGCCTCTTAATGAGTGTATGGATAAAGAAAGACTATAAGATTTCTACATTACTATAATCCAGTGCCAACTGCCAGACACATCAGGAACTACTACAAACACTGCCCATTTAGAACCCATAGCAAACCCGCCGTATCCTAACAGCACTACCAGGACTCACAAAGCACCATACTCTACCAATCAAAAGGCAACACTGCAAATATTAAAAAAATACATTTCAGAGAACAACAATACATGACCTACTGGGGAAAGAGAACAAGTGGCAATGTCAAATAGGAATTATATAAACAGAACACCTCAGCTCAGTTACACATGCAGAACAAGTAATCACAATTTAGAAACAGGAAGACAATAATTAAACTGGGAATCCCAAAAGCCAAACTTGGAATGTACAACGCTGTAGAAATAAAACTATACATTAATTTGCTCTTGTACTAAACAAAGCGCAGACGTTAATGATGTACATTTACCAGAGCTGGCTAAAACCACGGACATCAATGAATGCATACTAAAACAGTTTTAAATGTAAAAATAATAACAAATTAAAACCATTTTTCTAATAAACGGTTGTATCAATATAAATATATAAATATATAAATATAAATATAAATGGTGGAACAAATAAGTACGGCTAACAGCAGAACGACACAAAAAAAGGCACCTAAACAGTACAATTAAAAATAAATGAAAGTATATAAATATGTAAATATAAATTTGTAAATAAATAATAAATGTTTCAACGGACGATAAACATTTCATAATATAATCAAAAAATTAATGTTGTATCTAAAAAACATATAAATTACACATACCTGAATCAACAGACTATATCAATTAACCAAAAAGAACTAAAACAATGTGTGTCTTCAAAAATGTACTATAACAAATATGACACCTAAACGGTACAATTGATAAAAACATATAAATATATATAAAAAATATATAAAATATATAAATGTGTAAATATAAATATGTAGATGAATAATAAATGTTTCAACGAACGATAAATATTTCATAATATAGCATAAAAATAATGTACTTTAAAAAACATATAAATTACACATACCTGAATCAACAGACTGTATAAATTAACCAAAAAGGACTAAAACAGTGTGTGTCTTCAAAATTGTGCTATAACAAAAAACAAGCATTTAAATTGAAAACTTATAAATAAATTACTCTTAAATAGAAAAAATAAACATCATGAAATCCATACATATATATAAAAAATATTAAAAATTAATAATAAATTATTAATTTCGAAAAATATAAATAGAAATCGGCCTGATTTAAAGAGAGATGAAGACAACCCATGTAAATTGATATTTAAAAAGAGTAATAAAATGAGAGAATGAAAATAAAAATGATACCTGACCAAGAAACTCTTCCTACGACCATAAATGTGCAATCTGTAAAACGTGAAAAATGTATAAATAATTAAATTGTTTTTAAAAGATAATAATTTGCCAAGATAATGATGTAAAAACAAAGGCTAAAAACTGACCAAAATTAACAAATTGTGATTTTAAAACCAACGGCCATTTGGAATCTCAAAACGGTATGAGTGGCGTCTGTGAAAACAATCCAATAAATTTGTGAGAAATACAAAAAAACAATTAAAAATTGGGGGACACAACGGAACATGAATGCGTGGAAGCAGTCACAGAGTATATTCAAAAGTGATACATAATAGTCACAAACTGCCCATTTCACCGGTTGTTATACTACACAGGCCACTTCACTTAAAAAAAGCTAAAAACATCAATTCTAAACAAATAAAATATTATCATTGACATTTTTGTATACCAGTCCTAAACCCCCATCAGCCCACTTCCAGTCCTAACCCCATCAACCCATTTCCAGTCAGCCCCCCATAGCCCACTGCCAGTCCTAACCCCCCCCCCATCAGCCCACAGCCCATTACCAGTCTAACCCCATCAGCCCACCTCAAGTCCTAACCCCATCAACCCATTTCCAGTCAGCCCCCCATAGCCCATTGCCAGTCCTAACCCCACCCCATCAGCCCACAGCCCACTTCCAGTCCTAACCCCATCAACCCATTTCCAGTCAGCCCCCCATAGCCCATTGCCAGTTCTAACCCCCCCATCAGCCCACAGCCCATGACCAGTCCTAACCCCATCAGCCCACCTCAAGTCCTAACCCCATCAACCCATTTCCAGTCAGCCCCCCATAGCCCATTGCCAGTCCTAACCCCCCCCCCCTCATCAGCCCACAGCCCATTACCAGTCTTAACCCCCCCATAGCCCATTACCAGTTCTAACCCCCCCCAACAGCCCACAGCCCATTACCAGTCCTAACCCCATCAGCCCACCTCCAGTCTTAACCCCCCAGCCCATTTCCAGTCCCAGCCCCCCCAATAGCCCATTACCAGTCCTACCCCCCCCCCCATCGGCCTAAAGTAAAATTTAATAAAAAAATAAAACGCTGGCTGCTACCGCTGCCGCCGCGGCAGCATGGACTGACCCGCGGGGCCCCCTCTGCCTGGCTGAATCCCTCCCTCCCTCCCTCCGCGACGGCTGAGCCCCTCCGTGCAGGCTTTGAGAGGCGCGAAGGGAGAGTGTCTCCCTCGCGTCTCTGTTAAGCCCGCAGGGGCTGATGGGAAATTTCCCATCAGCCCCTGCGGGCTTAACAGAGACGCGAGGGAGACACTCTCCCTTCGCGCATCTCAAAGCTGGCACGGAGGGAGGAAGGGACGGACGGACGAATTCAGCCGGGCAGAGGGGGCCCCGCGGGACAGTCCATGCTGCCGCGGCAGCAGAGGGGGCCCCGCGGGACAGTCCATGCTGCCGCGGCGGCAGCCAGCGTTTTTTTTTTTAAATTTAATTTTAAGAAGGCTAACAATTTTTTCAATTTTTGTGGGCCCTTGTCAGCTGTGGGCCCTACGCCACAGCGTAGTTGGCGTATAGGTAAATCCGGCCCTGTGCTTCTGGCTTATCTTCCACCTCCCATTCTTCCCTTCCTAGAGTGGAACCACTGTGTCTGAGTAGGAGAGAACAGCTATAATAAAAACGAACAGACAAATGCTTAAAACTGCGGTCTCTCGTATTCAGTTCAATGGCAGCAAAACTAACTTACTATGCTGCAATTTAACATGTTTTGCCATTATTGCAAAAATGAACTCTCATCCCAAATGATGACTACTTTCTCCTCTTCCTCCTCTCACATACATAGCAATATAGCAGGTCCCTATCTTTGTCTTTCTTTCTTTTTTATAGCGGAGGGAGTAATTACCTTGAACAGGGTGAGAGTTGAAGATACTTATTGCATATGTGTTTTTATCACATTTCCTTCCTCTCTTCTTAAGATCATATTCACAATGGTCCAATTCATCCTTTTTTGGGAAGTGTGCTGCATTTGGCACTTTCTAGCAATTAAAAATATGACAGGATTCATATTCCAGTGAAAAAAAGCATAGAAGTGTATCATTAATAATGGATGCATGCAATTTAGAACCAATTAAGAAAGGATTGTATTTACCTGATAATAAAACTGAGAAAAATAAGAAATTATACATTGAATCTATAATGCAAAACACTGGAAGACTCCAGTCGTGAGAAAGCAAGCAAACAGGGAAAGCATGTAGTGGTAGGACATCAGGAATAGCTTTCCAATATGCAAGGTATGGGTATAAAAGTGTTTGTAGTGGGGTTTTGTTTGGGACTGTATATGGGAGAAGTATGTACGGTGGAGGTGTGAGGGTGTGTTTGTAGTAAGGGGTCTATACGAGAGTGTAAGCCAGAGCTCTGGAGCTATGGCATTCACTGCCCCAATATTCCCATGGTACACTCGCAAGATTCATTTTTTGTTTGCTGGTTCTGAGTGGGCAATATTTCCTGAAAGTACAGGGAACCAGGTGTCAGGAATAGAGACTTGGTTACTTAGAGTCCCTGCAGTCCTATGGGGCTCAGCTAAGCAGTGTGACACACCAGTTGATGCAGTAAAAGTCCAATTTTATTGGGACCCGATGGAGGTCAAGTAAATTCTTTCTAAACAATAAGATTCAAGTAAATAGGTAAGTCAATAATTATAGATTTCTTCAACAGTTCCTCATTTGGGGGGCAGGTTTACTAAAGTGCCGCGATTAGCACAGGGCAAATGCATGGTTAGCACTCATTAGTCTGGAGGACACATGCCTAAGGGCCTCGCCAAAGGGCCTTTTGGCATGGTCCTTTGGCATGGAACTAAGATGTGCACCCCTTCAATTCATATGGAAGATCCGAAACACAAGCCATTCATATTAATGTTTAATCCCTCTGCTCCTCCTCTTCTGCAACCTCAGCCAATATCACCCCGAAACATAACTTCACTCCACCATAAGCTCAGCGGATATCATCTCTGAATCAATCATCAATCTCCTCTCAGCTCCAACTAGTAACTATACTCGACTCGTTCTAACAATATATAACAAGATCTAACAAAACGGTGCATAGGAGCATATTATGATTCACCTATCACTGTACTATCAGTCGACCTATCTGTATACTTTTGATCTAGTCATTGCAATTGAACCTAAGATTATTCAGTCTGCCTCCAACCTTTGTATTGCTCTGATCCCATTTGCAAACTTTATTTTTACACACTCTTATCATATCTTGTTGCTTGACCGAAACAAGGAATTTCTCCTATGTTTCTCTGTAACTCATAAACCAGTCTACCACACTAATACTCCACCTTTGTTTGTAACTGTTAAATTGTAACTACATTGTCACACTATTCGCAGCACGTTCTTTGAATTGTTCTTCAAACTGTTGAATTCTAACTACTCTGTCACGTTATTCGCAGCAGGTTCTTTACAGCCCTCAACTTCTTATCACTCTTCCCCACTCAACTGATTCCAGTCTGGCATTAGCAACACATTGTTGGTGTTCCCTCTCTAGCTATCATCATTCCACTATCCAACCCCTCTCAGGAGCAGCTTGAACAATAATAATTCGGCCCATTCAGATTATCCTTTCCCAGCCCATCACCTTTTACTCCTGTACCACTCTAATACTACTCATTTCCTTCACTCCATTTTCTGTTCCAACCTTTCCCACGAACTAACCATATATTCTGTTACAGCACACCCCTCCAAACCTATTTCCCCACCCCTACAACTCCCCCCCCCCTCCTCAGCATCATTAAAGATGAAGCTTACTACCAAAGTTTTATTTGCACTCTACTTTTAAACAACTCTTCTAGCATCTTCCAACACACTTCTAGCCTATCAGGCCATCACATTCAACCCCTTCATCCCCCATATACAGCCCTACATCCCCTATATTCAATGTCTAACATCCGACAAACATGGAATTAAAATTTCCTCCTATCCCCACAGAAGCAAGCAACACCATAGATTAATTTGCAATAACACAACCACAACCACCTACATTTAACGCAATCTGAATTACTCACCACCCTAAGTCGACAACTGATAAATGCACGCTTCATAAGAAATAAGATTCCTTTAATCAGAGACATCCTCATTGATGAATATCCTGATTTTCTCTGTATCACAGAGACATGGCTCACTGATCATGACTCTGTCCTATTAAATCAATTGCACACTTCTGGTTACTCCATATTCAAATGCCCCAAAGACTCCAAAAGGGGTGGTGGAATACTCATACTCATAAAACCAAACCTCAACCTTTGCACCAGTTTCAGTACAAACTTTGATGGCATAGACTTGATAAAAATTGAAAACAAATACATAGCAAATGCCTCCTCTACAGACCACCTACCACTAATCATCTCAATCTCACCACCATACTCGAATCAGCCTGCACATCTCCAACAAAGAAACCACATATCATTCCTGGGACTTCAACTTAGCATTTCTCATTATACAACAATCCACCGACTTCCTCAAATTTATGGAAGACATGGGCTTCCTTCAAATAGTGAAACTGTCTACCCATTGAAAAGGTAACATTCTAGATCTTATTTTCATACCCAGATCACTAGTCTTGCACTCTCACTTTACCTACCCATCCCATGGTCAGGCCACTACATCTTACGAATGACCATACCAATATGCATCTCCTCCAAGGCACCTATCTGCCCAGCCTATCAAAAACCTCACTTTAAAAAATTTGACAAAGATGCCTTCCTTTCAGAGGTCAGCCCCAAACTCATCACATCTATATGGACCTTGTTGATGCTATAGAAAACTGGTCTGTAATAATCAGTAAAGCTGCAAGGCCCAACTATTCCAATAAGAGAGCCTTCAAAAAAACATCAGAACAATGGTATACCCAAGAATTATGCAATCTCAAAAAAATACTCCACAAGCTGGAGAAGAAATAGAGATCTTCCAAACCCATGTAAATAAGGAAATTTACAATGCAGCATTAGATACATATAAAGAGGCAATACACAAGGCAAAGAAAGACTATCACTCCTCCATTCTAAACAAGGCCATCAATCGCCCTAGGGAACTTTGTGAACTAGTAAAGACTCTAACCAAGTCCCACACAAATCCGTCAAATAGCATATCTATTAAACCACAGGATATAGCGGACTATCTAGCTTCTAAACTAAAAAACAAATACAACGCAACTTTGTTCATCTGTAATGACTCCTAATCCCACCCTTATAAATAGTCCGCCTTCCACTTCATAAATGAAAAGCAACCTCTAGAAACATTAACCAAGATTAACACTACAACTTCACACCTAGACCCATGTCCAGTCTCCTCGATAAAGGCAATTAAATATGAGCTAGTACTTGTAATTTTCAACATCGTAAATCAATCTCTCTCCCAGGGAATTATGCCAGACTCACTCAAACTAACCATCATCCGCCCCTTACTTAAATAATATCCTCAATAAGGATGACCCTCTTCATACCGTCCAATAATCACCATTCCATTTCTAGCAAAAATAATCGAAAAAGTAGTTCAAATACAGTTACAAGATTTCATTGATCTCAACTCACCCCTACATACCCAACAATACGATTTCCGCCCCTTTCATGGCATTGAAACCCTTCTCTTAGTTTTATTCAATACACTCATCTGTGGGCTGGACAACCCAAACCAGTTCTAGATCATGATCTTTCTGGACATCTCATCCACATTCAACAACGTTGACCACTCCATCTCCTGTCAAGACTAGCACACAAGGTGGTTCAAATTTTATATATCTTGTTGTTGTCGTTAAGTGCCATTGACTTAGTGTCGACTCATGGCGACCCTCTGGATAGTTGTCAGAAATTGTGTTTGGTCTTCAAGTCAGGCGGCTCATTGTTGATAGAATGGCACCTGTATCTGCTCTTATTGTATTGATCCATCTCATTGCTGGCCTTCCTCTTTTGTGATGTCTTTCTCTAATGATCTCTCTCTTCGCATGATGTGTCCAAAGTATGAAAGATGAAGTCTTGTCATCTGAGTTTCTAAAGAAAGCTTAGATTTGATCTCCTCTAGTACTGACTGGTTTGTTCATCGGGCAGTCCACGGTATATGCAGTATTCGCAACCAGCACCATAGTTCAAAGGCATCAATTTTCTTGCTATCTTTTTCACTGTCCAACTTTTGTATCCATATGATGTTATTGAAAATACCATGGCTTGAACGAGTTGAATCTTTGTATGGAGAGAGACATCTCTGCTCTTGAGAATCTTATCTAGGTCCTTCATAGCAATTCTGCCAAGGGCAATGCTTCATCGTATTTCTTGACTGCTTGTTGCTTCGTTATTGATAGTTGATCCAAATAAGTTAAAGTTGTCCACAAATTCATTTCTTCTCCATCAACAATGAACTTATTGATTTTGCCAGTTGTCATTGTTGTAGCCCTCTTGGGGCAGGCCCTCCCACCTGGATTCCAACCTGGATTCTTAGGCTTAGGAAGGAAAAAACAAGGCACATACACAGAAAATCAATTATATTAATTCCAGAGCTCTAGAAGGAAGACCATCAGAGGGAGAAAATCATGGCTCCTCCCTAACTATCTTCAAAAATCTTCTGCCAGAAATCTGCCTTTTATTAAGAAGTATCAGCTGACATAGTTAATTTTTGATTAACATCGGATGATATTACAAAATTACAGGTCTGGAATAAAATCTGCTTACAGGGTTATTTTTCTGCTGATGCTTTGCAAAAATGCATAAAAAAACAGAAGTTACAAGGCCATGATTATAATTACCAAGTGACAGTAGGTGTCACTGTAATTCTTTCATTATACAAGAGCTGATTAGTTACACTATAATTTCTGTCTAAATTCTGTTAATTTCCCAAGCTTTATTTGATTTCCAGTTATATGTTGACCTAAGGTCTCTGATTCTCAGAACGTTTATGCAATAATATTGATGTTAGTTGTTATCTAATTTTCGACCTATCATTCACCACAAAAAGAGAGGAGGAACTGTCTATATCCCAGAATTTTGCAGAAGCTAGCCTTTGCACCAGTAACTATGTACACAACTTTGTTAGTTAATCTCTGTCACAATAGTGTCAGCAATTTTTCACAGAAAGACAGAAACTTCTATCCAAAATATATGTTTCGCAGTTTTTAGCCTTGCATTAATTACAATAAGCATGTATTTCTACCTATAGCTACCTTTACAGTCCTGTTTCTTCATCATCTGTGTTTGCATCACTGTCTGCACCTATATCCAGAGTACCATAAATAGATTCATCGCTATCCATAGCCAGGTCAAGATTGCCATAAACTGGATGATCTATATTAGTGTACATTACCTTATCACACAAAAGCTCATCAGTCTTTACAATAGTCTCTAACCTTGTTCTGGGGCCTTCGTCAGTCCTTCCTTTCTCACAGTCATGATCTTTGTCTTCTTTACATTAAGAGCAGCAACTCCGGCCCATTCGGGGCTGTGGGAGGGGAGGAGCAGCAGGCCCGGCTTTAAATAGAGCCGCCGCCGGCGGGAAATTCAAATTTGCGGCAGCTTCCCCTGATCGGGGCTGAGAATCTCCGCCGGCCGGTCTGCCCTCCCGAGCAGCAACTCCGGCCCATTCGGGGCTGTGGGAGGGGAGGAGCAGCAGGCCCGGCTTTAAATAGAGCCGCCGCCGGCGGGAAATTCAAATTTGCGGCAGCTTCCCCTGATCGGGGCTGAGAATCTCCGCCGGCCGGTCTGCCCTCCCGAGCAGCAACTCCGGCCCATTCGGGGCTGTGGGAGGGGAGGAGCAGCAGGCCCGGCTTTAAATAGAGCCGCCGCCGGCGGGAAATTCAAATTTGCGGCAGCTTCCCCTGATCGGGGCTGAGAATCTCCGCCGGCCGGTCTGCCCTCCCGAGCAGCAACTCCGGCCCATTCGGGGCTGTGGGAGGGGAGGAGCAGCAGGCCCGGCTTTAAATAGAGCCGCCGCCGGCGGGAAATTCAAATTTGCGGCAGCTTCCCCTGATCGGGGCTGAGAATCTCCGCCGGCCGGTCTGCCCTCCCGAGCAGCAACTCCGGCCCATTCGGGGCTGTGGGAGGGGAGGAGCAGCAGGCCCGGCTTTAAATAGAGCCGCCGCCGGCGGGAAATTCAAATTTGCGGCAGCTTCCCCTGATCGGGGCTGAGAATCTCCGCCGGCCGGTCTGCCCTCCCGAGCAGCAACTCCGGCCCATTCGGGGCTGTGGGAGGGGAGGAGCAGCAGGCCCGGCTTTAAATAGAGCCGCCGCCGGCGGGAAATTCAAATTTGCGGCAGCTTCCCCTGATCGGGGCTGAGAATCTCCGCCGGCCGGTCTGCCCTCCCGAGCAGCAACTCCGGCCCATTCGGGGCTGTGGGAGGGGAGGAGCAGCAGGCCCGGCTTTAAATAGAGCCGTCGCCGGCGGGAAATTCAAACTTGCGTCAGCTTCCCCTGATCGGGGCTGAGAATCTCCGCCGGCCGGTCTGCCCTCCCGAGCAGCAACTCCGGCCCATTCGGGGCTGTGGGAGGGGAGGAGCAGCAGGCCCGGCTTTAAATAGAGCCGCCGCCAGGCGGGCCCGCGCCTGGTCGGGCCCGCTCCTGAGGGCCTCGCCAGAGGGCCCTTTGGCGTGGCCCTTAGGCGGGGCACTGGTTGGGCCTGAGCACAGAGCTTGAAGCAACTTCGCGGGAAGACACATAAAGAACTGCCGCTAACCGAGACAGCCCTTCTCCTTGATTACAACCTTCATTACAATCCCCCCAGTTGATGCTGAGCACAATCCGCGATGAAAAATGAGACCTAATGAAAAGTAACCGCCACTTCCATGAACTGCTCTCTACTAAATAACCTGTAATGTATATTATCAACTGTTAAGAAACTTGAAATGTAAGTCATGAAATGTTTTAATATTTAAACCATCATATCCTCTACATAGTAAATTTACCTGGAGGTTTTTGCTGTTTCTTACGGCTAAGGCCATACCTATGTTTCACATCTTTGTGCACAATGTTTCCAATATTACAATGTTGCTATCTCACCACTGTGTCTGCTAATACCTTACCGCTTATTGTTACTAGCATCCTCTCAAGTAACAGTTTGTCGCAAGTATGACTAGTACATTTCATACATTGTTACACTGTATCATCCTGTAGACACTCTTCTCAGTACTTGCTCATCTGATAAGCAATTTTCTCTCCCTCTTTAAATTCCAGTAAAGATCATTGCCTAATCAAATCGCAACTATCTCTTGGTAAGCTTTGTACCAATTTTCTTGTATCTAACTAATTCCTAGTGAACTTTTTTCCCCTAGTCAAAGACTAAACACTTCACCACATAAATTACAAACCCTATCCTTTATTTCTCCTCTTAAACGACATTCAGCTCAGCCTCACAATGGCCCTCCACTGCAAAATCACTCTAGGCCTATACCTCCTCCTCATAGGTCTGATACCAGAGATACTGGCTCTAATTTCCTCAGGCAATTCCATACCTATCTTACATAACAACTGGCAAAAATGGTCACGCACCAATTACCACAATGTAAACTGGGACCAACGTTCTCATCACCATTATTTATTATACATACCTCTTCAACACACTACAAAGTCAAACTCAGAAAACTACAATCAACCATGCCCCCTCAAATGTGCCCTCATTAATGCTCGCTCCCTTCGTAAGAAATGGCCAGCTGTCACAGATATAATAACATCTAATAACCTTGACATACTTATGGTTACCGAAACATGGCTTTCTCCAGAAGACAATATAATTCTCAACCAGCTCCTCCCCATTAACTATGAGGTTTTCACCAGCTGCAGACAAGGCAAAAGAGGTGGAGGAGTTCTTATCATTGCTAAGAACGGACTCCAACTTAAAATGGTCGACTCTTTTAGCAACAATCATCTAGAAACAGTCTCTATCTCTAACAACCTTTACTCTATAAACTTAGTCTACAGAGCGCCATCACCTTCCCCAGATGATCTCTCAACCATTATAAATCTTGCCTCCAATTCACAGAATCCAAACAGACCCAATTGGATCTTAGGAGACATTAACCTACCATCTCTACAAGACAACCAATCTGACGCCTTCATAGATGCCCTAGAAACACTAGGCTATAAGCAAGTCATACAACAATCCACACATATAAAAGGCAACATCCTTGATCTCATATTTGCCCCTCTATCCGCTCTCAACCAACTTCAGAATATTATTCTAGCAATTACAGAGGTTCCATGGTCAGATCATAACCTCATTATGTTCCAGATTCCCATTCAAAAGAAGCAATATTCCGATGACAAGAACATAAACAAATATGCAAATACCACATCCAGAAGCTTCCAACCTTTTAACAGGGAACAAATCCTTGAGGAAACCGATGCTCTCTTTAATGATTCTACCCTAAACCTGGAAGAGATTATCACTTCTTGGAACAACAGACTTAACCGCATCTCATCTCGTCCCACCAGAAATAAGTCATTAAGAAGAAAAGCTACAGCACCTTGGTTTACATCTGATCTGAAAGAATCCCTAAAACATTTGCGAAAACTTGAGAAGAAATGGAGGAGATCACGCAACGATACTAATCAGTCTGCATACATGCAACATCTTGAAACCCACCGCAAAGCTATTTCTGAAAAAATGAGACTATATCATACAGACATCCTTAAACGTGCTATAAACAAACCTCACGACCTATTTACCCTTGTTAAGAAATTATCCAAAGAACCCTCACAGGAGCACCAGTGTGAAATCAACCCACAAGCTTATGCCCTTTACATACAATCTAAGTTATGCTGCACAAACAAAATTACAATACCCACTATCCTGAATGATCATGCACTCCCAGCCCCTTTAGCTTCTTTCTCCACCCCTTCTTTGAAGCTAATTGAAGATATTATCTCATCTCTCAACTTATCCACAGCACACACCGATCCGTGTCCAGCTTTTTGGATAAAGGACCTCCGCAAAGAACTTGCTCCAACAATATCCAAAATCATAAGCCTATCATTTGACACTGGCTCATTCCCTTCTGCCCTCAAACAGACTTCCATCCGACCTCTACTAAAAAACCTCAAATTAGATCCGCAAAAAACAGACTCTTACCGACCCATCTCCAGCATACCCACCCTTGCGAAAATAATCGAAAAGATAGTCTACAGACAATTGCAAGACCATATCGACACTGAAGCGCCTCTTGATACCTGTCAACATGGATTCCGGGAATCTTACGGGGTCGAAACGCTCCTCACCTCACTTCTCAACAGCTTAAACTCTGGCATCGACAACATCAAACAAGGCTTTGTTCTCATCTTTTTAGATATTGCGGCTGCTTTTGACTCGGTCTGTCACGACATTCTTATGGTCCGCCTAAGAGAGAAGGGCCTCTGTGGAAATGCTCTTGAATGGTGCAACTCTTACCTCTCAGAAAGATGGCAGCAAGTTCGCTCAAATGGTGAAACATCAGAGCCATTTCACCAAGGTCAAGGAGTCCCACAAGGTTCCTCTTTGTCATCATTATTATTCAACATCTACATGCAACCCCTATGCAACATTATCAGGTCCTTCAAAGTCAATTATATGATCTATGCTGATGATGTCCTATTATATATGCCATTTTGCATTGATAAGATGAATCTCACCACCATAACCAACTGTTTTAACGCCATCTCAGACTGGCTACTGACTCAAAATCTCAGAATCCAGAACAAGAAAACAGAGGTACTTTTCATTTCAAGAAACCCCAAGTTCACACCACCTTCATTCCTTGAAGTCCAAGATGCTAAGTTGCAAGTAAAACCCCACATCCGTTATCTCGGTGTTACCCTGGATCAGAATCTAGACCTGAAGACCCACATAGCCAACACTGTAAAGGCAATTTATTTCAAGATTCGCTCCCTTAGAAACCTTCGCCAACTAATTGATCCAGATGATTTCCGTACTGTCTACCAGGCTTTATTTATACCACATTTTGACTTCGCAAATTGTATACTACAGGGGCTCCCCCAATCAACCCTCAACCCGCTTCAACTCGCATTAAACAGTGCTGCAAGAGTGCTCTTCGGGACACCAAAAAGAGAACATGTAACACCTCTCCTGAAACAATTACACTGGCTCCCTATCCAAGCGAGAATCACCTTCAAGACCCTGCTACTAGTCTTCAAAGCTCACAAAGGACCTGCTCCCTCCTCTCTATCAGAGTTGATCCAACCTATCCCCTCCAACAGGCTTAGAAGAATCTCGGAACTAAACATGCTTAAAGTTCCAAAAGAATCCTTAAAATACATCTCTGCAACTGTGAACCGATCATTCAGCTTATGTGCTCCAAAACTGTGGAATACCCTCCCACCACACATTAGGGCCATCTCTGATATCCCCCAGTTCAAAAAGGCCTTGAAGCATCACCCTTTTCATCATATACTTTCCAGAGAACACAATAACACAAGTTCATCTAAACAGCTCCAATCCCATCCCTATCGAACATGATACTTTTTCAAGTAATATTACTATCATATGTATATAGTTCAAGTTCTATTATCCATTGTTACTATTACCCTGTTTTCCAAGTTTTTCTTCCTGTTACATGTAAAAACAGATATATGTATCTTATCTTATCTGATGTTTTGTAGTTCTATGTAAACCGCGCTGATGATGAATAGTGCGGTATATAAAAATGTTAAATAAATAAATAAATAAATAAATAAAGTGCAGGCCCATTTTAGGACTGTGTTCCTTGATTTTGAGAAGCAAATGTTTCAGATCATCTTCACTTTCAGCCAGTAATGTGGTATCATCAGCATAGTGAAGGATGTTGATGAGTCTTCCACCAATCTTCAAACCTCTGTTGTCTTCATACAATCCTGCTTCTCAGATTATTTGTTTTACATATAAATTAAACAGGTAGGGGGAAAGTATGCAGCCTTGTCATACACCTTTGCTGATTTTAAACCATTCTGTTTCTCTTTGTTCCGTTCGAACTGTTGCTTCCCGATCAATGTACAATTGTGCAAGAGAATGATCAGGTGTTCTGGTATACCCATGCTTCTTAATGTGGTCCAGAGTTTCTCGTGGTTTACACAGTCAAAAATCTTGTTGTAGTCAATAAAGCACAAATAGATATCCTTTTGGTATTCTTTATTCTTTCCAAAAATCCATCTCACATCCACGATGATGTCTCTCGTTCCTCACCCTTTCCTGAACCCTGCTTGCACTTCAGGTAGTTCTTGTTCCAGGTATGGTTGTAGTCTCTGTTGAATAATCTTCAGTAGAATCTTGCTGACAGGTGGGATCAGAGCTATTGTGTGATAATTTCCACAGTCAGTTGGATCATCTTTTTTTAATATTGGCATAAACACAGATGTTTTCCACTTAGTAGGCCATGATGTTGTCTTCCAAATTTCCTGGCAGAGCCTTGTAAGTATGGTAACAGCTGTATCAGATTGCTGTAATACTTCTATGTGAATGCCATCAATGCCTGGTGCTTTCTTCTTTGATAAGGTTTTCAGTGCTGCTTCAACTTCTTCTTTCATCACCAATGGTTCTAGATCATAAGGTACAGGGTGAAATGACTATTGGTCCACTTGATCTTTATCATATAAAAACTCTGTATATTCTTTCCACCTTTTCTTGATCTTCTCAGCATCATTCAACATAGAACCTTGAGCATCTTGTAACATTCCAATTTGAGCCTGGAATTTTTTCTTTAACTCTCGTAGCTTTAGGAATGCTGATCTTCTTCTTCCTCTAATAGTTTCTGCTTCTATTTCCTTGCATGCGTCATTGTAGTACTTTTCCTTGTCTTGTCTTGCTGCACATTGGAAATCTCTGTTGAGTTCTGTGATTGCTCCTCTTTCTCCTTTGGTTTTAGCTTCTCTGCATTTCTGGGCAATTTTCAAAGTTTCTTCCGTCATCCATTTTGGCCGTTTTTGCTTTTTCACCTTTTGTAGAGACTTCTCGCTTTCTTTCAACACAGCCTTCTTGATGTCATTCCATAACTCTTCTGGAGCTCTGTCATTGTATCTAAAGCAGCAAATCGATTTTGCAGGCAGTCTTTAAATTCCAGTGGTATATTCTCAAGGTCATATTTTGCTACATTCAAGGGTGGCTTGCTCTATTTCAACTTTAGCTTGAGTTGCTGGAAGAAGGTGTTGAGATGAATAGATCATTGGTCTTGCAGAATTCTATCAGTCTTTCTCCAGCTTCATTTCTGTTGCCAAGTCCATATTTTCCAACCATTTTGCCTTCTTTTTTGTTGCCAACTTTTGCGTTCCAGTCACCCATGACTATCAGGATATCCTGTTTGATATTCTGTCAATTTCAGCTTGTAATTGTTCATAGAATTCATCAATTTCATCCTCTTGGCAGCTGTTGTTGGGGCATATAGTGGAATTATAGTGTTGATAGGCATTCCTCATAGACGAATAGATTAAGCGTTCACTGACTGCATTGCATTTCATTACAGTTCTTGCAAGTTTCTTCTTTATTATAAATGCAACACCATTTCTTCTTTGTCTTTCATTTCCAGCATAGTAGAACATGTGATCATCTGATGCAAAGTGCCTGATGCAAGTCCATTTCAGTTCACTGACACCCAACAGATCGAGTTGTACACATTCCATTTCATTCTTGACCACCTCCAACTTCCCTTGGTTCATGCTTCATACATTCCATTTCCCAATATGTAAGACATCTTTGCAGCTTCTGACTTTCATTTCATGCACAGCTTCATCAGCAGACAGCCATTCCGAGGGCTGGCACCTCAGCTGAGACCTGTCCATCTTGGGAGACACTGTCAGTAGTTAAACTACCGATAGCTTAGCCCTCAGCATCACTGATGCACACAAGCCCTCACAGCACAACAAGCTACAAACCGAGTGAGGGTTATATATCTAACCGCTTCCAATTTGTAAAGATCAACCAAGAGTCATCCACGACATTCCCCCAAGAACAGGGTATTCCTCAAGGCTTGGCCCTTTCAGCACTTCTATGTAATCTATATCTTCAACCTATTTGCACAATTTTCAATAAACACAATATCAAATATCACATCTTTGCAGACGATATAATGGTTTATGCTCCAGTTGACAAAAGAAATCCTCATTACCACAGCATTACTGAATATAAATGAAGCGGAATCATGGCTCAACTCAAACAACATGCAAATAAATTTTAAAAAAACTGAAATCTTATTCATAACAAGAAATCAGAACTTCATGACCCCTGCTACTTTCAAACTTCATAATTTTGATCTCCCTGAACAAACAGGAGGTAAAGTACCTAGGTGTCATTATCAACACATCCCTCAGCATAGCTGCAGAAATCAAACAAACTGCTAGGACAACATTCTTTAAATTAAAAACTGTACAGCACCTAAGACCAATTCTGGAAACACACGACTTTAGAACAGTAGTCCAAGCTCTTATTACCCCCCCCCCCCCCCACACACACACACACACACTTGTACTACTGTAACAGCCTCTTACAAGGCATTCGTAAAAAGACAATCCACACACTCCAATCGGCACAAAATGTAACCACTCGGATTATTGCCAAAGTAAGCCTCACTGAACATATTACCCCATTACTCTTTAGCCTCCACTGGCTACCCATTGCTTCTAGAGTAAAATACAAAATGTTAGTTGCAACATTTAAATTATACCACAACATCTCCCCTTCCTACCTATCCACCCTTATACATGCCCAAGCTGATGTCAGAGCCAGAAGAAAATGTACAAAAGACCTACTAGCCATACCCCCTCCATACGAAAGACCAAGCAATCTACCAGCAATAGAGCCTTTAGGTATTCAGCTCCCACCCTTTGGAACTCTCTCCTGGATTCAATTAGATCAATCAAGGATCTACAAACGTTTTGCAATTAAAAACCCTACTCTTCGCAGAATATTACAATTCTTCCACTTCTACTTTCCCATCTTCCCCTTCCCCCCCCCCCTCCTCTTCCTGGTAGGAATACACCCACCTAACCTGTTCTTCTGCCATTATATAATGTAAATAGTTCGGACTCAGCTATCACGATATCTCTGTATAGGTGCTTAGCTGACATGTATATAGTTTTTTGTACCATAGTTGTGTTATGTTCTCTGTAACCAACTTCTCGAAATTATAGTTCATTGTAAACCGCCCCTGATCGATGGAAGGGGAGGTATATAAGAAATGTTCAAATAAATAAATGTTTAACATAGCAAGGCCTAGCAGCGCAGTAGATGCAGGGAGTGTGGCTGTAGTAGGAATGTACCACCATGATAGGTACATTGCCCCCACAGTAGTTGCAAACACGTAGCCATATGTGCATAAACACATTCAATGCGCTCTTAACACACACCCTGAAATTGTATGCTACAAAGGCATAAGTAGGGCAGCAGTGGGCTACAGAACCACTGCAGACACTAAGAAATGTGCTCCAACCCCAACTACAAGACAGTAGTAACAGGCCAGTGCAGAATAAATAGGGAAGACCGAGAATAGGAGTATCTGGCTGCATAGCTCAGAGCAATGGGGCTAAGTACAAGAGAGTGGGTCATGCAAATTAGGAAAGCACACACATTTATTTTATTTATATGTTTATTATTATTATTATTATTTAGCTCATGCTTTTCCAGGAGAAGATCAAGGCAAGTTACATTCAGATATAGTATGCATGCAGTGAGTCTGTGCTGCACCCCTAACTGTGGGAGATAGGGTGTAAATGTGGCATCTGAAGATGTAGGGGGCATCTTGTATGGGATCAGGCAAGGTGTCTACAGGTCCATCAGATAGAACAAGTATATGAACTTTCCTCAACCTGAGTCGCTAAGGGTACCTGTTCACCTAGGCTGCAAGGAATATAGTACAAAGCCTTGGGTGTAGGGAGGGAATCCCCCTCTCAGTCACTTCTCTCATATGGCTTTGACAGCACCATATCCATAGTGGTATGTGTACTCCATGTGGGGGAAAGAGGGGCGCTGGAGTCTGGAGGCCAAGCACAATTAGCACATATGGCTATGGACAGTCTGCCAGCCAACACCTCTACCATATGGGATCTGTAGGATCAAGAAGCACCCCCATGCCCCACCATGTAGGACACCCACCCCTTTGGCCTGACATCTACAATGGGAGGTGTGAGGTAGTCAACCCACATAGGATACCAATGCTCCCCCCCCCCATCCTGAAGAGCTCTGGAGGGAAACACCCCATGGAGATGGCCAAACCCAAGCAGCCCCCAGGATAGGCATGCCATTTCAGGGACCCAAAGCCCACAGGAGCTCAGAAGTCCATAAAAGCTTTAATGGGCATGGGAGTTAGAAACATAGAAACATGATGACAGAAAAAGACCACATGGCCTATCTAGTCTGTCCTTCCATAACAACAACTACAACAGTCCACTTTTTACCTTTAGAGATCCTCTGTGTATAGTGTGATAAGGAAGCTTATCATAGCTCAGGAAGGGGCTATAGAAAAGGTGAAATGTCTCTGAACAAGCAACCTGTCAGTGCTGGTAGAAATGAGAAAACAGAATTTTGCCATAAAAGACTACCAGTCCCAGAATGCACCAGGTTTCCAACAGCCATGAGAGGAGCTGAACTGAGAAAACGTGTGTTCAATCAAAAGGGCTATGAGGTAATCCCCAAGCACTCATTGCAAAGGGCAGGGCTTGATTCAGCACAGCTGCGCTGTGCTAGGATGGAACACTCATCTCAAAGGGCAAGGCCTGATTCAGCACAGCTGCACTGTGTTAGGGAGGAGCACTCATCTAGGCAGAATAAGAGTAGAGTTTATTCTACAGATGACCATCTTCATGATCACATTGGATATCCAGAGAATTATCCTCAGTTTCATCTGAAGGATCATCAGAAGCAGAAGCCAAACCGGACGGACAGAGAGAAAAAGAAACCCTCTGGGAGAAAGAGGAGAAAAGCCTTTGAGAGGTCTAGAAGAGTCCAAAGCAGTACATATACTGGGAAGTATTCCAAGGGCCAGCATACACCATTGGACTGGGGAAAGCCAGAGGAATGGTGCTGCAGAGCTAGGAATCACCAGAGGCTACCTGTGAGGGAGACGGCTGCACGTGGAAGGGACCCTAAGACCTGTGCCAGAAGGTATGTGAAGAGAGATCCAGTGTCCAGGGATCTGGATTGGAAGGCTGGACATAAGAACTGGACTACATACTGGCCAGGCTATATAGAGAGGAACTCTAGCAGCAATGGAAGCTCAGGTATGAACACTGATCTATGCCCTAGCTATAACCTTGAAAGACAGCAGGGAAACAAGTATTCTCCTGAAAATGCTCCATTGAGAGATTCATCTGTGCCAATCCATGATATTGAACCCATGCTTGTTGAACAAGGGGGAATAATAGCAGATGAGGATCCTGTTTATATGGACTGCTCTCTATCTAAACTCCGTTGGTAACTTTCTGTTATAAAGTACAGCAACCATCACAAAGAAATACAAATTTGTTCTTTAATCTACTCAGAAAAGCTCCTGAAGCAGGATTTGACCCACACAGTGGAAGGCAAGCCAGCTAAGGGGTTTCAGCTGGTAACTGCTAGTAATTAAGCCTTACCTAATTGCTTGTGAGCTAGGAGAGAATCACTTCTGTATCTATGTGGGAAGTAATCAGAAGTTAACCTGAAAAGAACAGTTTGTTTCTTGCTTTGTGGCTTTTCATTTGTTGTTTTCCTGATTTTGACTTTGTTTTTCCAAGTTAACACTGAAAGCAAGTAACCTAATTTATGTGCTACCACGCATATCTGTGTTGGGAGAAATAACCCCATAAATAAATATCTTATTGGCTTTACCCAAGAGCACAACTAAATTATTGTCAGCAGCTGTGTCTGGTGTGAATGAACTACATTGCCCACAATACCTTGCAAATCATATAGATATATGCACTTGACAAGACTGTGAAGATTCTCACCCAGGCAGCCGTCTGACAATAGAAACATAGAAACATGATGACAGAAAAAGACCACATGGCCTATCTAGTCTGTCCTTCCATAACAACAACTACAACAGTCCACTTTTTAGGGTTTATGGAGAAGGACACTGATCAGTGAGCTCCAACAAAGAAAGCTCATATTCACAACTAGAAATGTAAAGTAATTTCTCAGAACCTATAGTCCTCAGCCATATCCTCCCTTGGTCAGGATGAGAGGCCATCTGCCCACAGGAACAATGCCCATAGCAGTGGCATGGCGCCCCAAGAAAATGTATGCACTGCTACATGCCCCCAACCCATGCAATGGAGGTAGGATTCAGACAGCACCTTTTGATGCCACCATCACATTGTGTCATGGGGTAGATCAGAATCTGCCTATGGAAATAGGAAAAACAGAGCTGAGCAGGTCAAAAAGTGACAGCTCAGAGCACATGGACCAGGGTTGCTATGAGCAACCAGCAAAAACAAAAGCACCAGGTGTAGGAGCACGCCCTGGTAGGGGATTACATCATAGAATATTAGCTGATGAGAGGCAGCTGAGGGCAGGGCAGGCTCACCGGAACACTAGGAGTGACGTAGATAAAACTCACTCAGAGTTTGTCAGTAGTAGAGCTAACCAGGATCCTAGGAGGGCTAACCAGGATTCTAGAGGAGCTAAGCAGGAGTTTGCCAGAGCTGTTTTGGAAACTAAAGGAAAAACTTCCTACGGAGGTTCAAGCAGTGTTCCACAGGAGATAGCTGAGAGAATACCAGAGGCTGGTTACAGGGTGCTGGGTAGCACTGAACAAGAACCAGGTGGTTGGTGCCACGGAGGTATTCAAACAGGCAGATGGAAGGAACCTGTGAGAGGAAGTCTCCCTGAGAACAGGTACCGGGAGGGCAGTAACTATTATCAAAGGGATACTTACCTGCCCAAAGAGAAGCATACTGTAAAAGGGAGTAGAAGGCTTGCCTGGGGAAAAATCCACGCTAAGTTTCCGTGCTCAGAAAGCTCCGGGGGAACCGAGCCAAAGGACAGGCTAATTCCTTGTAATAGAGGGAACTTTGGAAGGGAGAGTTTCCCATACACACAGCTAGGAGTGTGTGGCCCTCTGGAGGAAAACTCCACTATATACGGTAACCTTCCAATTCACCCTGATAGAGAGAGGGAGAGAAGCCTTTGGAAAGGAGAGGAGGGTTTTTGCAACAATGATGTGATTTACAACCATTCTGAAGATAGCTACGGGGAAAACTATGAGGACATGGAATGTGACCTTTGTGGGGAAAGTCCTGATGAGTTCCAAATGGATTGTGCATTAATGTTCTCAGATAACATTTCCTCTCTCTGCTGAGCTGTTTAAAAGCAGAAATCCGTTTAGGGAAACGGATTTTGAAAAACTCACTTGTGTAAAGTACAATAGTTCATTTTCATTTGTACCAGAAAAATATGGTTTATTTCTTTTGATTCTTATGTGCAAAAGTTCACCCGGAAGGGAAATAAAATACCTCTTTTGAAAAGCCTGGCTACTCGTTCACAACTACCTTTTTGATTAGCTAGTGGGACTACAGATCCCAGGGGGCATTGTAAAGTCCCAGCTACATTAAGAAGAGGCCCCACTGAAGCTCCCTAGGCTTCCGCCTATAAGAGTGAGTAGGTGGGTGACAATTGTCAGTATGTGAAATACCTATTTTGCCTGTCCCACCCCCCATTGTACTCTGCTGGCTCCAACTCTGGCTATGTGGCCAATATTGTGAATGAAGTGTGAATGAAATTTCATTCTTTGCTTTACATAATTATAGTGAATAATTAAAATTGAAAAGTATATTTTTGAATTAATAAAAATAAATTATAATTTGAATGGGAGTTTTTAAGACCAGTGATGTGAGTATCTCTCTTTCCCCTATGATAATCTGTGTTGCCGCATGGTGGGATTAGAGCCATCCTGAGGTCTTTTCCTCCTGATTAATAGTGCTATTTTAGATTATGACAAAGGAGGATATATTGGCCATTTATAAGTGGATAGTGACTATTTTTGGTAGGTGGTTCTGAATAGAGGAGTATCTAAGGAGCGTTCTTTGTTGTTTTGAATCAGTGTAGCCCATAGAGCAGTGTGTTTTTGTTAATGCGCAAAACTAACCCATTTGGAGAAACTGCCCCAAAAATCCAGGAACAGTTTCCACAAAGCTCCAGACAGACAAGCTTTGGATCAGTTAGGAAACAGGAACAAAGAGCATCAGAACACAAGACAGTTAAGAGCAGAATGGCTATAACCAGCCCTCCTTGAGACAAAATAGCTCTTCCTGCAAAAATCTGTGATTCTAATCCAAGTGTTATCAGTTGGAGGCCAATCTGTGATGACACTAGGGATAAAACAGAATTTTGTTTTTTTCGTGCTATGTTCAGCTTTAAAAGTGTATGAAATGACATAGGAAATGTTGATATTTCCCATGTTGTTTCAAACTAATGCAAATCCCTAGTATGTATGTAGGGGTCTATGAGGTGCATCTGGGGTGGGTATAGTAGTACTGTGTGTGTGTGGTAGAGCACAGGAGTATGGTTGGAGTATATGTGGGGGTGCATGAAAGTTTTGGGATATGTTTACTAAAGGGCGGTAAGGAAGCCGCAGCTAACGAGCATTGACAGCAGTGATAAGAGTGTTTCTGTGCGTTAAAGGCCGGGGTGGAGAGTAGGCGTTCCAGCGGTAAGGGTGCTAGGCTCCACTTATCATGCGCTAACAGTGCATTGGGTATTAAGATAAAAAGTGTGCACCATAATGCTCGAAAACGTCTGTGACCTAAATGCAGGATAAGGGAACCCCTATGAAATTCCAGTTAGAGCTGATGGATGGAAACAAAAGGGAGGAACTGATGGACCGGACAAATCCGTGGCCATCCTACATGGCAGTCAGTAAGCGGGATGAGCATGTGGGAGGCAGGTGTATTGATTCAGTGATGGATGCTCATGGAATATGCTATAATGTCAATGGTGTGGCATAGGATAGGGAAGAAGTGTCCTTCGATGGAACCAGAATTGCCATGATGTGTGCATCAAAAAGATGATGGAGCAGGAGTAGTGACGTGCAGATCATTCACAGGAGAGGCGTGAGTAATACATCAAAATGATGAAAACGTGCCTGTGTATGCCATAGAGTAACAGCTAAAAAACAAACTAACTTAAACCCTACACAAAATTAATCAACCAAAAATAGAGTAAGTATGTAAAAAACTCTGAGCTAGCATGTATGTAATATTGTCGGAAGAATCGCCATGAGGTTTAAATCGCCTCCTGAAGCTTAACTTCCATTTTGCTCAATTTTTATTAATGAGCCCACTGTGGAGCTGTATAAATAAGGTGAAACACCATAAAAAGTGCTCCCTATATAAAACTAATGTATTTGTGAAGCCAACAATTTAAGTGTGGCATAAAAACATCTTGAAAAATTGACTGGTGAGAAAGTCCAAAAACAGAGAACTAGCGAAAATGTGACTTATCTTAAACTGCCATAGAGATGTCTTGCAAATCCGCTACGTGTCCTCAATCCGTAGTCAGACTACTCCCAGATATCCAAAATGATTTGCAGTCAGAAAGAAGACACAGAACTGCGTTTCGGGCAAAAACAAAATTATGGCCCTGTCTCAACGCTTAACGCAACTGCAAAAAGAGACCAGTCTGTTAGCTGATCCCAAAAAATGCCAGCGAATGCTCAATAGCGATCTGACCCACGAGTGCAGGATTCATGAATAAAATAATAGCAAACCACCAATCAGCTTTAAGCAATGCTTGTAATGACAAAGTTGATGAAATAACTATATTAGAATGTTACAAAACTTGTAAAAAATTCCTCTAAGCAATAAACAGTTGTGAAAGGTAATTGTCAAAAAGTTTTTTCAAACAATACTGGCCCAATCAAGTTCACGATTTAAACCCGAGGGTTCCACTGTGGACCATCTAAAAATCCAATGCTGCTCTAGTACTTGCAACTGTTGCTCACGATCACCACCTCTAGGATGTCACAAATACATTAGTTTTATATAGGGAGCACTTTTTATGGTGTTTCACCTTATTTATACAGCTCCACAGTGGGCTCATTAATAAAAATTGAGCAAAATGGAAGTTAAGCTTCAGGAGGCGATTTAAACCTCATGGCGATTCTTCCGACAATATTACATACATGCTAGCTCAGAGTTTTTTACATACTTACTCTATTTTTGATAGAGTAACAGCTGGCAAGAGAAGATATGACTGTACATAAAGGGCATATGCTGATGGATGGGCTGAAGGAAGGATGGTGGTAGATAAGAGTGTGGTATGGGCTTGCAGCCCCAATGTACCTGATGTAATCCCACAAATGCAATTGTAGTATGTGTGTGAAGAAAGTGTAGCTGTGCCATGGGGAAGTTTCAATACCAGCTATGTGGGTCTCACAGCTGTCCCAGCCTCCTAACCACCATACAAATGTGACAAATGTGCATACAGCAACTGGACAAGGGTCGCTCATACTGGCCATATGGAGCAAGTAAGGAAGTGTGATAATCCCTGAAGGTACCATCCCAGGGGTAGGATGTGGCTGCATGTAATGCATAGATGTGATGGAGCCAAAGCTGTACTATCACAGTTATGATGGAATAGTCCAATCATGTGCAACTCAGGTGCCATACATCTACAGGGTGAACATGTCTGACCCTCTGCCTTGGGCTACGGCAGAGCCAAGAACGTCATGCTTGTCAGAAGGGCATGATCACAAATTGCATGTTTGCAGACCCAATGTGCTATTGGAACACATAAAAAAACATAAGAATTTATTTATTTATTTAGCTGTATTTATATCCCGCTTTTCACCGGGTCAAAGCAGTCAATTGGGAGATACATTTAACACGAGGGGATATGACACACATATGCTAATACTTACAGGGAACATGGGCAATGGAGGGTTAAGTGGCTTGCCCAAGACCACAAGGAGTACCTATAGGACTAGAAATCCCAGTCCCTCCAGCCTGAGATTGCTGTCCCCAGGTGGGACTTGAACCCCCGGCCCTCCGGCCTGAAGTACCTTGTCCTAACCACTAGGCCACTCCTCCCTCCGCCAGTCAAAGCAGACACCAGACTGCTCCTGGCATTAAAATGAACTCAGTATCCCACAGCCACAAAGAGAACAAGTGGAATTCAAACTCTTGTCTATTGCTTACTGAACCAGTGCTCTAACCATAAGGCTACACCTCCACACCATTCTATCAAAGAGATTGCAGGTTCCTGCCTACAATGGTTGAAATCCAGGACATGAAACAACGTGGATAGCACAGTCTGAGGCAGTTGTACACCACACCTAGGGCCTGTCTACAGTGGTGCACAAGCAGTATGTAATGCACAGGACATGCAGTACTGTAGCTGCACAATAGACACACTGCTGCAGGATACATCTCGAGGCACATTCTGACCTGGCCATCCAGCCCCTTGTGTGGCCAACCAGAAGCAGGACGCCCAGAGGTAGACCCAATTCTGATTCCACAGGGGCTAGACATACCCGTGGGATCAGAATAAGGTCTATGGCCTGAACATGCAGGCCGGACCCCAATTCTGGTTGGCCTGCACCCCAGAAGATCTTTGGCTACCTCAGTCAGGCTCCTGAATGGAGCTGCAGTGCCATGGTGTCCAATTGCCAAGGCACTTTGGCCCAATTCAGGAGCCGTGAATGCCAGCCGCTGCCGATTTTCTTCTTTCCCCACAGCCGGACCCTCGATCCAGCCTCCCATGGCCAGGGTCTGGCTCTGGGGATCCTCCTGCACCCTCTTACCTGTTTGTCCCAGCCAGGCTGCAGGATCCCCCGATGTCCAGGGGACTTATTCCACCTCTGCAGTGGAATAAGTCCCCCATCTATGTTCACAGCCCTGGATGTACAGGGCCAACCTTAGAATCGGCCCTGTACATCCAGGGTCATGGCCTGCCCGTGCCCTGCCCTCACTTCACCTCAGTAACATCCCCTCCCCGCCTCCATATACGCCTCCCCGTACAAATGCGCTGTTCATATGGGGAGGCATTAGCCGGGGCTGGCAGGGGAGCGAATAGCAGGGATGGATGTCCTGTACTGAATGACCCCCTCTTGTCTAAAGACCAAGGCATATGTGAGGTCAAGATGTCTGTACATCTACTGTACCCCCAATGGCAAACAATAGTCACACACAGGGTCCACAGAGCCACAGTGTACCACTAACCCCAGAGGCAGCACATGTACAGGACGTGCAGTCCCCTGTGACCTGCTGCACATGGCGAGATAGGTACACCTGCACATACACTGAATGCAAACCACATTAATGAGGTCCATTGCAGACCATATTGTCTTCCCTGGGGGGCCTTGCACACGTCCCCCACCATCATAGATGACAAAGCAGGTACTGGGCAATGCCCCAATGATCACAGTTGCCACTATGGTGCAATTTATTTTCTGTGTGCTGGTATAGGTCAGCCCCTCCATTACCCATGATGCACTGCACATTCTGAACAGCTTTCTGCAAGTGATCCATCACATCAGCTCAGTAATATGCAGGGACATTGTGAGCTTCCAGCACATAACTGCAGCAAACTGTTCTACTGACCGGTTTCAGCTGTCACCTTGTATGTGAGACGGGCACACATCACCTGGTCCCCAGAGCTTGCACTGCAATAGATGGACTCTCCAGGTTCTGGAGCAGCTCCTTACCACTGCCAGTTTGCTGTAGATCTTGTCTGCAGTATGTGATGCTAGTCACTTGGTTGTCTGCACAATTGCAGCATGCTGAAGTGGCCTATTATATCTGGGATATGTGTCCTGCTCCTGTTGGCCAAAGACTCTGCTATAACATCATATGCCTTTAACGTGTGATTGTGCAACCCAACAATATGGGAGCACACGCTGTCACTGACCACTCTCCACCTTCTTTCCCCTTACACTGCAGGCCCATCTAATGCTCGTTACGGTAGCATTATTTGTGCGTCCTATGGCATTAACTGCTCGCAGATGTAGATAGTGCACGTTAACAGCACACTTGCTTCCTTACCACAGTTTAATAAACATACTCCTCTGTATCTATGTAGGGGAATGGTGGGAGTGTGGTAGTATATATGGGCATTATTTGACTCTGTGTGTGTGTGCACGCATGTGTGGGAGGTGGGCAACATTCCCTCTAAATTGCATGCCAAATTTACTGAATTTTCCATCGTTGTTTTGGAGAGTTATTGTGCTTAAAGATGGACATTAATTCCTTTTACATAATTCTTTCCAACATTTGGTGTGTTGGAAAGCTTAAAAATAAACTACATAGTTGACTACTGGTGGAAGACAACCACTTGCAGTAGGTTGGAAAGCATTAAAAGGGATAATTGAAATGCAAAGCATAAGAAATAACATTGATGGTTTGAACTCCTGATCTAGAAATAATTTTTTTCTGTATTTTTATCCTTTCCCCTCTCCATCATGACCTATGGAAAAAATGTGAAATAACTAGGGTATATGATATACTATTTGAGAACAAACCAAGAAGTAATTTTCAAAGCCATTTCTGCTGATACAAAAGAGTTTTATGCACTGAAATGCAGCTTCTAAACCTGCCTACCTACACAGGAGAGGTGTCCTTAGAGGTGTCATTTAAAAAGGGAGTAGACTTAAGTGCATATTTCTGAATTTCCAAATATATGCATATAAATTTACAAGGGAAAATTACTGACACAAATAGCAAGAGTAGATTTGTATTCATACTTTACAAAACCATTTTCCACAGGGAAATTTTTCTCTTTGAAAATTCATGTAAAGTCTGCAGGCATGGTTCTGTCTCTAGCAAGAAACAGGAAACACTTCTGTTAACCTTTTTTAAATGTGGTGATGCCAGCTTAGAATTGCAGCACAGCTGCAGGAACAAAGGGAAACGCTCCTGCGGCTGTTCAACATGTTGCAATTGAGCAGAGGATGTGAGGGGCTGGGGCTGGGGCATGAAGAGGACTGATTGTGAGCCAGAGGGGTGACTGGGGGCTAGAGAGGACTGATAGAGAGTCAGGAGGTGATTGGAGGCTGGCGAGGATTGATGGTGAGTTGGGGGGGGGGGGTGACTGGGGGCTGGAGAGGGACTGAAGGTGTGTCAGGGTGACTGGGGGCTGGAGAGGGACTGATGGCATATTGGGGAGTGAGTGGGGCTGAAGAGGACTGATCGTGAGTCAATCGTCCTAGTAGTTAGCCGGAGAGAGAAGGGGAGGTAGGGAAAGCTTGGGTATTAGAGAGAGACCTGTGATTTACACCTAGAGGAATTCTGTGCAAAATATTTAAAATTCTGCACAAAAAATGTACTAATAAAACATACAGAATTTTCTAAATTTTTGCACAGAATTTTAAATTTTTTTGTGCAGAATCCCCTAGGTGTACAATTTCACATAGTAACATTGTATATGACAGCAGATAAAGACTAGTATGGTCCATCTAGTCTGCCCAGCAAGGCAGCAAGAGTAGGTGCACCTGCCGCTCCATGCAGGTCACCTCTCCCCATGCCTTTGTTTAGGGATGTACCCACTGCTCCGGGTAGGTTACCCTTATTTGTTCAGATATAAGAGATAGTTATGCTTATTTTTATTTTATCCTGTTGCTATAAAGGGATCCACTGTGTCTGTCCCATGCCATTTTGAATTCTGTCACTGTATTTGCCCCCAGCACTTACATTGGGAGGGATTCCAAGCATACACCACCCTTTCAGTGAAAACGTATTTCCTGACATTGCCTTTCAATTTCCCCCCTTGAAGCTTCATGTTATGCCCTCTAGTTTTACAGCTTCCCTGTCTTTGGAAGAGGTTTATTTGCCCATTAATACTCTTTAAGTATTTAAAGGTCTGAATCATATCTCCCCTGTCCCTCCTCTACTCCAGAGTGTACATATTTAGGTCTTGAAGTCTCTTCTCATAAGTCTTCTGACGCATGCTCCAAATCATTTTGGTTGCCTTCCTCTGAATCGCTTCCAGCCTATTTATATCCTTTGCGAGATACAGTCTCCAAAACGGAACACAATATTCCAAGTGAGGCCTCACCAGTGACTTGTACAGTGGCATTAGTACCTCTTCCTTTCTGGTGGTAATTCCTCTCTGCATGCAACCCAGCATCCTTCTGGCTTTTGCCACCACCTTGTCACACTGTTTCGCCACCTTGAGATCATCAGAAACAATCACACCGAGGTCTTTCTCCTGGTCCATGCACATCAATCTCTCGCCCCCTAACACATACAATTCCCTTGGATTTCTGCTTCCCAAGTGCATTACACTGCACTTTTTCACATTAAATCTTAACTGCCAAGCATTAGACCATACTTTCAGCTTTTGTAGATTCTTCCAGCTTTAACAACTTTGAATAATATTTATTTATTTGACATTGTTTATTTTTGTCAAGACAGTTTACATTGAACTCAAGGTTTTACAAGGAACAGGTTCTTTGTAACTATTTACAATAAACAGTAACTATGGTTTGTTGACTGTTGACAGTAACTATAGCTTGTTGACAACCTAATATTGTGTCTACTGCAAATTTGATTACCTCACTTGTTGTTCCCATTTCCAGGTAATTTATAAATATGTTAAAAAGCAGCAGGCCCTGCACACATCCTTGAGGTACTCCACTATTCAGCTTTCTCCATTGAGAAAACTGGCCATTTAGTCCTACTCTCTGCTTTCTACCTTTTGACCAGTTCCTGATCCACAATAGTACACTGCCTCCTATCCTATGATTTTTAAATTCCTCAAGAGTCTCTCATGAAGGACCTTATCAAAGGCTTTTTAAAAATCCAGATAAACTATCGGGCATGTTTACTAAAGTACACTAGCCAGAAGCACAGGATTTAGAGTGGGTTTTATGCGCATTTGGGCCGTGCGGTAGCAAGGAGCATGCAACTCAACTGTGACTGTGCTAAAAATCCCACACTAGCAACATAGCACACAAATAGACAGGGTCAAGACAGAGATGAGGCCGAGTCAGGGCACCTGGCTGTGGCAGGTATGGTAGTTGTATGCTAACTACACAACTACGTTGCTAGTATGGCTGTAGCTAATGCCAGCCTCTGACCAGACGCTAGTTGACTCACCATGCTCCTGTGTGCTGATCACACAGTTCAGACGCAAGGTTGGGACACAAGTGTTAAGAAATATGAAGGCAGGAGCCGGGCAAACACATTGGAACATAGGGGGCCAATAGGAGATGAGAGCTGAATACCAAGACCCATGCCTAGGCCATCATTTTGGGGGTGCTGCATGGTACAGTTAACATGGAAGTGGAGCACACCAGCCTGACAATCTCAACACCAGGATCTGCAGTTCTGCAGTCACCCTGCTGGGACAGTGAGCAAACATCCACTGACACAGCAAAAGCAGTCCTGACAGATTGCTGTTCGCATCTGCATATGCACTGGATAGGTTTCAGAGAGCTGCTGGTGTTGTGTGCTGTGGAGGTGTCAGGAGATAGGGTCTGTGTTCTTTGCTGCAGTTAGTACTGGTCACAGAGGGAGAGTTGGATTCAGAAGAGTATAGTGGGGGGAGAGCATGTAAATTAGGTGATACACTTCATAGCTAAATGACAGTGTGGTAGAGGTGAACCAGATGGCCGAGGTTTTTGAGAGGTTGATATGTAGAAAGTCTGAGGATAGCCAGGAGGCCATGGCAGGCAGACAGGAATTGAGAGGGCTGTTGTTGGGTGAAGAGGCGTCTGTATGATAGAGAAGGATGATGTCATCTGCATAGTAGTAAGTGGATATACAGTGTTGCTGTACCAAAAGGGTGAGGGGGGCGAGGAAAATGTTGAATAGAAGGGGGGCTAGAACGGAACCCTGGAGGCAGGGCCGGCCCGTCCATTGAGCAAGAATGTTTTTTGCACAGAGCCCCGCATTTCAGGGGGCCCCGCGCAAAAAACAATCTGCATCAGCACAGGTAGATTTTTTTTTTAAAAACCTAGCTGCTGCTGCCACTGCAGCAGAATCAAGTGTACCGCAGGGCCCCCTGCCTGGCAGAGCCCTCCCTGCAGCATCAGCTCCCTCAGCATTGGCTTTCAGAGCCGCAAAGGGAGAGTTTCTCTCTCGCGGCTCTGTTAAGCCCGCTGGGGCTGATGGGACTTTCTGTTTCCCATCAGCCCCAGTGGGCTTAACAGAGCCGCGAGAAAGGGAAACTCTCCCTTTGCAACTCTGAAAAGCCCGAGCTGAGGGAGCTGATGCTGCAGGGAGGGAGGACTCTGCCGGGTAGGGGGGGCTCCGCAGGACACTTGATTCTGCCGCTGCCACGGCGGCAGCGGCAGCAGCAGCAAGTTTTTTTTAAAATCTACCTGGGCTGATGGGGAGAGGGGGGTTAGGACTGGTAACAGGCTATGGGGGGGCTTAGGACTGGTAATGGGCTGTGGGGGGCTAGGACTGGTAATGGGCTATGGGGGTGCTTAGGACTGGTAATGGGCTGTGGGGGGCTAGGACTGTTAATGGGGTGGGGGGGGTTTCTAGGACTGGACATGGGCTGTGTGGAAGGGGGGATTGTACTGAAAATTGCTGTTGGGGTGGGGGGTTGGAATGGAAATGGGCTGAGTGGAAGGGGGGCTTGAACTGCAAATAGCTGATGGGGAGGGGGGCTTGGAATGGAAATGGGCTGTGAGGGGAGGGAGCTAGGACTGGAAATGGGCTGAGTGGGGGGGAGCTAGGACAGGAAATGGGCTGATGGAGGGGCTAGGATAGGACTGTAAATGGATGGGGGAGCTAGGACTGGAAATGGGCTGATGGTGGGGCTAGGATAGGATTGGAAATGGGCTGATGGGGGGCTAGGACTGGAAATGGGCTGATGCGGGGACTAGAAGGGAGCGGATGCTGGGTGGGGCTGGAACTAGAAGGGAGCTGATGTTGGGGGAGGATTAGAATGGGATGGAGCTGGGAGAGATGAATTGGAGAGGGAAAAATATTTTGTGTGGGAGGGAAGACAAATCTAAAATTTGCTGGGTATTGGGAGAGTAAGTGGGGATTGAGGATGGAGGGGTAAAATTTGAGTGGATGAAATAGGAATGAGGAAAGAGCAAAAGGAGAAAGATTAGTATGTTAAAGCAGATGTAGAGAGAGAATGGAAAAAAACTAGAAGAGAGAAGAAAGGACAAATGGACAGCAGATGATGGAGAGTTAGCAGAAGACACCAGAAGAAAGTGGCTGGAACAATTGCAACTGAAAAAAAATGCACAAAAGGTAGAAAAATATCTCTTTATTTTGAATTTATTAACTGGAATATGTCAGCTCTGGGAAATGTGCATCATTAACGTCTGCACTTTGTTTAGTACAAGAGGAAATTAATTTATAATTTTATTTCTACAGTGTTGTTGTACATTCCAAGTTTGGCTTTGGGGTTCCCAGTTTAATTATTGTCTTCCTGTTTCTAAATTGTGATTCCTTGTTTGGTGATGGTCTATGTTCTACATGTGTAACTGAGCTGAAGTATTCTGTTTATGTAATTCCTATTTGACATTGCTACTTGTTCTCTTTCCCCAGTAGGTCATGTATTGTTATTCTCTGAAATGTATTGGTTTAATATTTGCAGTGTTACCTTTTGATAAGTAGAGTATGGTGCTTTGTGAGTCCTGGTAGTGCTGTTGGGATACGGCGGGTTTGCTATGGGTTCTAAATTTATTTATTTGCTTATTTGCAGGGCTTGATATACCGCCCAAACCGGAGTATCAGAGTGGTGTACAGTAAAAGCAGGCTGCTAGAAAATTAAGGGAGGAAAGGAATGCCATTCAATCGACAGGAAAGCACTAGAGAGACGCAGATAGGATACGCAGATAGAAAGATAGAAAAGGACAGAATAATACGGCTAGATAGTCTGAACACTGAGGGGAAGGGAGGGGGGGAGGTGACATAGGATAGCGGGACCGTCATGACCATCATGGGGGTGTGGGGATGTCAAAAGCCTGGGAGAAAAGATGGGTTTTAAGGAGAGCTTTGAAATGCGGGAACGAGGACTCAGTGCGGAGCGAGTGAGGGAGGGAGTTCCATAGAGCAGGACTCAGAAAAAATAATGCGGAATGACGGGTGAGTTCGAGATGAGCCTGGGACGGGGAGGGAAGAAAAAGACGATTGCTATGAGAAGAGCGGAGGAGACGGGGGATGGGTTGATGATAAAGAAGATCAGATAGATATTGAAGAGTTCCTGTGTGAAGAACTTTGTGGGTAGTGACGAGGTATTTATAAACAAACCTGAATTTAATAGGAAGCCTGTGAAGAGAGAGAAGGCAAGGAGTGATGTGGTCGAAAGGGGAGGAAAAAGTGATCAAACGGGCGGCAGTGTTTTGGATGAGTTGAAGACGATGGAGCTGGTAAGAGGGAAGGCCAGCAAAGATTGAGTTGCAATAGTCCAAACGAGAAATCACCAGGGAGAGTACTAGAGTGGTGAGGGAATTAGCAGAAAGGTAGAGCCGGAGAGATCTGATACGACAAAGATGAAAGAAACAGCTACGAACAAGGGAAGAGATATGAGGGTGGAAGGACAGGGAGGAATCAAGTCTAACACCAAGGTAGCGGAGAGAGGGGACAACAGGGATGGGGAGGGAAGACATTGTGGGGGCTAGAGTGGGAGGAGGAGTAGTGAAGGAGAACCAAATAGCCGAGGACTTAGAAGGATTGACGCAGAGAAAATTATCAGAGAACCAGGAGGCAATAAGGTCAAGACAGGCTTTGAGAGCAGAGAGATCCGGGGATACAGAACTGGTGTGATGAATGAGAAGAATATCGTCGGCATAGAAATAGGAGGAAATACCAGACTGTTGAATGAGGAGGGCAAGTAGGGCAAGGAAGATATTGAAAAGTAAAGGGGTAAGGATAGAACCTTGTGGAACACCGCAGTGCAGAGCAAAAGGGGCAGAAGTGGCAGAAGTGGCGGGACCTGAGTGAACGGCAAAGGTGCGGAGTGAGAGAAAAGACTGAAACCAGCGCAACACAGTGCCTCAGATACCAAAATCAGAAAGGCGGGTGAGAAGAGTATGGTGATCAATGACATCAAAGGCGGCGGAAATGTCCAGAGAGACAGCAATGGATAGGTCACCCCGGTCATGAGAGCGGTGAAGTTCACTGAGAAGGGCAAGAAGTACAGTTTCAGTGCTGTGCCCAGTCCTAAAGCCAGACTGACGGGGGTGAAGAGAGAGGGTGGTGTCGAGATGTGCTGAGAGCTGGGTGAAAACCAATTTTTCAAGAACTTTGGAAAGAAAGGGGAGATTTGAGACAGGCCGCTAGTTGGCGGGAAGGCTAGGATCAAGGGTAGGTTTCTTCAAAAGAGGGCGAATGACGGCATGTTTTCAACGGGTGGGGAAACTGCCAGAGGTGAGACTAGAGTTGATTATGGCCAGGATGTATGGGGGAAGCCAAAGAGAGGGATCAAGGAGCCAGGTGGAGGGAAGGGGGTCGAGCGGACAAGTTGTTTTGTGGGATGAAGAGATTACCTTAAGGAGCTCAGCAGAAGTGACGGTGTGGGGAAAGACACTGGAAGGAGGAGGGGAAGTAATGGTGGGGGGAGCAGAAGGGGAGGGGAGGGGGAGAGAGGAGGGGGACAATTGGGAAAGGAGGAACGGAGAGACTGGATCTTATCAACAAAAAAGGAGGCGAGACTCATCGGACTAGGAGCAGTGGGAGGGAGTGCTGATGAGGGGGAATGGACTGAGGGGGAAGATAACGAGTGGAATACCTGAAACAGGCAGTGGGAAGAATTAGAGGAGGAGGCGATGAGATCTGAGAAATAGTTCCTTTTGGCCTCAGTGATCATGGCGCGGTAGTGATGATGCTCACAGCGAAAGGAGGTTAGAGAGGCGTCAGAAGGGTGTTTGCGCCAGCGGCGCCTGGCACGTCGAAGATAGGTGCGCTGGAGGAAAAGACCCAGGTGATACCAAGGATGATGAGACTCAAGACGACAAGGAGTGGGATGGAGGGGAGCTAGAGTGTCAAGGGTACCAGTGAGGGTAGAGGACCAAGAGTCAACCTGCTGGTCCACAGGAAGGGAGAAAAATTTTGGGGAAAAGAGAGAGTCAGCTGGGGGGAAGGCTTGTAGGGTGAGAGGCGTAAGATACCGTTTGAGAATCTCAGAAGAGGTGACAGCAGCAGGTGAGATGGAAGCTTGTATGGGAGGAAGAGAGAAAGAGAACAGACAATGATGATCAGACCAGGGAAGAGGGATGGACGAGACATCGGATGGAGTGTAAGGGGACGAGGAAAAGGTAAGGATAAGGTCGAGGGTGTGGCTGGAGGAATGAGTTGGACAATCTATGTGCTGGATCAAATCGAGGTCAGTAAAGAGAGACCCGAGGGCCTTATCACGGGGACGAGTTTGAGAGGACAAATGGGCATTGAAGTCGCCGAGAATAACCAGGTGCGAAGTGAGAAGGGATGTCTCCAAAAGGGTGAGGAGAAGAGACTCCCAGAGATTAGAACACATCGAGGGTGGGGCATAGAGAAGAAGGAAAAATACAGGGGTAGAGGTCCCCGAGCGCAGCAGTAGGACTTCAGGATAACGGGGCTGGGGGGAGACAAGAGAGAGAGGGAGGGAGGATCGGAAGATAATTGCCACACCACCACCGGTCTGGTGGAGACGGGGAACATGTAAGGTAGAGTAGCCAGGGGGAAGGCAGCAATGGAGAACATCATCCTCACCCTCGCGGAGCCAGGTTTCGGTAAGAAACAGAGCGTCAAGGGAGTGTTGTATCAGTAGATCATGAACCAAAGGGGTTTTGGTGCGAAGAGACCTACAGTTCAGGAGGGCAAAAGAAAGAGTCAACAGAGAGGAGACAGGCCGAGGTGATAGTGTAGAGGGAGGCTGGCCTATGTGACAGAAAAGAAGGTTACTCATTAAATGGGCAGTGTTTGTAGTACTGTAGTTCCTAATGTGCCTAGTGGTTGGCAGTGGATTATATTAATGTAGAAATCTTTTAGTCTTTCTTTATCCATACACTGATTAAGAGGCATGTTTACTAAAAGTTAGTGTATGGTAACATTATGCAAATATTTATGTAAATGAGGTCCATTATGCAAATGAGGCCCCACACCGAGTCTCCGCACATGGCTCCGCACCCCCCTTGGGCCGCCCCTGCCTGGGGGACACAAAAGAGGAGGGGGTGGAAGGAGAGGAGGAAGAACCTGAGAAAACTGAGAATGACCTGTTGGAAAGAAAGGAGCGGAACCAGAGAAGGACTGAACTGGAGAGACCAGAGGAGCGAAAGCATGCAAGAAGGGTGAGTTGATCTACGAGGTCAAAAGCTGCAGATAAATCTAAGGAGACAGCGATAGAATAGGAACCCTGATCGTGAGCAGTATGTAATTCGTTAAAAAGGGAAAGAAGGATGGACTCTGTACTGTGGCCAAGACGGAAACCGGATTGACGGGGGTGGAGTGCTAGGGAAGATTCAAGGTGAGAAGAGAGTTGGGTAAAGACCAGTTTTTCCAGAAGTTTAGAGAGGAAGGGGAGGTTAGAGATGAGGCACCAGCTGGCAGGGGAGGAGGGGTCTAAGGAACCTTTCTTTGGGATGGGATGTATTGTGGCATGCTTCCAGGAGGAGGGAAATGTACCCGAGGAGAGACTTGAGTTGAAGATGGAAAGAATAAGAGGAGAGAGTTCTAGGGAGGGGTCTAGGCGTCAGCGAGAGGGTATAGGGTCAGTGATGCAGAAGGTTTTGTGCATAGTAGTGTAGGTCTTGGTAAGGTCTGAAAGGGTTATGGGTTGAAAAGAAGACCAGAGGTGAGAGAGTGGAGGAACTATCAGAGAGGGGGAGGGGGGGCAATGGGGGGACAGGGGAGAGAATGGGAGCTGTTGGGAGAGAGGAGAGGGAGGAGGAAGGGGCCGGAGGGGGAGAGGATGCTGTTGGGGGGGAAAGGGGGGGAGGACAATTAGGGAAGAGCAGGCGAAGAGAGAGAGTTTTTCAGGCAAAGTGTGAAGCCAGAACAGCGGGGTCTGGGACAGGGGGTGAAGGGACAGGGGAAATAAGGGAGTGGGGAGCAGAGAGAGAGCAAAGGACTGAATATAGCTGGCGAGAGGAGTTTGCGGAAGAGGATATGAGATTGGAGAAGTATGCTAGTTTGGCGGAATGTAACAGGGAGTGATAGTGAGAGTGACAATACCGTAGGTGGGCCAGGCTGATAGGTGAGAGATGTTTGCGCCAATGCTGCTTGGCACGGCGTAAGTAGGAGCAGTGAAGAAAAAGACCTGGGTGAAACCAGGGGTGGCGATGGGGAGTACGAGAAGGGGGGAGGGGTCGAGGAGGGGCGAGAATATCGAGCGCAGCTGTAAGGGTGGAATTCCAGGATTGGACTACTGGAAGAAGATGGAAAACTGCGGGAAAGAGGGTGTCTGATGAGGGAAACTGGATGAGAGTGTTAGCCGTGATGCCACGGACTAAGTGGGGTGGTACGAGATTGAGGGCATGGGAGGGGGAGGGGGAGAGAAATCTGGGAGAGGAGGAGGTTGAGATAGAGAAAAGAAGTCAAAGATGGTCAGACCAGGGGATGGGCAGAGAGGAGAGTGATGAGGGAGTCAGTGGGGAAGCAGAGTGTGAGATTACAAGGTCCAAGGAATGACCGGCGGAGTGCATGGGAAAGTGGACAAACTGTTGGAGGGAGAGATCAGAAAGGAGGGAGAGGAAGGCGGAGTCGCAGGGGATAGAGGGGGAGTCTACGTGAATATTGAAATCCCCTAGTATCAGGATGTGTTGGTGGAGGAGGGAGATTTCGGAAAGGATTGCGATGAGTGAGTCCCACCAAGGGGCAGACAGGGCGGGAGGAACGTAGAGGAGAAGGAAGTAGATAGGGGGGAAGAGGAACCAAGGCGAAGGAGGAGGGCTTCAGGATAATGAAGTGCGGGGGAGGAGAATTCTTGAAGCACTAAGGAGGAGCAAAAGAGAACGGCGACACCCACGCAATCCTGCCTCGACGGCAGGTGGACAGAGCAGAGTAGCCGGGGGGGGGGGGGAGGGTGGTTAAGGGAAGGTTACTCACCTTCTTTCAGCCAGGTTTCAGACCAAAAAAGAAGGTCGAGGGAATGCTGTGAGATAAGGTCATGAATGAGGGTAGTTTTGGTGTGGAGAGAACGGCAGTTCAGAAGAACCAGCTGCAAAAGTAAAAGCGATGGAGTGGAGAGCTGCGGTGGCGAGGATGGGGATCATGAGATAAGATTAGAGGTATTCCTAGATAAGATACTTGGGGGAGGGGGGACTGGTGGGGAGGGCCTCCAGCCCCAATGGACAGAAATGGCAGACATGCCAGGGGGACTTGCTGGAGCTATTTAGAAAAGGGGCTGTAGGAGTGAAGCAAAGACTAGGGAAAGGAACTTACCTAGGATCCGAGGACAGCAGAGGATCAGACTGAGGACTGCAAAGAGGAATAGGGAGAACGTACCTCCAAACTGGGGAGCAGGGAAATGCAGGGAGGAAAGTTGCTCTGGACTCGCGCCCTTGGACTCGCCCCAAATAGCTTGTCCAAGGAGCGGGACCTGCTCCTTGCGTGCGCTCCTTCAGCCCGCGCCGCTGCGGTGTGGAACGCCATGCTGTGTGTCAATTTAAACACTGTGAGCACCTTGAGGCCACTTCCGGGTTGGGTGAAAGTAGTGGACCAATCAGCAATTCATTGTAGCAGCAGGGGGAGTATCCTGGTGGGGGAGGGGAAACACAAAGTGAGCAGGATATGACCTAGGAGAAGGAAGGCACTAAGGCAAAGGCAATGACTGTTTACATGTACATACACATTGCTGGCCACTTGCACTATACTTTGTTGGTGGAGTTGGGACTATGTATTGTTGTCTGCACTCCAGGTTGTGGTGGGCTACATTCACCCATTGTATTGCTCTTGCTCCCTTCTCAGACATCGTATGGCATGGATTTAGTTATTGTTGGCACACCATTGTACTGCAGCCATCCCCAAGGTCCCATATAGAGCCTATCTGCTGTCATGCCCCTCTTGTTCCATGGCATGTTGCAGACACCTAGATCAAGGAAGTTATTCCCTTTAATCCCCCATTATTTCCCCTTCCAAAATCAAAATTAACCAAAATTGTGGGCTCAATACTTAATCAGTGACACTTAAATGTATAGATTTGCAAAATATGCAGCAATCTTAACAAAATCATACAATAGACCAAGAGAGTTATTTTCTATAGTCAGAAAATTAACTAATAACGAGCAAACTTCCAGCAACGAAATCACGGAAATCTCAGTTCAAACCCTAGCTAATCATTACCAAAGCAAATCTAAGAAACCTTCCATGCACGCAGATAATATCAACATCACTTATCAACCTGTAGATGAATGGTCAGAATTTTACCCCATTTCAAAAGCATCATTAAAAACAATCATCTCCAACCTAAATACTACAACTTCGTACTTGGATCCATGCCCAGTTTCATGGATAAAAAACACACTGCAAACTCTAATATCCTATATTCTCCCAATAGTAAACCTCTCACTCACCCAAGGATACCTTCCATCCCCGCTCAAACATGCACAAATACGCCCAATTTTAAAGAACTGCAAACTAGACAAAACATTGCCAACATCATATAGGCCCATATCTAGCATACCATTCTTGGCCAAAGTAATTGAAAAGGTAGTGCAACTTCAGACACAGGAATTCATAGACTTATCTTACCCACTTGATGAACAACAATATGGTTTCCGACCTCGCCACGGAGTAGAAACACTCCTAGCAGTATTAATAGACACACTCCTAAAAGGAATTGACAATCACAAACAAGCATTCATTCTCCTTTTCATTGACATATCAGCAGCTTTTGATAGCGTGCATCACTCAATACTGCTCAACAACTTAAAACAGTTAGGCATAAATTCCACCGTACATAAATGGTTCACCTCATATTTACATAACAGAACACAAAATGTAAGAATAGGTAACCAAACATCAAACATATACAAACAAGAAATAGGTTTACCACAAGGTTCAGCACTGTCAGCCCTACTCTTTAATATCTATATAAAACCGATTTGCAATATTTTTAAAAAATTTGGAGTACAATATCACCTTTATGCGGATGATATCATGATGTACATACCTTTCACAATTCCTAACCTACCGATTCAACTTCTATCTGACTGCTACAATGAAATTACATACTGGCTAAAAACCCAAAACCTACATATAAACCATGCTAAAACCGAAGTCTTAATCGTAACAAAAAACCAAACGTTCACCCCGCCAACTCACATAATACTACAGAACCAAGAAATTAAAATAAAAAATGAAATAAGATATCTAGGTGTCATTTTAGACACACAACTTACCATGGAAACGCACATCAGAAATACCTTGAAGAAAATCTACTTCAAACTTAAAATCCTCAAACAATTACGCCCCCTTGTATTTATACAAGATTTTATCAATATAACACAGGCTACCATAACTCCACACTTCGATTTCGCCAACTTAGTACTTATAGGCATTTCAAAACAAAACATTAAAAGGATCCAACTCGCGCAAAATGCTACAGCCAGAATCATATTAAAGATAAATTCACTCCAACACATTACACCGATACTAGCATCCCTTCACTGGTTACCAATACAAAGCAGGATAACATACAAAACAATTATAACTACATTCAAAGCCCTAAAAGATATGGCCCCGAAGACACTCTGTAATCTAATAAGCAAAGAACCACCTAAGCCTACTTATAGAAAAGGACAATCAAATAAACTTAAGATGCCAAAAGAATATATAAGAACTCACAAATTAACAAATAAAAGAGCCTTTTCCCACGTAGCCCCAACAGTCTGGAACTCTTTACCAGAGGACTTGCGATCACTAACAGAGATAACAGAATTCAGAAAAAAATTGAAAACCTACCTATTCACTAAACACTATAATACCATAGAAAACCTTCCAATCAACTTAGATAAAGGCTAAACAAGAACCTGTCTAAAATCAAGATTATACTCCCTATTACAATAATACGTACAACTTAAATGAATAATCTTTCCATTCCAATGCATCAATACCCCACTTGTATATAGTTAAAATTGAGTTAGAAACAGTACTACAGTTTAAATTGTTACACAATCTGTGTTAGTTGATTCATTGAACTATTCCGCATAGTTTTTACATACACTTTGTTGTTCAAGTTAAGATGTTCATTGTAAAAAGTTATAACTGTTCTATGTAAAACAAGCTCTGCATTGTTAATTGTTGTTAAATGTACACCGCAACTGATCGCTGGAAGATGCGGTATATAAATAAGTGTTAAATAAATAAAATAAAATAAAATAGCCCAGCTGTGCATAGAAGTGCTAGCACTAAACTGTGTAAATTGCAAAATCATCACTTCCATGTGAAAATACTGGCATTTCCACATGCAGGCTGCCATGTTCATGGTGAACAGTCTTCCTATGTATAGATTTGTAAAACACTTCCTCTGGCTGTGCATGGCAGCAAATCCATGTGCAATCCTTACACGTATTTTACAAATGGCTCCATGTTTAGTACAGCCTTTTGTAAAATATTGCTACTACTAACACTGCCACTAATTGTTTGTATAGTGCTACAAAGAGTACCCAGCACTATACAGACACATGTAAAAGATGGTCCCTGCTCATCAAAGCTTACAATCATTTCAAGACAGATAACATTTGAGGACATGGATATGTCTAGGGGAACGGTAAGGAAACAGAAACTATAGGAGACTAAGCAGATCAGGATCCAAAAGCGGCCTCAAAGAGGTGAGTTTTCAGGAATAAGGAGCAGCAAGGTGGAAGGATCGAAGTCTGGAGTTGGCAGTAGAAGAAAAGGGCTCAAATAGAAGCAATTTGCCAGGAGAGTGAAGTTCCTGAGGAGGGATGTAGGAAGATAAAAGACAGGAAAGGTAGTGAGGAGCAGTAGAATGAGTGCACTTATAGGTCAGTAAGAGAAGTTTGAATGCAATATGGAAATGGCTGGGGAGCCAATAAAGTGATTTGAGAAGAGGAGTTATATGAGCATATTGAGGCTGGTGGAAGATTAGTCTCACAGCTGAGTTCTGAACAAACTGAAGTGGAGAGAGATGATTCAGAGGGAGACCAGTAAGGAGGAGGTTGCAATATCTAGACAGGAGGTGACTAAAGAGTGGATAAGTATCTTAGTAGTGTATTCAGAAAGGAAGGGTTGAATTCTGCTGATGTTATAGAGAAAGAAATGACAGGTTTTAGCTATCAGTTGGATGTGTGTGGAGAAGGAGAGGGAGGAATCAAAGACAACCCAAAGGTTGCGAGCCGAGGAAACAAGGAGGAGTAGAGCACAGAGATTGAGAAAGGAAGAAGGGGAGAGGTTGGTTTAGGGGGAAAGACAAAAAAACTCAGTTTGGCCATGTTCAATTTTAAATGGCGGTGAGACATCGAGGCAGCAATGTCAGATAGGTAGGCAGAGATCCAAGCCTGGATTGCCAAAGAAATTTCAGGTGCAGAGAGGTAGATCTGAGAATCATCAGTGTAAAGATGGTACTGAAAACCATTGGAAGTACATCAAGGGACTGGGTATAGAAAGAAAAAAGGAGTGGACCCAATGCTTGGGGGCCAACTGAGAGTGGGCTAGCAGTAGAGGAGGATCCATCAGAACAAACACTGAAAGTGTATCAAGGAGAAGGTGGTGGTCAACAGTGTCAAAAGCAGCAGAAAGGTCAAGAAGGATGAGGATCGAGTATAGGCTCTTGGATTTGGCAAGGAACAAGTCGCTGGAGACTTTGGCAAGAGCCGTTTCAGTAGAATATAAAGAATGAAAGCCAGATTGCAATGAATTCAGAAGGGCTTGAGAGGAGAGAAAGTCGTTAATGGCAGTGAACTGCAGGTTCAAGTAGTTTAGAAATTAACGGGAGGAGAGAAATGGGTCGATAATTAGAAGGACAGGTAGGGTCTAGCGAGAGTTTCTTGAGAAAAGGTGTAACCACAGCATTCTTGAAAGCTGCAGGAACAGCTGCAGTGGAAAATGATAGGTTGAGAATATAGCAAATGGAAGGGATAACAGTGGAGGAGATGGAGCTTAAGTGACAGGTGGGAATAGGATCAGAGGAGCAGGTAGTGAGTTTTGAGGAGGAAATAAAATGTGTGGTTTCCTCCTCAGAAATCTTAGAAAAGGAAGAAAGAGTGGCAGAGGTTGAAGGGAGGAGTTGGAAGTGAAGAGGGGGAATAAGGGATGAAGCTGACCTCAGGGGGAATTCAAGTGTAATCTTGTGGATTTTGTCATGGATATAGTTGGCCAAAGTTTGGGCAGAAAGGGAAGGAGGGGTCGGAGGCGGAGGCACCTTGAAGAGAGAGTTGAGAATTGTAAAGAGTGTCAGAAGCAAGAGTGTTAGAGACAAGAGAGTCAGTCAGATGGGCATAATAGTCTTGTTTGGATAACTGGAGAAAGGCAAGCATGAATTTGAAGTGTAGAAAGTCCACAAGAGTGCAGGGTTTGAGCCAAATGTGGTCAGCTGAATGGGCATAAGAAAGTAGGTAGCGGGTAGTCCAAGACAGCCAGGGCTGAGGTACAACACACTTCACAGGACATGACACAGGAGAAGCAAGAGCATTCAGAGCAGAGAAGAGTGCAGTGTTATAGGAAGCTACTGCCTCATCAACAGACTCAGATGACGTAGTGGAGGAAAGAGGTGATGAGACAGTAGTGGAGGGAACTGATGGATCAATAGCACGAAGATTTCTAAAGAGGTTGGAGGAAACTGGGCGAGACTGAAGCGGGGGGTGATGAAGAGTGAAGCTTAGCAGGTGATGGTCAGATAATGGACGAACTGAGGTACAGACATTTGAGGGTAAGCAATTAAAAAGAAGACAAGGTCAAGGCAATGGCGTGCTGGTGAGTGGAGATAGTAGAGCACAGCTAGAGATTGAATGAAGAGGAAAGGGAAAGAAGCTTTAAAGAATAAGGATCAGAGGGGTTATCAACATGAAAGTTAAAATCCCTGAGAATAAGGGAGGGGGAAGATGAATCCAGAAAAAAGGAAAGCCACAGGTCAAAGTCAGTGAAAAAGGTAGAGGTGGATTTGTCAGGGGATCGATAAATAACAGCTATCTGGAGAGGTAGTGGTGTAAAAAGGAAGATGGAGTGGAATTCAAAGGAAGGAAAGGAGGGAGATTGAGGCAGAAGGAGAGGTTGAAATTGGCAAGAATGAGAGATTAGAAACCCAAAACTACTACCACAGCCGATGGGACAAGGTGTGTGGGAGAACTGGTAGCCGCCATGACAGATGGCAGCAACTGAAGCTGAGTCTTCTGGGAGGAACCAGGTCTCAGTTAGAGCAAGAAGATGGAGAGTATTAGAGATAAAGAGGTCATAAAGGCAAGCTTATTTGAAATGGAGTCTACATTTCACAAGGCGCATGAGAAAGGGAGAGAGGAAGGGAAAAGGAGAGGGATATGAATAAGATTTGAGTAGTTGCATGAGAATCTGTCCTGGGAATGTGACAAAAGTCTAGGGAGGCCAGGGTTGGGATCGATATCTCCAGATGAGAGAAGGAGAAGAAGCAGAAGAGTGTGGGGCACAGAAAAGGCAGCACGGTGGTAGAGAACGAGAAAATGGCTAAATTACAGGAAGAAAATGGTGAAGCTCAAGAGTGGATGAAAGGGAGACGTGAGGATAGTAAAGAGGGGATGATAAGGAAGGGGGCCTTGAAGTTGTTGGTATAAGGCGAGAAGATTAGGCAGTGTCAATAATAGGAAGAGAAAGTGATGTGCAGCCATAAAAAAGAGATGGAGAAGAGAACAGAAGTCAGAAAAAATATATGAAGGATTGGCAGGAGAGAAATCGCAGGGGATTAGGGTGCACCTGTGAGTAATAGTATTTATTTATTTATTTATTTATTTATTTTTATTTCTTATATACCGCGCTATTAAAATCAGTGCGGTTTACATTAGAACTGAACAGTGCAACAATGCATTAATATCACAATGTGCTTACATAGAACAGGGGGACAATCATGAAGGGGATAACTGGGGAAACTATTTACACGATATATACATAATATTTACATAGAGCTATATACACTAATACTTAAGATCTACGGGTGAGCATAGCTAGGTCAAGTGGGAACCCGGATATCAACTATAGGGCGAGGAGCGACTAACCATTCTCATGTTGGGTTAGGGGGTTGGGATAGTTAAGGAGGGGGGTGAGTGCGTGGGACTTGTGTTTTTCGGGACTGGTTTCAGGATAGTGGATTTGAAACAGATGGTGTTTTATTGCTTTTCTGAATGTGGTGAGGCTCGATATGGATCGAATACAGGTGGGAAGGTCATTCCAGGCTGTCGGAGCATAAATCGAAAAGGCTCTATTGGTAGTTGCCTTTGTGCACCTTGTGGTAAACTTAGGGACTGTTAACATGTTCAGTAGTGCAGGTCTTCTGATTCTGTTGTCAGGGATGTTGTTAATCAGTTTGCTGATTGGTGTGGGAGATTGATTCTTCAGTGCCTTGAAAGTCATGACTAGTACCTTGTATTGAATTCGGGCTTGTAGAGGTAGCCAGTGTAAATTTTTCATTACTGGAGTTATATGTTACGATCTTGATACACCTGTGAGAACCCTGGCAGCTGAGTTCATGGCCAGCCGAAGCGGGCTGAGGGTTGCTTGTGGTAGGCCATGGAGGATGGTGTTCGCGAAGTCTAGGTGTGGGATCACTAGGGCTTGAAATATCGTTCGATAGTCTGAAAAATCAAGTAGTGGGCGGAGGTGGCGTAGGGTTCGTATCTTGTGGTATATTGATCTTGTAACGGTCTTTACGTGGGTTGTCATATCTAATCGCTGATCTAGGGTGATGCCTAGATATCGGATTGTATCTCTTGTCTTGAGTTCAGCGTTTTTAACTTGCAGATAGGGTGGTGGGACGAACTTCTGATTCCTTGTGACAAAGAGGACATCAGTCTTGCTGTGATTGATCCTCAGGTTTTGTGTGAGAAGCCATTCAGCAACTACATCAAAGCATCTGATGATAGGGGAGAAATCAGGCTGTTCGATAGTGAATGGAATGTATAGTAGTATGTCGTCAGCATACACGAGGCATTCTACATTTAAGGAGCGGATCAGAGAACAGATAGGCTGCATATAAATGTTAAATAGTAAAGCAGACAGGGATGATCCCTGGGGCACTCCCTGCTTCTGTAGGAAAGGCTCAGAGGACGTGTTGCCTGTTTTTACTTGCTGCCATCTATTAGTTAAGTATGATTCGCACCATTGTAGTGTAGTGCCCTGTAACCCTTTTTCTTGGAGACGTTGTAATAGTATCTTATGATTCACAGAATCAAAGGCGGCTGCAATGTCTAGAAATATAAGGACGAATCCTCGGTGTATATTGTCAATTCCTGTAATTAGTTTGTCGAAGAGAGTAGTCAAGATGGTATCTACCCCATGTAATTCTCTGAAGCCGTGTTGAGCTGAATCGAGAGGTGTCTCGGCATCAACATGCTGATGGATCTGTCGCTGGACTATTTTCTCGATGATCTTAGCAAGCAGGGGAATACTCGATATAGGTCTGTACGATTCGACTTTGGATGTGTCAAGGCGGCTATTTTTTAGCAGGGGCCTGATTGACGTATGTTTTAAACTTTGTGGGAAGAAACCCCTTGATAATGATTGGTTGGTTATATTGCATAATGAATGGCTTAGTTCATGTCGAAGTTCCTTTATCCAGCTTGCTGGACAAGGGTCATTAGGAGCCGTGGTGAGATTGATGTAAGCAATGGTGTCTTTAATTTCTTTAGTAGATACTGCAGAGAATTTGAGTAGTAGGGTAGGCTTTGGTGTACTGAGTGTGTTGGTTGAGTTACAGGTGGTTGCGGTCATGTTGGATTGGATCATTTTGGATTGCAGGTAGTTCGAATAATCCTGGGGTTGAGGCATGAATGGACTTGCCGGTGCTGGGTCCCTTGTTAATGATTTTACTATATTAAATAGGTCGTGTGTTTTATTCAATGATCGTTTTAGAATCATTGAGTGATGTTGTTTCCTTTTTTCACTTATTTTCTCTCTGTGTAATGCTAAATATGAGTTGTAGTTGTGGTAAGTTACGGTAGTCTGATTTCTGTGCCATCGTCTTTCGAGTTTACATAGTTGTAAGAGGGATGCTCGAAGGTCAGTAGAGTACCAAGGGGCATGTTCTCGTTTTTTGGGTAACTTGTTAGTGGACGGTATACAGGCTATAGCTCTAATGCTATTGTTCCAATTCACTACAAGTTCGTCGGGGTCAAGGGTTGAAACGTCTAGGCGTGGAAGTAGCTTGACAAGTATATCCTCCTTGTTGAGTGGACGAAATCGTGTTGTTAGTATTCTGGAATCGGAGGTGTTGGTCCTGTCACTGTTCTTGGAGTGGCAGGTGATAGGTATGCAGAATTTGAGGAGATTATGATCAGACCAAGGTACTGGGGATATCGAGGTCAACAGCTGAGGAGTGGTGTTGACTATAGACTGGGGGGCAAAAATAAGGTCAAGGATACCGCCCTTTGTATGCGTAGGAGAGTCTACTAGTTGCTTGTAGTCCAGGTCACATAGAACTTCAAGGAAGGTTCTTGCTTGTGCTTCAGGCAGGGAGGGGAGGTTGAAGTCTCCCATTAGCCACTTTGAGGATCGTGGGTTGAGTTGCATGCAAGATTGATGATTGTTGGTAGGTCGTCAGAGGAAGATGTTGGGGCTCTGTAGAGTGCATTGATTGTACATTGGTCGTTTGATATTGTAATAGTGTCAAGGTACGCTGAGGTAGATGCGTCAATTAGTTTAAATTTCAATTCTGTTTTTGCGAGGATGAGAACCCCTCCTCCTTTTTGTTTAGCTCTGTGGCAAGTGTATGGTGAGAAACCGACTGGGGTCATTTGATTGATGATCGCATTATCACATTCTGATAACCATGTCTTCGTGATCATTAACATGTCAAGGCTGTGGAATGTTATAAGATCAGAGATTGCTGGCCATTTTTGGCGTGTAGATCTAGCATTTATAAGCGCACATTTCAGTAATTGTTGTTGCTGTTTGTCCGGGTGGGTTTTTTTGATATTTTGTAAGGGAATGTATAGTAGGTGCTGATAAGGTGTGTTGGAGGTGTTCTGAGCAGTTTGGTAGAGTTTCTCTGACCATCTCCTACTATTACTATTGAGGATTGGAATATGTTTAGCACATGTATTGAATGCCTGACTAGGGAGTCCAGAAGTGAGAAAGAGAATAGCCAGTGGTATGAATATAGACATCTTGGGGGATATTGGTGTGGGTCTCAGGTGAGATGTGGAAAGCTGTTAGGAGTGATTTAGTGGTATGGTGTAGCTAGGCAGCTATGTGACTAAGCTAATTAGATGGGATATCTCAATCTACAAGAGGCTGGCATACACCTTTGGACTTACATTCACTACTACGCAGTTTGACTAAACTTCAGCGTTAATGAAATGGATACAAGGAAGTGACAGTGTTAATTTACCATACCGTGTGTCTCACCAACAATGGATACTCTGTTAATAAATATGGTCTTAGAGAGCTTAGTTATGCGGAACACAGGTCTATCCACGCTATGGTCTATCCAACAAACAATGGTTACTTTGTTAATAAGTATGGTCTTACAGGCTTAACTATGTAGAATATAGGTCTATCCACACTTACATAGTTTCAGCAATAGTTAGATGATACCTGATGGGTAGCCTCGCTTTGTCTCTAGGCCTCCGCCTAAGGGCCACGCCAAAGGGCCCTCTGGCGAGGCCCTCAGGCGCGGGCCCGTAGTGGTAATGAATACCGGGTAGCTAGAAGATACTATTAGCCAGAGGGTGGGTGGGCTGTGGGGTGGGAAGGAGGGATAATAAACAAGGCAGAGGAGGAGCAAAAGACAGCTGAAGATAGGAGGGAACTGAACAATATTACAAAAAATACATATAAGGTAAAAAGCACAATAAGAATGATAAACATAAAATAAATATGGATATATATCTCAATATAGACAGGCTCAAGACTCACAAAGCAAGCAGTTAAATATCTGACCCAAGCCAGGAGTTAGGAGCAAAGGCTTGTAATTGAGGTGTTCTTTCCAATGCAGAAAAATACTGCTGATATTGAGCATGCTTTAATCTCCACATCTCAATTCCAATCTCAATTTGCTATGCAAAATTGGCTTGTATGTTTGATATTAAAGGCTGTGACTTTAAAAAGAAACATCCTTGTAGGCAATTGTGCACTTCGCAACAAAGATTACTGAGTCTTACTTTATATGTACAGTTACACACTAGATAAGGAGCATTTCTCTACATTGATCCATACCAATCATCTTTTCCTCCCCTCTGCTACTCAAGCCAGATATGAATCCACTAGACATTCTGCTTTCTATTTTCTTGCACCATGCCTATGGAACAACTTCCCTCCATATCTCCACCTGGAGCCCTCCTATGTTAAGTTCAAAGCTTACTCAAAACTTACTTATTCCAGACAGCCTTTAACCTGCTTTCTTAACCCCCATGATTGCCTGCTATCTTACTATACCCAACCAGATCCCAGTCCCTTCTTTGTGCTCCCTTCCTGAGATTTTTCTGCATCCATTATTCCACTGTGGTCTATGTCTAGCGTCTACTTTATCTTTCCTATCATTGATGGAGTTCTTTTCTATTTTATCGATTTTAATTATTGCAAACCGCTTTGCAGTTTACCAGAAGCAGTATATCAAATTTTAATAAACTAAATTATCTAAACTATTATCTTTATCAATTCATGAATAAGCTGACTATATGAGATTTCATAAATTAGTGAAAGCATAGTTCTTTGTTAATAGTTGAGAGGAGAGACTGAAGAATCTGATTAGTTATATTGTATAACGCAATATTTTAGCAGATTATGTAAATTATAATTAATGTTGGGAATGAGAGATTTGGTTAAAGATTTAAATGTATATTTTAGATTTTTTGCATTTTATGTATGGTTGCAATTAACATTGAGTTTTTTATATTTGTTTTTATATTCTTGAGTTAACCCTAGGAAGACATTTAATAAAATGTAAATAAACAAATATATAAATTAATCTGTTGCACATGGGACAACTAAGTAGGTCACCTGGACTTCAGCGAAGTAGTAACCCTTGAAGACTAGGAGTAGTATGGGTATGTAGTGTTAGCTGTAACCTTTCCAGCCTGACTTGTGGCCTGCAAGACTTATGGTCTCTCCTCAAGGATGTTCCCAACAATCCCTCCTAACAATCCCTCCTTGCTGGCCCTCCACCTCTCGCACCTTCCTTCAATAGTCAGTTCTCTGATCCACCAATGCACAATTCCAGTCAGGTGTGAGGGAGGTGTTAAGGGCTATCAATCTTTCAAACATTTTGCACTGTCACCTTGGAAGGCTTGCACTTACTTTAGCCCCTGACAAATGGCTCTTCACAGATGTGGAGGGAAACTGAAAAGGGCAAGCATGCTGCCCAGTTAGCAATCTGTGCCTTAAAGATAGGCGAGGAATGACCCCAGCATTGAATATCTGGGGTTAAGGGTTGGCGGGCAGGGCTAAGCACCATTGGGGCATATAGCCTGCCCAAATCAATATCGGGCCCTAATTTTATTACAAATGGTCTTCCTGTTTCTGATATGACTTGACCTTTCTTCATTTGAAATTCTCCATATCATTTTATCTATTAGGAGTTGGTGTTTGGTACCTCTTCTATTTCTTCCATATCCTTTCTGTTCCATAGGGAACAAATTGTTCCTTTCCAAATGTTCTTGTATTGCATCTGCTATAACCCCTGCCAGAAGTCTGAAGACTGTTGAGAGACAGGTTTCTGCCCTGTAGCTGCCTGGTATTTTTCCTTTCTTTTGGTCTTTCATAAAAAGATAAGTTTTACCAGTTGTCATCTAATCATCAATTTCTCCTTCTTGTAGTACACTATTAAACTGATGGGCTATTCCTTCATGCAAGCTTGGTCATGTGTTTTAGTCAGAATCTGTGTTTATCATTTCCTGGTGCTGTCCATATTTTTCATCTTCACTGCCTGCTTCTCAAGTAGTACTGGTGTTATTAAATTTTCCAGATAGCTTCCAGTAATTTCAGCTTCCATTTCTTTTGTCCAAGCTGCCTTCGTGTCATAATTTTTCTTCCCAAAATTTAACCCAGTTCTTCTTTATTTAGCTTTTAGTATACAGGGTGACCCAAAAAAAGTGAGAACATCTCATGAATTAAAAGCTTAAATAGTTTACTTATTTACCTTTTTTAGCTATATAACGTCTTTATTTTGACAATTTCCGGTCGCCATCTATTTTTTTTTAAATTTGTCAACCGTTTACATCTGTCTTTTTGAATTTTTAAATAACTTATATGCTACGAGATGTTCTCACTTTTTTTGGGCCACCCTGTAGATCAAAATTTCTACCTTATATTTTTATAGAAAAACATTGCTGATTTGTTTGAAACAAGTAATTTTGTCAGCATTGTAGGATGCAAGAGTCATGCCAAAAAACTTTCTTTGAAATTGCTGTAATTCTTTTTTTTACAGCTTCCAGTGCTCCTTTGATCTTTCTCATGTCCAAGGAATATTTATTTTCTAACTAATTCTTCATCTTTTCGTTCTTCAGTTTCTCCTTCATGTTGTTCAACTTGCTGATATCTGATCCCAATTTGCTGATCATGTCTTCCAATCTTGTCTTCCACTTTGGTGTTTTGTTGTTGCTATTTTTTCTATTATTACTGATGGTCTTGTTTTTTCCATGTTTTGACCCAATAAAGGAATCATAATTCTCAAAACGTAGGCATATATATGTCAAGTTCATCCAATAGAAAGGTGATCACCTGCCACTTCGTTTGTTGACCTTTCTTACTAGAAGATGCATAGCAAGCAATGGGTCTGTCTTACTTCTGAGCTAGTCAGCATTATTTAAAGCCGAGCTATGTGCTGGAAGTAAAAAAGAAATGAGCTCATAAAATCATTATTGACAATTCCATAAATATATTTATATCTGAAAGCAGAACTGAAACAGCAAGATTTCCAAAATAAAGCATTTGCCATGTGTAAATTGGCAATAACATGACGCCTCATGTGTATTGAGCTTGTATATCTTCTAAATTTTGTACAGCCATAAAAATTAATTTCAAAAAAGTGCTTCAATCAACCCTCCAAATACCATAGTTTATAGTAAAAAAAAAAAAATTGAAACAAAGGTGAGGAAAAAGGGTTATGCCCATAGCTTAGTCTATGTCACAAAAGGGAGCAGCTGCAGTCAGGTCTGACTCAAGGGTTTTTAGCCGCCCTAGGCAGGAGCTCTGGTCCTGCCGATTCCATCTTCGGGGGACACTGGGCAGTGACAGCAGCTGCGGTTTAAAAGTCGCAGCTTTCTGCCACCGCTTTGGCCCCCCAAGCAGGCCATGCTTTTTGGAGTCCACTTATGGCCTGCTGCTCCTGCCCCTCCTCTGACAGGAAGTTGCAACAGAAGGGAGTCAGAAGTGACAGAGCATGGTTTTTGCTCCACGGGCGCCCAAAAGCATGGCCTGCTGCGGACACCAAAGTGGTGGCACAGAGCCACCATGCCGCACACTAAACTCTTCTGTCCTAGGCAACCACCTAGCCCGTATAGTGGACAGGCCAGCCCTGGCTCAAGTAATCACAGAAACTGCTGGTAAATCAGCACATACCCAAAAGAAAACTCACCTTGGGACTCACTGAGTGCCACTTTGAAATCCACTGAGTTGTGTTGTTTTGGTAGTTCCTATACCATAGTGCATGAGGGGATGTAAAATATTCACAACTGCTGCTGGACACTCTACCTCTGACAAATTGATTTCTCCCTGAAAAAGCCCTTATCAGCAAAACAGGCTATATTGGAGTAATTAGGAAAGCAGTTGATGGCAGTTTTTTCCCCTCACTCTGTGAAAATAAAATATTGATTCATGTTTTGATGACAAGTTTGTCAGTACTGTGAAGCAGTACTGTTAAATATTACCAGCATTGCATATATAGCTTTTTGGACATTCTCATTGTCACAGGTAGGGAGCGCTCTAAGGCATAACCAGGTAGGAATCTGGGCTATTTCAAACCTAATATTCCTAGCGTCACATTGTAGCCCCAATTCTTGTTCCCAAAATCACACAGACTCTGGAGTGTTTTCAAAAACAAACACCAGCCTTGCTTTAAATCATAATGAAAGTTAGGATTACAAATATAATTCAGTATAGCATTATAGTTTTGCTGCATTCCTCCATTCAAAGAGTCTTACAAGTAACACAGAAAGTGTGTCTAATCCTCTGCTCACTCACTCACACACTGCGCTGAGCAGATTAATCCACCTGGAGATGGTAGTCAGCTGGGCTGCATTAAGGCTGCAGCCAAACCATTCCCAATTATACAGTTCCACAAATAAGACAGATCAATACTTCTCCTAGGACAAGCAGGATGAGTCAGCCACACTTGGTGACGTCATCCGATGGCGCCGAGACGGAAGTACTCTCCATAGTACAGTGGGCCCACTGGCCCCACCCCTTGCCCCCCCCCCCCCTAGCTAGCCAGTTTCAGTTCTTCCGCCTTGCCAGCAAGACGGACTTTTCTACTCTCCACCGAATCTAAACAATTAAGAAATTCTCATCTTACTTCGTATGTATATAGTCAGTTTTATACTTGCCATTAATGTTTCCAAAGCTTCTTTTTCAGAGCTGTTCCAGCAGAGCTTGGATTCCTGCAGGCCATGTGCTCCCAGTCTCAGCAGCTGTCCCATGGGCCATGTGCTCTCAGTCTCAGCACAGTCAGCCCAGCAACAGAGGTCTCCCCGCTGCTGCAATGCCGATCATCATACCATCGGAAAGAAATAGGGCTGGGAAAGAAGCAGGAAGCTCCCAGGCAGCAGTAGCCCACGGCAGCCCAGGACATGCCAAATAGGCCTCCGTCTCCAGCTAGCATCCTACCTCGCTCTTTTCCAATGGCAGAAGGATCCCCAGAGAAAAGGAGAAGGAAACTCGCAGAAGGTAGCCCTCACGGCAGCCCGGGACGTGCCTGAGAAGGCCTCCGTCCCCGGCCAGCCTCCTGGACCCCTCCGGTACTGCTGCTGCAGTGCCCGAAGGTTTGCAGCTCTCCACCTCGGCGGCTCTGAGTGTGCCCTCGGGGCCTCCACTCACATACACTTCTGCTCCTCTGGGGGATTGGATTGACGACATTGCTGTGGCCTCTGCTGACTACCCCGGCGGCTCTGAGTGCGCCCTCAGGGGCCTCCGCTCACAGCCCCGCAGCCCTGGACATGCCGGGTGATCTGCTTTGCCTGCTCACAGCCCCAACAGCTCCGACCGGCCTCGAGGCTCCCATGGCAGCGGCCATCTTGCCGATTTCGTCACAGCTCCCGGCTCCTCCCCTTCGGCGCTATTGGTTGGCGCCGATCCAAGCGTCATCAGGAAAGGAGGAGCCACTCATTCAGGAGACACTCCCACCACCGACGGCCCCGTTTGGCGCCAAAGCATCGCCAAGGACCATGCTGTCGTCTGGACACCAGCGCGGTAGACACAGCGGCAGCAGTAGTATTAAGGGCAGCACCAAGACAGCAGCTGCAGTTGGCCCATCCATCACCACGGACGCAAGCAGCAGGAGCTCCGCCCTCCATGCTGCAGCTGCACTTGCCATCGCCAACTTCCCCGCACTAACAGCACCTTCTCCTTCCGTGGAGGAGATCTTCGGTGCTCAGCAGCGTGTCATTCCCCGCATCAATGCAGGCTTCTCTCTCTGGCAATTGGAGGTGAGACGCAGGTCCACGACGATTGTTGCGGCCGCATCGAGTCAGCTGCGACCTCCAAACCCATTACACCTACAGCCACGATGATGACCATGGAGTGGAGGAGTGGCCTAATGATTGGGACAAGGTACTTCAGGCCGGAAGGTCGGGGGTTCAAATCCCACTAGAGGACAGCAACCTTGGGCCGGAAGGACTGGGGTTTCTAGTCCCACAGGTGCTCCTTGTGGTCTTGGGCAAGCCACTTAACCCTCCATAGCCCATGTTCCCTGTAAAAATAGTTATCTCCAAGTTATAATGCCCTGTTCAATGTAATTTCAGTTTGTTCAATGTAAACCGCACTGACGCAGAATAGCGCGGTATATAAGAGAATGTAAATAAATAAATGGTTTCCCTCAAACTGGTTAGGTCACACTTGCACTTCAAGCAAGGGCTGCCACAGTCTACGGAACTCAGCAGCACCAGAGAGGTCCGCTCACTAACGTGGAATCTCAGCATGCACACTGTGCTACTGCTACCTGCCTGCCTCTCGATTCTCAGTGCCAACAGAGGGAAGCTCTTCCAGCACGCAATAGGCTGTCATTTTGGCCCCTCATGGAGCACACAGCAATGCCAGCACTGAGCCATGCATGAAGCCAGCACTGCGCCAATGCATAAGGAGAGCCCCATTGGCCAGCATTCAGTAGCCCCTTCCTTCAGCCGGACTGCTGGTGCTTAATGCGGTACTTCTGGTAACTACCTCCTACTCCTCATATTTACAGGCTTGGTGCAACTGAAAGGGCCCTCTCTCAAAAGGGCCGGGGCACACACTTGCACGATGCCAACAGCAGGCTCGCCCAGTGGGTGTACTGATTACACTACCGGGCAGCCAAGGAGCGGGCACCTTAAAACGCTGGCCTTCTTCATTTCATGCGCTTTAATCCCTCAGCGCACCTCAAACTCTGGCTAAGCCCTCAGCATGCCTTAAACGCTGGCACCTAAGGTTGAAGTACCTTAACGCATGCACCTTAAGTGCATATCAGTGCTTATCCCTACATCAGGTTCCTCCAGCAACAGCAGCATCAGGCTCCTCCAGCAACAGTCCACTACTCATGAGGTCTGGAGCTGGATTCCCACTGTCCCCCTGGTGGCCCTGAGCAAGTCCCTCTGAGACATGACACCATGTGCCTTATGGTATTGTCGCACTGGCTTCTGATCCAGAATAGTTCATGCGCTCACCTCTAACCAACTGCCAGCGGTACCCATATCAGCAGCTAGTAAGGAGGAATCCTTACGTGACAAATAAGCTGCTCACTCCTTCCTTCAGAGCCTGCATAGTAGGAAGGGGGGGTGGAGGCTTTGCATCAGTACCAAGAATGCACAGGCCACCCTGTCCAGCGTAGCACTTGGGGCCTGTCCAAGGAGTAACCCGAGGACTAAAAGGGTCCACCCCCCACCAGGAGACATGGGTGAGCTGCACCCCTTGCCACTCCCTACCAGGACACTAGGGTGAGCTGCACCCCTCGTAGCCTCTAAAGAACGGCCTACAAAGGAGGACTTGACAGATGAGACGCACTCCTCGCTCCTCATGGCCCTAAAAGCCCCAAAGGAACTTTGACATTCCTCCACCGGCTGCAGTGGCAACAGGGTGGTGCAGTACACATAGTCAGTGTTTCATCAAACAGAAGGTCACACGTTCAGATCCCAGCTGAGGATCCTACACCGCATGCCCCACTTCAACTAAGGAGACTAAGAAACTCGCATCGATGGCAGGCATGGCCATTCAGGACCAGCTGCCCCCTGGGCACTACCTGCATATAGGAGTGTGAAGGATGACGTTCACAACCCTCGGGCACAAAGGGGGTATCACATGGCCTACTGTTCCTACAGGGACTTCCAGAAGAAGACACCCATTGCCCACTGGTTAGTGCATGACCATAAGAACCAGTAAACAGCGTTGACTGTTGGGCAGGACGCTGTCCGTAAGCACGGGACATGGTCTTCTCCCTACCACAGTTTGCATGGGTCCCTGTGCACTCCCACCTGACAAAACGGAAAAAGGTCAGCACCACCCCACCATCAGGTTGGGGTCTACCCATCCACTCCTGGGCTTGGCAGCACTGTTCCTGCCAAAGAACAGCCTTCTCTTGCCAGCAGGGGCCGCGTGGCTTCATACCCCTCCATCTGGGCGGATGGGCCCATGCTGTGCCCTCAAAAACCAAAACATGTGAGACAATTCATCTCGGCGGAAAGGACTGGTCGCCTCACACCTACTGACGAGTCCGCCACTGCCCATCTCTGGAACCCTTGCTGTGATCCAACGAACCATGCCCACCGCATGTGGCATGGGTCATCCTCTCCACCCTGCGGAGAGCACCCGCCCCAGTAAACTCTGTGGCACTAAACCTAACGCCACGAGATGCATAAAGACAGAGTGACAGGCTCATAGCCAGGCTGGGATCTCCAGTCTGGATCTTCCTCTTGATCAGCTCAAGGGCAGCACTCTGCCTCAGCATTCACAAAGGCAGGTGCACCTGACCAGCAGTCACAGGTTCAAGACCTGGCTGAGGTCTATACTGGGGAATTACAACGCATCACGGTGCAGCAATGCTGAGGACCATATTGGAGAATTATAACGCTTCCCCACGGTACAGAAATTCCTGCGGCTCTGTACTCCAGGGGCGGCTCTGTACTCCAGGGCCTGGACGGTGAGGGAATGGATGCGCCTGGCAGGCCCTTCCCTCGGAATCATGTAGGAGCTCAACCCTTAGGCATTCTCCATCAGTCAGGCTCACCGCAAATAGGTCTGCATGCAGTCTATCCGGTATGTTTCTCCCCAACAGCCTGACCCGGTTGACTGGTTGTGCCCCTGTCGACAGGTTGTGATCCAGACCTGCCCTTGTGGCCCTCTACCCACCAATGCACAACCTCTACCTACCGTTGCACGATTGAACAGCGTGAGCCCCCTCAAGCTGTTGCTCCCGACAGCACGCTGCCATACCAGGATGAGATCATGTCTGTTATATTAATTAATTACCCTGTTATCCGAGTTGTATTTCCTGTTTTTTCTGTAAACACAAAGTACCGTTGAATTGTGTAACTCCTTGTTTATTGTAAACCGCGCTGATGCTGAATAGTGCGGTATATAAGAGACTATAAATAAATAAAATACCAGGACATGCCAGTATCCCCAGTATATTCTCTGAGCAGTGCTCGAGCCTGCCCAGTCCCAGCGGACTACATCCCTAGGGACTCCTCCTGCATCTCCATCCAATGGAGGCGTTGCCTCTCCACCTAATGAAGATGTAGCCTAGTGGCTAGTGCAGCAATCTACCACCCAGGCTATCTGCGCCCAAGTCCCACTGGCACTCCTTATGTCGTGGGCGAATCACCTTGCCGGCTGCCCAGAAACAGACAATCAACCTTCGGTAATCACCTTGCCAGCTGTCAGCTGCCCAGAAACAGACAATCAACCATCGGTAATCACCTTGCCAGCTGCCCGTATACAGGCAAGGGCTCGGATATAGGCAAGGGCCCAAGCCACGCCAGGAGCGCACACACATGCACGCATCCATCCCCAGAGGTCCTCCCTGCGCCCTGCTCATGTAGCACACATCTGCAAGGCCACCAAGACCTTGCAACAACAACCATCACGGTATACACCATCCAAGAACACCATCGATAATGGGCGCACCTCTCACACAGTATCCGTGCTGAGAAGGATGAGGTCAGGAATTCTTATCGACCAGGCAGACCTGACAATCTGGTCTGCCACCTTCACATGCCACCAGCCGCAGAACCAAAATATAGACACTGCAGGCTTAGTGGTTAACCTCAGACCACTCTTATAGCATAGCCGATGCTTTGCACCGATCACCCCAAGGAACACCGATGCACCTCACTGGTGACACAGACCGGATAGTACGCCATACTGGGTCAAACTTCTGTTCCTAACAGCGCCCAATCTAGGTCATGTCTCCCAAAGACACAGGTCCAGGAGTGGAGGAGTAGCCCAGTGGTTAGAGCAACTGCCTAGTTCCCAGAAAATCAAGGGTTTGATTCCCACTGGCACTCCTTGTGACCTTGGGCAGTCACATTACCCTCCATTGCCTCTGAATGGTGATAAATTGCCAAACCGATACCAGTATTGGGCTGAGCAGTGATTTACCAGTCCCTGTCATCTCCTATCCAGCTACACTAACGGTTTGCAGCATCCTCCGGTAACAAACTCCAGAGTTGACTACACAAAAAAAAAAAAAAAAAAAGGGGGGGAAATAAATAAATAAATAAAATAATAGCGAATAAAGGCAAAAAGAGAAGCCTCCCTCATTAATGATGTCCTAATGTCCCATTAGCGATCCGTTGCCACTGCTTCGTCATTGCGGTGACTCCTGCACCACTACTGCTCAATGTGCCTGCCACTGCTTCTTCATTGTGGTGACCCCGACTCCCACACCACCACTGCTCGAGGGGCCTGCATGTCTGTTTCTGCACGGAGAAGGCCTGCATCTCTGTTACCGCACAGAAGCGCCTTGTAACTACACGTTGCTCCTGCATTGCCGTTACTCCCGTACCGCTACTGCTCAATGGGCCTGCACCACAGAGGTGCCTTGTAACTACACCATCTGCACAGTTGTGCATCATGATGGCAGGCCGTCATGGTGCCTGGTAACTGCACTTTCTTACATCGCTGCAGCGGCACATACATGCATCACCACTACACGCCTACATGTTCTTGTCGTAACATGCAGCATGCTGTAGCAAGGGCGCCCCACACATACCCACCCACCTCCCCTGGATGGGGTCGGCCTCCGTCCTGGTGCCTGCCTCCTAGCGGCAAAAGGCTCAGCTAGTGACGTACTGGCTAGCTAGGGGCGGGCAGGGGGTGGGGCCAGTTGGCCCATGCTCAGAAGGGCAAAAAGCCCTTCTGAGCTATGGAGAGTACTTCTGTCTCAGCGCCGTCGGATGACATCACCAAGTGTGGCTGACTTATCCTGCTGTCCCCGGAGAACTCCAGTTACAGGTAAGTAACTCCATTATCTCACCCCCAGTTTACTTCCTAACTGTCTGCTCTGAGCAAACTGTTCCAGCCCAAAGGTTACCATCAGCTGGGTGGAACTAGGGGAAAAGTCACAGTTCCCCTCCCCCACTCTGCTCCTTTTGACCTAACCACTTGTGCATAGCTAATAGTAAGCAGAAACAGTTCAGTTGTGTCAATAACAAAGTAAAAAGTGTTCAGTGCCTTGCCCAGGACTTCCTCTTCCATCCTGCTCCTATTCCCAGGGTAATAATATCTGTGGCCTTTCCCTAATCAGTCATTTAAATAGCTTGCATTACCTGGAAGACCTTTCGCCTGTCTCTTACGGACTGGTAAACTGGCCTTGACCTGCGCATCCAAAGCCACGTGTGAGCACTTGCCTCTCGGTCTATCAGGTCTTCCAGAGATGTGGTGAGTGCCACAAAGTCTCGCAGCGAATGGCTGCATGATTTTCTCACTCTTGGGGACATCTTTGCATAGTGGGCATAGTCTTCAACTTTGTGACTCACTCTGAGGCAGCAAACACACTGGTTGTGTGTGTCTGTGTTGCTCATCTTCTTTCCGCACTGTGAGCATTTTTTAAAGCCCGGTTTTGGCATCCTTCCTCTTGTTGATTGTTGCTTCTTAGGCTGTTCAGATCCATTCTTTAGATCTTCTCTGTAGGAAGGTTTTTTTCTGTTTTTTGTTTTTTTGTTTGGGGAGAGCAGAGGGGTCCGTCTTGCTGGCAAGATGGAAGAACTGAAACTGGGCTAGCTAAGGATGGGCCTGGGGGTAAGGTTACCTGGCTTTGCTTTTCTGAGCTCTGAAGAGTACTTCTGTCTTGGCACCATCAGATGATGTCACCAGATGTGGCTGACACACCCTACTTGTCCAAGGAGAACACTTAAGTTGTGTCACTAACAAAGTTAAAAGCATTCAGTACCTTGTCTAGGACTTCCTCTTCCATCCTGCTCCCCTTCTTAGGGCTAATATTATTTGTGGACTTTCCCTAATCTTAATCATTTTGCTTGCATTAGCTGGGAGACCTTCTCTTGTCTCTCATTGACCAGTAAACATAATCATCAAGTGGAGGAGTGGCCTAGTGGTTGGGGCAAGGTACTTCGGGCCGGAAGGTTGGGGGTTCAAATCCCACTAGAGGACAGCAACCTTGGGCCGGAAGGACTGGGGTTTCTAGTCCCACAGGTGCTCCTTGTGGTCTTGGGCAAGCCACTTAACCCTCCATAGCCCATGTTCCCTGTAAAATAGTTCTCTGTGTGCTGTGCTTTCCTGTCTAATCAATGTGTTTATACCTCAAAAATTTCCTGTCATGATTTGACAATTTCCAATCTGTAATCAAACCGCTGCTGATCGCTGGAAGTAGCGGTATACTAAATAAATAAATCTGGCTTTTATCTTAGACAGTCTAAACCAGCCCTGCTATAGGATATTCCTCTTCCTGCAGCATACACCAAGCCATCAATTTGCCAGGAATACCTTCCCCCTATCCGCCCTCTCCCCAACAGAGTTCACTTAATCACCAAGGGCCCTGTCTTTCTCCCTTGACAGCATAAACCAGCCCCTCACTGCAATAGCCTTGCCAAATGCTATTCCCTCCACCTGCAACATAAGCCAAAAACCTTAAATGCTGATTTTCCTTTCAGCTTTCCCACAGATTGCACACTGGGGTTTTCTGCTTCACCCAGGCTGTTTGGAGAGCTTCTTTTTTCTCTGTGTCCTCCCTCCTTTTTCAAAACAGGCCTCTATTTATCTGGCAAATCAGCCCGCTCTCTACAGGTAAAGGGGCTCTGCTGGGGCTGTCCTACCCCCACTCCTTAAAAGGGATTCTCCTAATCCTCTGTCCCCCATGGCATTGCTTGGCTCCAGTAGAAGATCTTCCCCTCTGCAGGTGCTTGTGGAGGCAATTAATGATGCATCAGGCTTCCTTGGCTCCTGTTTAACTGCAGGAAGAATTAGTTGCAATTGTACATTTGATTGTACCTCTAGCTATTTTTTTTGTGCTATCATATCAAGGCTGACCCAGCAGCCCCTGTGTTTTCTTGACAAGATACAACCAGAAGTAGATTACCAGAAATGGAGAGCAAAGTGACTTGCCTAAGGTCACAAGGCACGCCCTGATCTCTTGGGTATTAGACTATCAATCAAATCACTAGGCTACTCCACCTCTAGCTATTACATTGGTTCTAGTGCCTAAATCCAGTGCTCCTATAAATATGCCTCTAAGCGAAGTTTGTCACTGGTCTCTATGATAGAGGCATCCCTCAGTTGTGTCAATTCTCTTCTAGGAATGTGCATTCATTTAAAATGATATGGGAAATATCAATGAAATTTCCTATTTCATTTCATATTGTTCTTAATTGAAAACAAAACTAAAAAATCCAAAATTCATTTTCCATACAAGTTTTGTCATAGGTTGGCCTCAAGCCAGTAACCATGGGGTTGAATGACAAGCCTGTTTTACTGAGGGTTGGCTCTAGCCGGCCTGCTCTTAACGCTGCTGATGATCTTTGTTCCTGTTTCCTGATTGGTCCAAAGTTTGTCTGCTCTGGAGCTGTATGGAAAATGCTAACTGGATTTTTTGCCATGTGAATATATTGACTCCTGTTGTAGATTTACTGCAAAGATTTTTCTTTTGCCATGTTCTTGCACCAAACATTCTGTGAAACATTTAACAAGTCTAAATCAGCTTCTGCTTGTCCAATTAGTGATGCTCATCGAGGATCTGGAGTAGGCTTCGTAAACATCTTTGATGTTTACTTTAAATGAAAGTTTGCCTGGTACACTATGCCCTGTCATTAATAGATTCACAAGGCAAAAAATCCAGTTAGCATTTTCTATACAGCTCCAGAGAAGTCAAACTTTGAGCCAATGAGGAAAAAGGAAGGAAGATCACCAGTAATATAGTAGTCTAAATAGAGCCAATCCGCATGAAAATAGGGTATTGCTTCTGCAAGGTACCTGCCTCCTAACCTGAAGGTCAGTGGTTTGCAACCAGCCTGTTGTTTTTTTTATTTGCCTGGAATCTCTAGTAACTTTTCAGCTGTGTTTTTCTTTTGGGCAGCAGCCACAACTACCTCCTTAATTAATAAAATTGCCCTGAAATGAAAATTTATAAAAACAAAATAAAATAAAATGAAAAAACCTGAAAATGAAACAGGAAACAAAATGAAATTTCTTTTGCCTGCACACCCATATTTTCTTCTGATGTTGCAGTGAAGCTTGAGAATCGGATTTTAGTTACTGCTCATCATGGGGAGCATTTGAGGAAATGTGAGTGAATTATTTCTATGTTAATTTCCAATGCTGCCCTTGTTAAAGATAACCAATCACTTCAGCTTAAGCCTGAGATTCTGGAGAATTCAGTTATGGGTCAAAATTTGAGATATATTATTCATTTTCCTAACGTACCTTCAGTGTTGCAGCAACCCTTCTAGAAGGTGCTAGTATACTGAGCAATTCCTACACATGTGCACATAGCAAAACTGTAGGCCTAAGTTTCCCAGTGTGGAGATATAGGCTTTAACATCAATTATGTGCATATTTTTAAAAATTCAAGCATCTGCACTTTAATTAACTTAGAAAAATTATGCACCACAAAGAACAGGTAGAAATGTATGTAAGCACAATCGGCCTGATATTTAGCACTGGGGACTAGCCGCTGGCACTGAACTTTAAACCTGGATATTCATTGCTGGGACCATATCTGGGCTCCAGCAATGAATTTCCAGGTTGCCTGGATTACCACAAAGCTGCCTGGTTAGCTTCTGCGCCGAAAGTTAGGCAAGGGTTTCCTGCACCTGACTTTCACCACATGTTGCTAACAGGGCAGTGGCTCAATATCTATATGGCTGACAATTGGGTTATATCATTAGCTTAAACACTGTAGATAGGAACAATTGGGAAAACCCAGGGGTCCAATATGTCCTTATCTGTTACCAATTACTTTGTGAGTTTTAGGAAGAGTCCTCTATATCCCAAGTCATTTGTAAGCTTAGACTATTGCATGGTAACACACATTGAGTTTTTTTTATAGTATGAGCACAATATGTCTGGCCGATGTAGCAGAAAGGTAGTGTCTATACATATGGAGGGGCATTTTAGAAGGGACTTCCAAGCACAATCTGGGACGACTAAGCAATTACGTCTGGGGAAAAAAGCAGACGCATCCAGATACAGAAACAATTTCACAAACATGGACTTGTCCAATATGGATGTCTGTGGGGATGTCTACATAGACATCCTCAGAATAATATTTCAGTACTGGACATCTAGGAATAGCTTAATTTTTATAGGGAAGCTGGAGTCCACATCCCACTGCTGCTAAAACTGTGATTATGCTGAATACTGGGGATGATGGAGGCTTCTTCTCTACCCCCTCTGAATGTTTATTAGCCAAAACTAGTACTTTCCTGAAGCTTATTTGTGCCTGGAGCAGGTCTAAACTTAGACGTGACTCAGGAGATTTCTGAGATCAGGCAGTGATGTTCAAGTTCCTGAGAACGTCCCAGCCATACCTTCACCACTCCCCCCATTCAGACTTGGACTTCTACAGATCTGGCTTCTAAAACAGCTCTGGAGACGTCTCTGTGCTCTGGATGTCTCTATGCCCATTTTCAGACATCCAAAGCACGAATAGGGCTTCCAAACTAACCTCCATAGTGCCTGATGATTATACAAGCATCCTATTATGAAATTACCCCAATGCAAAATGTCCATAAAGGCACCTGTTTTATGCCTGTTTTATAAAGGAACCTCTGTGCCTTTATAAAATGACTCTATAGTGCACAAATTCTTCTGCAAAAATTTCCATGTGCTCAAAAGAAGATGGATGTGTGTATCCTCTATGCATGTACACACTTATTTTATAAAATATGCACCTACATTGCAGCTCCACTCCTGCTCTGCCCAATGCACACTATCAAGAATGCTTATAAGCAAATCGCATAAAAGTAGGTGCAATCTTCCAATGTGTCTCCTTTTTTTAATATATAGAACTTTTGAATTATATAATTCCAATTAACAAAAGAAATACCAATATAAGAAGGCAATCAAATAAAAAAAAACAGAAAATAAATATCATGGTTAAGCCCACATCACAGGAACCAGAATCGACAAAACAAAGAATAATCAAATTACAAGATAACAGGCAACATCTGCCAAATAAAGAGGAACAAAATTACTTTTGACCATTAGCCACCACGCCAATAACCTTCCTATCCATAAGAAATTTCTCCAAGTGGGAAATATCCTGGAACACAAACATATACCTCTGCAAAGTAATAATACATTTGCAGGGGAATCATAGGTAAAGAGCTGCCCCAAGAACTAACACCTGGGGTTTTAAATCCAGGAACTGTTTCCGATGGAGCTGTGTGCTCCGCGTCACATCTGGAAATATATTTAACTTTTGCTCTCAGAATAAGGCTTCCTTATTCCTAAAATAAGCCTTAAGAATTGTAGTTTTAACTGCCTCAAAAGCAAAAGTAACCAACCCACTTAGAAATGGTATCAGTTGAATCCTCTAGGAAAGCAGTGAGATTTTGACTCTCTGATGGACGGACATCTAATCCCCCCTCCACAGGGTTTACTTCTCTGGACCTAATGGGAATATAATAAGCCTGCACTATCTCGATGGTCACAGAAATATTAAGTACTTACTAAAGTATTTTTTCAACAAACTTTCTGCAGAAAGAAGATAGGCACAAGAAAAATTTAAGAATCTTAAATTACGAACATGGAGAGAATTCTCAAGTGTCTCCGGCTTAACATGCATAGCTAAGGAATCCTTAATATAAACCACTAGTCTGCTAGAAGGTCTGCACTTGAAAATCCATCCATCATACAGTTTCATCAAGAAGCAATATTTTACTATCAAGATCTTGTAATTTATCCACAGTTTCTTGTGAGAATATGCATAAAGAAGAAACAGTTGAATTCAATTTGGTATCAATATTCTTAATTGCCCCCCCCCCCCAATAAATCCTTCAAGGTAACCTCATCTTCCGGAGAGACTTCCGGGGAACTGGAGGAATCACCAGATTCCCAAGACAATGCAGGCTTAGAAATTACCACCTGAGAGATTTCTCGGGACTCCTGACCAGAGGATTCATCACTTATAAAAGTAGAAGATGAAGGGGGGATTGGATGAGGTGGCGGGGAACTACCACCGGAGCTTAAAGATGCTCCTTCTGGTAAGGACTACATCACTAATAGAGGAACAAGGTGCCTGTGCATCTTCTTTTTAAACTCGTATACCCATGCACAGTTTTATAACAACCATTTTCCACATGTAAAATATGCTTTCCACATGAAATATACTTTAACAATTACTCCAGTTAAGGGCATTTTTGCTGATGTAGTCCTATAGCTGAATACCATCACTGCCCAAGACTCTTAAATTATCCCATCTCTTAGCAACCTATAAATTGCAAAAAGAGTCATCTGCTTAAATGCAGTCCCCATGGATCACTAAATTTAAACTACAAACTACTGACCCTTGAACTCTATGCTTTCTATACTGATTACTAAGCCCTGCCCCTTAACATCCAAAAAAATTCTATGACAAAGGCACAATAACAGAGAGTCATGCAGAGCAGACAGACTTGTCATATCTTTTCTTCAGCCGTTGTAAGTTTGACCTTAGTGGTTTGCAAGCTAAAGGAAGCAGATAATTTATGCAAATGAGAAAACCTAAAACTGAATTGAAAAAGGAGGCCCCACAGCTCAGAATTCAATGGAACCAACGTGACCTATGATGCCAGATACTTGCCAAGCAGCTTTACTTCTAAGTCTACATACAAGATTAAAAAAAGCAACTCAGCCTTGTATTTACAGGAGAAATGAACTTTGGGATGTTTTTACTAAAGTGCGCTAAGCACTTAACGTGTTTTAGCAAACAGGAGCTGTCTGCTCGGAACCATGGTAACTGTTACAGTGGGGGCATGACAGTTACTCCATGGTAATTCCTGTGGTAAGTGCAAATCATTCAATAGGGCAGGGAATGGGTAGAGCACATTGCTGTAGAGCAGGCATGTCCAACTTTGAACAGGTCGTGATCTACTTTTTCTGGCCAAAAGTGTCGGTGATCTACCACCATGAAAATTAAGTTTCAAATTAGTTTCAAATTAAATTTTAACCCAAAAAAGTTGGAGGTTTCCCCCCCCCCCCCCCCACACACACACATCTGTCATTTATTTGGATGTGATCAGCTATTAAGCAAATTAAGCAAAAACAAAACAGAGAGACGAAGAACCAGTAAGAGCTGTGAGGGGAAATGGAAAGTACATTTTTTCTTAAAGTTTTATTGAGTAATAACTTTCTTTACCTGTCAATAACTTTCTTTAACTTTTATTGAGTAATTTGTGTTAAATTTAGTTTGAGTATTGATCCAGGCTGATCTTGCACAATCTTTAATATTTCGCTCTTGCTCATTAGTGAGACATCTGAGCCTGCATTTCATCCACCAGCTTTTTGAAGTTGGGTGAATATTGCGTGAGGGCCAGTCTTAGGGAATCCTGGAAATGTTCATCTGTCATGTTGGAACGTTGTGTACTCTTTGTCATTTTCAGATGGGAAAACGCAGAGTCACACAAATAAGTTGAACCGAAACAGGAGTGTACAGCTTTATTGCATCTTCTCAAGTTGGGAAATTTGTCTCTAGGCACTAGCTTCCAAAACGATTCCTGCTCAGCACGGGTCTTGAGAAAAATGTCATTTTTAAGAGTTAATATTTCGTTTTCAAGAGATGGCTTATTCAATGAGTAATTTTTAATGATAGCAGCTGCAGTTTCTTTAATGTCCACATCTACTTTGAATGGGTATGACAATACTCCACAACTATTCCAATTTTTTGGAAGTCACAGAATCTATTTTCAAATTCCTGGATAACAGAACAAATTTCTGTCACATACTTCTCGTTCTGAAAAACAAAATTTGGATATTGTCCCAGATGGTCCTGCATATTAGGAAATGATCAAAAGTGTTGTTTGCAAGGTCAGCCATCATTAGCTCAAATTTGCTCTTGTAGGATGGAACTGTACTCATCATCTCGCCAATGCATTTGTTTTTACCTTGTAGTTCAAAGTTCATATCACTTAGTTCGCCTGTAAAGTCAACGAGAAATGCCAGATCACATATTCACTCCTCATCTTCCAACTCTACTTGGTCATCTCCCCTCTCCTTCAAAAAACTTCTTATTTCATTCAGCAAATCACAAAATCTTTGCAGAAATTTGTGCCTACTTAGCCACCTTTCATCTCTGTGCAAAATGATTTCCGCTGCCCCTTCATCAAAAGTGGGATTGAAAAGCCATCTTTGAAGTGATCTTCCACAAACTGAATTTACAATTTTGAAAGTGATGTCCATGACAATCTTTGTATTGAGTCTCTTGCTTGCCAAAACTTGCTGGTGAATGATGCAGTGGTAAGAAAGGAAATCTGGGAAGTCATCATGCGCTGTACAGAGGGCTATGAAACCATTAACCTCACCTGTCATTACTCTTGCTCCATCAGTAGTGATAGAAACAAGTCTATGCAATGGAAGATTACACTTTGTCACAAAAGAATGGAAAGAACTGAATATTTCCTGACCGGTAGTTCTCCCTTTTAAAGAAATCATTCCAAGTAGTTCTTCTTTAACACTGAAGTCTTCAAAAGCCATCCGGATAAAGACTAGTAACTGCGCTATGTCTCTTATGTCTGTAGATTCATCCAGTTGGAGTGAGAAAGCAACACAATTTGAAACATCCTCCAACAATTGTTCAGTTGTGTCTCCACACATCTTATCTATTCGCAGCACAATGGTGTTTCTTGACAATTGTACATCTTGAATAGCAGCTATGATCTCTTTCTTATTTTTGAATCCTTCAAAAAGATTGTCAGCTGCTTCAAGAAAACAATCTTTTACAAATTCCCCTTCAGTGAAAGGTTTGCATTTCTTTGTGATCAGGTTGCTGACCTTGAAGGATGCTATGGTTGCATTAACCGAATGTGACCTTGGCATCGCCATCAACTGTTGCTGAGTAGCCAATTTTGATTTAAGTTCTTTGAGCTTCAGTTTACGAATTTCACTTTTGGTTGGAAAATCAGCATCAAACTTATTGCTATGCAGAGCCTTATAATGACGTTCCAGATTACCCTTTTTGGGCTAGGATACTGGGGTGTTACAAATTAGATAACAACACTTGTCTTTCACCATGATGAAGAAGTAGTCCATTTCCCATTCATCATGAAAGTGGTAGGTTTTGCTCTTCTTTGGAACACTCATCTTCATTATACTGGGGTGGCTGGATGTAAGAAGGCCAAATCTGCTAGGTTAGTATAAACACTGGCTGAATCTGGTCCCAAACTGTCACTGTCCCAAAGTATTAAAGATCAACAGGAAATGAAGACCTCTGGATGATGTGCAATACAAGGACTGGAGATGCCAAAACCAAACATGCAGTTCTAAAAGTAAAAATAAGAATTCATCATACTGGCACCAATAACACAGGTACACTAAAAAAAAATTTTTTTAAACTGCCTCTAATGTTTCGATTGATTTTTACGTTTTTTGGTGCGCTGAATCCAAATCTGGTAACCAATTTGCTCCATCACGTACAGATTTTTTGCTACATTGGGTTAGCAGTTTGAGGTGAACGTTTCAGATTGAGTGCGATTGAGATAAAAGTTTCTTGGATGAATTCTTTATACTAATTGTTTAGTAGTTATTCAAATAAGAATAAAGAAAATTGTAACAAGGCAGCACATAAGAATAGAGTAATGTCAACAAAACACACTGTGATGGTAGCAAAATTGTCTGCACTTAAAACAGCCACATACATGTGCACAAACATTGAGCATATAAGAGCGAGGTTAGACACAAAGCAAAGCAAAGAAATGTGCAAAAAATGTTGTACAGGTATGTATGTAAGAATAGAAAACGCAAAACCGCACCACTGCAATACATGAAGACAAACACCCGATGGTGTGAAAATAAAATTCTAATAAATGAGATCCGACACTGTGGTAATAACTAGCAAATTTTTATTTCAAAGTTTAGTAAAAACACGATATTTGTCAACACAGTTTAGATTTTAAAGTCATTCTTGGGTCAATCAATCTCCTGGTGGGCCCGTTTCTTCTTCCCCCGAATGCTTCTCTTGGTGCGCTGCTTGGCGTATTTTTCATCTGGGGTTTCCCGCAGCAGCAACCAGCAGAAATCAGCCATCATAGTGGTGTTCCATCTTCCTTGGTACCTTCTCTCTGCGTCCTTGATGTCCTGGTGAAACCTTTCACCTTGTTCTTCACTGTATGCCCCCACGTTTTCGGGAAAGTAGTTCACATGGGAGTGCAAGAAATGGACTTTCAGGCTCATGTTACAGCCTTGTTCTTTGAAGGCATTGAGCATCCTGGCAACAATATCCTTATAGTTCTCATCCCGCCTGTTCCCCAAGAATTTGAGAACAACATCCTTGAAGGAATCCCAGGCTTCTTTTTCCTTCTCAGACATCGTTTCAGCGAATGCTCCATCTGAAATGAGTTTCCTTATATCAGGGCCAACAAACACTCCTTCCTTTAGCTTTGCTTCAGAAAGTCGGGGGAACTTTGAGCAAAGGTACCGAAAGCACTCACCATCTTTTGGAAGGGACTTGATGAATTGCTTAATGAGACCCAACTTAATGTGGAGAGGTGGTAATAGAATTTTATCACGAGGTACCAAGCTCTCATGAAGAACATTTTTCTCACCGGGTCTCAAATACTCCCGAATTGGCCAGTCTTTTTTCCCCCAGTGTAGGTCGCGGGCCTGGCTATCCCACAAGCAAAGGAAGCAGGGATATTTGGTGAAACCGGATTGCTGCCCTAATAGCATGGATAGAATTTTAAAGTCTCCACAAATCATCCACTTATGCTCATCATAACGAATCTTCTGAAGAATCAGGGCCAAATTCTCGTATTTTTCTTGGAGAATAACAGAGTGAGCAATAGGAACTGAAGCGAATGTGTTTCCATTATGAAGAAGAACACCTTTTATGCTGTCTTTTGACGAATCAATGAACAGCCGCCATTCAGCAGGATCATACTTGAGTTTAAACTTTTCCATCACTCCGTATATATCGTTGCAAAATACCAAATCTTCCTCTTTGCTGAAATACTTCAAAAATTGTGTCTCGCGGTTGCGGTACCAATAAAAAGTTGTTCCTGGTGACAATAGATTTTTCTGTTTAAGCCGATTATTCAAAAGAGACTACAGCCATACCTAGAACAAGAACTACCTGAAGTGCAAGCAGGGTTCAGGAAAGGACGAGGAACGAGAGACATCATTGCGGATGTGAGATGGATCCTTGAAAAGACTAAAGAATACCAAAAGGATATCTATTTGTGCTTTATCTCTACTTCTTACGTTCAAAGCTCTCAACAAGCTTTCCGCTCCTTCCTTATCTGACCTTATTCATACCACCACACCAAACAGAACAAGAAGATCCTCAGCCATCAACTCCTTAAAACTCCCAAAGGCCCTTACAAGCTGCTCTTCTTCCACAGCCAATAGAGCCTTTATCCTCTGTGCCCCTAGGTGCTGGAATACACTACCCCCTGGCATACGGGCTATCAACAGTGTATCACAATTCAGGAAAGCCCTCAAATTCCATCTCTTTAACAAACATCTTATAGAGCCATCGACACCCATTGACATCAGTGATTCCACCCAGCTATTCAGTTTCGTGGTTTCTCAATAACAGACATAGGATGAATCGCTTTGATTATTGAATATATTCTTAGCACCTGTTCCTAATAACTTGTATCCATGCAGTAGTGTTACATCTGTAAATAGACTGTAAATAGTTTCCCTTGTTATCCAAGTTCCTTCCCTTGTTATCTGTAATCTCATGCTTGTTATTGTACTGAGACTTTTTGTTCTATGTGAACCGCGCTGATGCCGAATAGTGCGGTATATAAGAGAATGTAAATAAATAAATAAATAGGCCTAATTGCTGAGGGAAGGTTGGGGTAACTTATTACGTTCTTATTTTTTAAGTTGTATCCCTTCACAATGCAAGAGCAAAAATAACATTCCTTATATGGGTAAGAAATCTAATTTTGCAAGAAAACGTGACGTGATGGAACATTTTGGCTATTTTTCCTGGATTCAGCACACCAAAATCTATAGGAATCAGTTGCAAAACTGGAGGCAGTTTTTTGGTAGTGTACCTGTGTAATCAAACAATCATCCAAAAAACTCAAACACCTGTCCAGCAAACCAGATAAAATCAAATACCGCAAAACAAGTTCAAATACCACCACACGCGATTTAATAAATTCTGCACACAGTGTAGAATCAACGCAAAGGCAAGGCAAAATAAAATTGCAGTGTAGAATTAACGCAAAGGCTAGGCAAAATAAAATTGCAGAGGCAAGCAAAAGTCACAGTGGTTTGAACCAATTCGAAGGCAAGGCATAGGCAAGTTAGAACAAGATTGGAAAAGCCCGCCAAAATCACCAAATTCTTGACACTTTGTTGTGTCTGCCCAAAAACGTTTAATGAAAGCAAACTATAAAGCGACCAATGACCAGCACACAACACAACTAATATGGTAAGTATATTCAGGTAAAGCCCGGGCAAATGGATATCGCCCGGTATATAACACACTTCTAAGGGGTGTTGGGGCGGGGCAGGAATGGGTGATTCTGAGAGGCAGGAGACCAGGTATGATGCCGGGCCTGTGGCATCTCATCACCGGGCGCAGGCGGCAGCCCCCTGGGATACCCACAGACTATTGGCACGAAAACAACAAGCTCCCCCGATACACCCATAGGCAAGATTCCCGCAGGCAGGGAAAAAAGACAGACAAAGGATCAGCAGTGGCAGCAAGCCCTCTGCAGACGACCTGCCGGCACGAGCTCTCTCCTAGCGATGGGGTGAGCTGCTGGAGAGATGGAGCCAAGTGGGGCTGGCGATCTACCTCTGACCCCTCTGCGATCTACAGGTAGATCGCGACCTACCTGTTGGACATGCCTGCTGTAGAGCACAATGGGAGAGTGGGTGGGTAGAGCACATTGCTGTAGAGCACAATGGGAGAGTGGGTGCATAGAGCACATTGCTGTTAGCACGGGGGAATATAGTGCGTACTGTCAATACTGCAATTAGTGCTGATGCACTTAATGACACTTCAATGGGTGGCTTTGAGTATACCCACATTTATAGCACCATGTGTTAGGGTATGCATCCCCACAGTAATTGCCAGGAACATGCTAGCAATACTCCCGACAGTTACTGTGGAGGCCTTCCACTAAATCCATATTAGTTTTAGTCCGGGCTTTTTTCTTTTTTTGAGGGGTGTACGAGGTGGTATGGAGGCACCTTTTTCATTGCCTGCTAAAATGGACCCATGGTCCTCATGTATTAATGAAAGAGCCCTGCCTATGAGTACCGGCATCTTTTTTTGCTTGGAAAAGTGCACTGATAATATGAAAATTGCTAATAGGACAATATATTTTTCTTTTAGTAATGTAAGATTAGTTTAAAAAAATGTCAAACTAGTGAAATTTAGTGGATACCTTTATAAAGATCATAAATGTTTAAAGATCCATCTTTCAGAATTACAAAGATACTGTCTAGTTTTTTCTGCCCACTTCTGGGAAGAAGAAATTTTAAAAATAATTTTGTGCTGTTTTGACTTTCTTAAGATATTATTTTGTTTGGGTTGGTAGTCAGCTTAATATTAAAATTTGCTTGTAGTTACTCTTTCCAGCATAGATTTGTAGCAAGATGTGTGTGGGTATGGTATGAGGTATGTTTGATGGGGTGTGATTTGTGGTGGAATTGTGTTGGGGGTGATGTAAATGGAGTGATTCAAAGTTCACTCATCAAAGCTTGCAGAAATAAAAGGGGTTATACTGTCCCATGAATAGCGGGGATGGACATCCCAACAGGATGTCCATCCATGCTATTCGTTGCCCTCCCCGCCAGCATCTAACTTCCCCACCGGTTGTACAGGGAAGTTAGATGGAGGCAGGGAGGGGGCGGAATTAGGGCGGGCGGTGGGCGGTCGCCAGCCCTGGACGTACAGGGCCGATTCTAATGTCGGTCCTGTACATCCGGGGCCGACGACATGTACGGGAAGTTATTCCACCAGACATCGTGGATCGGTAGGGCCCAGGGTGCAGATAGGGCAGGGGGGCCGAGGATATTCCTCACAGCACGACCCTGGCTTTGAAGGAGTTGGCGGCCGGGATCGTGGCTTTACAATGGAGCCACGGTGCCATGGCAATGTAAAGCCCTGACTGAGTTAGTCGGGCATGTTCTGTATGTGCAGGCCGGGATGAATCGCAGTCCCGGCCTGCACGTACAGGACTGTTCGCGATTCTGATCCCGTGGGGCTAGACGTTCCCCGTGGGATCAGAATCGCCATGCCCTCTGTATGTCCGGTTCAGACCAGACTTACAGAGGGCTTCTATGTCCGGGACGGAATCGGGCCTAAAGAGCTCAGTTCATCCAATTTGTAGCTGAAAAGGAGATCAGGCTGAACTTTTTGGGAAGGTTAGAAAATTAAGAAAAAAGGGTCTCTATTCAAAATTGGAACATAAGTATGTTTAAGAAAATGTGTAGCGGAGAATTAGATAGTAGTTAAGAAAAAAGTGACAGTTTTTAGTAAACCATATAGCAGAAAAGTACATGGGTACTTATAATCCCATGATCCTTTTGGGAACTTTCATACAGAAAATATTAATTTCCCTTTATAAATGTGGATATAAGAGTGCTTTGTTTACAACTATAAATAAAGGCACAGAAGGGGCTGACCTGCAAAGAGCAGTGAGTACAGCCCTAAATAAAGTAACATAGTAAGATAGTTTATGACGGCAGATAAAGACCAGTATGGTCCATCTAGTCTGCCCAGCCAGGCGGAAAGAGTAGGTGCCCCTGCCGCTCCGTGCAAGTCACCCTTCACCATACCTTTGCTAAGGGGTGTACCCACTGCTCCATGCAGGTCACCTCTACTTGTTGAGATATCAGGGAGTTATGATTATTTTGATTTTATCCTGTTGCTATAAAGGGATCCACTGTGACTGTCCCAAGCAACTTTGAATTCCGTCACTGTATTTGCCCTCACCACTTCCATCGGGAGAACATTCCAAGCATCCACCACCCTTTCAGTGAAAAAGTATTTCCTGAAATTGCCTTTCAGTTTAACCCCTTGCAGCTTCATGTTATACCCTCTAGTTTTACAGGTGCAGAGAAGAGCCACCAAAATGGTAAAGGGGATGGAAGGATACTCCTATGAGGAGAGGCTAGGAAGGTTGGGGCTCTTCAACTTGGAAAAGAGACGGCTGAGGGGAGATATGATAGAGGTCTACAGATTAATGAATGGAGTGGAACGGGTAAACGTAGATTGATTGTTTACGCCATTAGAATATAAAAAGACTAGGGGACATGCAATGAAGCTACAGGGTAGCCTATTTAAGACTAATAAAATTAAATATTTTTTCACTCAACGTGCACTCAAACTCTGGAATTTGTTACCGGAGGATGTAGTAGGAGCTGCTAGTGTAGCTGGGTTTAAAAAAGGTTTGGACAAGTTCCTGGAGGAAAGGTCCATAAACCATTATTAAAAGGGACCCGAGATATCACTGCTTGACCCAATACAAGCATTGAGGAACCTGTGTCTTTTAGGGAGACTGCTAGGTACTTATGACCTAGATTGGCCACTGTTGGAAACAGGATACTGGGCTTCATGGACCTTGGTCTGACCCAGTATGGCATACCTTATGTTCTTATGTTCCCCATCTTTGGAAGAGGTTTGCTTGTTCGTTAATACTCTTTAAGTATTTAAAGATCTGAATCATATCTCCCCTCTCCCTCTTCTCCTCTAGAGTGTGCATATTTAGGTCTTGAAGTCTCTTCTCATCTGTCTTCTGACGCAGGCTCCAAATCATTTTGGTCGCCTTCCTCTAAACCGTTTCCAGTCTTTTTATATCCTTTGCGAGATATGGTCTCCAAAACTGAACATAATATTCCAAGTGAGGCCTCCCCAGCGACTTGTACAGTGGCATTAGTACCTCTTCATTTCTGCTGGCAATTCCTTTCTGTATGCAACCCAGCATCCTTCTGGCTTTTGCCACTGCCCTGTCACACTGTTTCACCACCTTGAGATCCTCTGAAACAATCATGCCGAGGTCCTTCTCCTGGTCCATGCATACCAACTTCTTGCCCCCTATCGCATTCAATTTTCTTGGGTTTCTGCTTCCCAAGTGCATGACACTGCACTTCTTCACATTAAATTTTAACTGCCAAGCATTAGACCATTCTTACAGCTTTTGTAGATCTTTCCTAATGTTATCCATTCCCTCTGAGGAGTCCACTCTGTTGCAAATTTTCGTGTCATCTGCAAAAAGAAAGACTTTTCCATTCAGTCCTTCAGCAATATCACTCACAAATACATTGAACAGTACCGGTCCCAGAACCGAACCATGGGGCACACCGCTAATCACCTTCCTTTTATCCGAGTGAGCTCCATTTACTATCACCTTCTGTCGTCTGTCAGTCAACCAATTTCTGATCCAGTTCGCCACCTTGGGACCCATCCCCAAGCTGTTGAGTTTATTGATAAGATTCCTATGAGGAACAGTATCAAAGGCTTTGCTGAAATCTAGGTAGATCACATCCATTGATGCCCTTGAACTAGTTCTCTGGTTACCCAGTCAAAGAACTCAATCAGATTTGTTTGTCAAGATCATCCTTTGGTAAAACCATGCTGCCTAGAATCATGCAACCTGTTGGTTATGAGAAAGTCCACTATTCGCTCTTTCAGGAGCACCTCCATTACTTTTCCCGCCACCGAGGTAAGGATTACCGGCCTATAGTTTGTAACTTCTTCCCTATCACCACTTTTGTAAAGAGGTACCACATCAGCCCTTCTCCAGTCCTGTGGAACTTCTCCTGTCTCCAAGGATTTATTAAAAACATCCTTTAACGGTCCTGCAAGAACCGCTTGGAGCTCTTTCAGTATCCTGGGATGTATACCTTCTGGTCCCATGGCCTTATCCACTTTCAGTTTTTCATCTTCTGTGAGTGGTGTGGTATCTACTCCATTCCCATTTGTATACTTGTCAATCACAGGTGAACCTTACCCAGGATTTTCTTTAGTAAAAATAGAACAGCAGTATTTGTTTAGCATTTGCGCTTTTTCAATGTCACTTTCCACAAATCCGTTCCCAGAACTTTTGAGTCCTATAATTCCAGTTCTGATTTTCCTCCTCTCCCAAATATACCTGAAAAAAGTTTTGTTGCCACACTTCACATCTTTAGCCATCTTTTTTTCTGCCTTGGATTTTGCTATCCTTATTTTCTTTTTGTCTCTTTTAGTTTTATCTTGTATTCTTTTCTGTGTTCCTCTGTTTGTGAACCTCTGAATTTTCTGAAAGCTGTGGTTTTTGCCTTTATTTGTGCAGCCACTTCTTTGGAGAAACAAATAGATTTCTTTTTCCTCTTACTTTTATTTACTTTCCTTACATATGTATCTGTTGCTCCTTTTATTGTCTCCTTTAGTTTAGCCCACTGCAGTTCCACTTCCCTTATCCCCTCCCATCTTGCCAACTCCTCCTTCAGGCACTTGGCCATTTTGCTGAAGTCAGCGTTTTTGAAGTCTAGGACTTTGAGCTTGCTGTCATTGGACTCTGCCTTGATTTTTATCTCAAACCACACAGTGTAGTGATTGCTGCTGTTCATATGGGCATCCACTCAGATATTCGACACTCTATCTCCGTTGGTGAGTACTAAATCCAGCATCGAGCTTTCCCTGGTCTGTTCCATCATCATTTGTCTAAGTAATGCATCTTGGAAGGCATCCACAATATTTTTACTTCCTTCCAGTTTTGCAGAAGAAATACTCCTGTCCACATTGGGTAGATTAAAGTCGCCCAGTATGATCACTTCCCCTTTCATGGCTAATTTTGCAATATCAATAATCAATTCGCTATCCATTTCTTCGGTTTGTGTCAGAGGCCTGTAGACCACACCAGTATGGATGACAGTGCCATATCCTCTTTTTAACACAATCCACAGCGCTTCTTCTTTTTCCCACGTCCCCTGCATTTCAGCAGCTTTAATATTGCTTTTGACAGATAGGGCTCCTCCTCCTCCTTTTCTATCCTCTCTACCTCTTCTAAATAGATTATAGCCAGCTATAATGTCCAAGTCTATTTCCACCTTTACAGCTTCCAGGTCAGGAACCTTGTTGGCTAGACTTCGAGCATTTGTGCTTATTGCTTTCCAGCATTTTGTTGACTGGCTTGCCTGTATTTTGCATGGATTTTGTTTTACATGCCCCTTCCCACTTGGCTTTGATGTGTGGGTTAATACTGTGGCTGTTTCCAATGTTATTATCTTTTTGCTGGAAGTGACGTCCTAAACTTGTTCTTTTCCATCCGTCACCCCCTTTCCCTAGTTTAAATGCCTGTCCACATAATGCCTGAATTTTGCACTTAGGATCCTTTTCCCTGCAGCAGAGAGATGTATAGCCTCTTGTTTTTCCATCTATTTTCCCAGTTGCCTATATATCTAAATCCTTTTTGTTTGCACTAGGTTTGGAGCCATGTATTAAAGTTGATTATACAATGCAGCCTTTCTGCCCCCTTACCAAGAACAGGTAGAACTTCTGAAATGCTATAGTGTTAGCAATGGGTTTGAGTTTCTCTCCCAGAATCTGGAAGTCCTTCTGAACTGTAGAGGCACTGTTTCTAGCCAGATCATTTGTACCCAGTTGGATGGTAACATCAATTTTGGAGCGCTCACTTTCTGCACTAACTATGGCAACAATTTGCTTTGTATTCCTGCTGGCTGAAGAGCCTGGGAGGCATTTGACCATCTTCTCCCCTTTGAATTGTGTTCCCAAGTTGGTGCCTCTGATGATGGAATCTCCAAGTAGTAGTAGTTTCCTCTTTTGTGTCAGTTTCTTTAAATTCAGGGCATTATCAATAGATTGGGCATTAACTTTCTCTTTTAAGGACACTTCAGTTTCCACATTAACTTTCTCTTTTAAGGACACTTCAATTTCCACTGATTGGGCACTTGAATTTCCCAAGGAAGAGAAGGCATTATGTAGGGGTATCTCTTGATGGCAAGGGTGTCTCCTTGTTACAGGTCGCAACCTACCAGAGCCTATTGTGATCCATTGGTTCCTGGGTTGTTTGATTCTTTGTGGGAGTGGTGGTGGATTTTTTTCAATTTGTATTCTAGAGGAGGTGTATTTAATTGCAGCTAATTCTTCCCTTAATAGAATCAATTCTTTATGCATGGCAGATAACTTGAAACATATAGGGAAAGCTCTTAGGCTCCAAATGATTCTGATTTGAATGCAGGCACAACAACTATTGCATTGAATATACAACATGCTGATTAATATGGCTTATTAATATGGCTATAAAGCAGTTCTAGGACAAGGAGAAAAGGTGGGTGTTACCCTGAATTGAAGGACAGATGTCAGTTCCTATGATGGACTATATAGGCAATGCAACCCTGGGGTGGGTGGGGTGAGGAGTAGGGTGGGAGGGAATTAAAGTGTCCCTGGTCAGTAGACCTGCTATGAAGTGAGGCCACACTCACATCCAAGAGAATATAAACAGGTAATAACTAGGCAGGGAAAACTTATATGAAAAAAACACAGCCAAAATAATAACTGTAGAAACTTATCTTCGCAGTGCTGGATCAGAACCCTTGCTCAGGTAGCAGAGAGATTGATTGAAGGAAGATGAGCTGCACCAAGCAGCACGTACAACCTTAAAAAAAGATATTGAAGAGGCTGACCTACATGGAGCAGCAGACACCACCACTCTAGCCACCTTACAGGGCAGACTAGATGGACCATACTAATCTCTCCTCTCAAGCTCTTCTGGACCCATTGCAATCTGACTTTTGTCCTCTATATTCTACTGTAACTGTTCTTGCCAAAGTCTCCAGTGAATTGTTCCTAGTCAAACCCAATGGCCTTTATTCGATCCTTATCCTTCTTGACCTTTTTGTTGACCACCACCTTCTCCTCAATACCATCTTGTTTTTAAGGGTTCTATTCTGTCCTGGTTCTCTTCTTGTTTCTCCCACCATACCTTTAGTGTATGTTCTGATGGATCCTCCTCTATTGCTATTCTGCTCTCAATTGATGTATCCCAAGGGTCTGTCTTGGGACCACTCCTTTTCTCCCTCTATACCCAGTCCCTTGGTGCATTCCATGGTTTTTAGTACTATCTTTACACTGATGACTGTCAGATCTACCTCTCTATACCTGAAATCTTTCTGGGAATCCTGGCGCTTATCTCTGCCTGCTGCCTGGATGTCTCACCGCCATTTGAAATTGAACATGACCAAAACCAAGCTTCTTACCTTTCCTCCTAAACCCACCTCCCCCCTTCCTCCTTTCTCTATTTCTGTGGATAATATTCTACTCATCTTTGGCTCACAACCTTGGGGTCATCTTTGATTGTTCCTGCTCTTTCTCTGCACACATCCAACTGTAACATCAGCAAAATTTGCCCCTTCCTTTCTGAACACACTACTAATCCACTTCTTAGTCACCTCCTGTCTAGACTATTGCAACCTCCTCCTTGCTGGTCTCCCTCTAAATCATCTCTCTTCCCTTCAATCTGTTCAAAATTCAGCTACACGGCCAGTCTCCTATGCTCATGTAACCCCTCTTCTCAAGTCACTTCATTGGCTCCCTATACATTTCTGTATCCAGTTCAAATTTCTCCTACTGACCATTCATTCTGCTGCTTCCCACTACCTTTCTTCTCTTATCTCTTCTACACCTCTCCTCCGCTCTTCTGGCAGATCACTTCTATCTGTGTCCTTCTCTTCCACTTACAACTTCGATCTTTACCCCTTGCGGCTCTTTATGCCTGGAACAAACTACCTGAGTCAGAAAGTCAAGCTTTATCTCTTGCCCTTTTCAAAGCCAGGCTAAAAACTCACCTCTTCAAAGCTGCTTTTGGATATGCCACACAGAGTTTCCTCTTGACTCTTTAACCCCTCCACCCTTGTTGTACTAAACATACACAGTTTCCCCAATATAATATAGTTATATGCAACTGTTCAATGTAACATAGTTAATACTTATTGTGTTCTATGTATAAACTGAGTTAAATGCAAACCACTTGGATAATCCTGAAAGATGGCATAAAAGAATATATTCAATAAATAAATAAAGCTCCTTCAAAACAGGAGAAACATGGTCGAATTTATGCAGACCCTTTATCAACTTCACTGCAGTACTCTGCATCAGTTGAAGGCGTATTAAATCCTTCTGGGCCACTCCCAAAAAAAGAACATTACAATAATCTAATTGGGACAAAATCAAGGCCTAAGTCACAACTCCTAAATGGACCTCCGATAAATATGGATGGAGTTGACAAATCCGTCTCAATAACAGGCATAACATCTAAACTACAGAACCATTATTTCCAAATCGCTACATACTGAACGTACCTCTCCTGCCACCCCAGAATCTAAGGAGACCTGCACCCTTTACATCTCCCTCTCTGCAAAAAGCAACAACTGTGTCTTTGCTACATTCACTTTTAATCCAAGGAACCAAAACCAGCCCAACAATAAAGACAAATGTTCCCGAAAAGCCACATCCAAACCTCCCTCTTTATCCAACAATGGAACCAAAACTTGCATGACATCAGCAAAAATATAAATGGCTCTCATGGCTCTACACAATGGGACCAAAAAGATGTTAAACAAGTTTGGGGAAAGGATCGACCCCTGAGGCATCTCCATCCCTAATGAAAACATTTCTAATATGTTGGTGTTCCCACAGGGAAGGACCATGGGAGAAATGCCCTAATACCTGATACCCATAGTAGGCCAGTAGTTATGATATCCATGCCCCATCCCTCCACTGTGGATCCTGGAGATGCATATGGACTAGCACAAGCACAACACATGTGCACCATCACAGAGACAGGTGTCCAGACGCACTGTCCATGGTCCACCATATGTATACATTTCTTATGCTATATGAGAAAGCCCACCTTGATTAATGCACTCTGTGTCACTTGCCTATGTCACTGAACAATGGTCCATTGCCTTCTCAGCCCAAAAAATGACCATGGATACTCCCTTAGTATCTATCTCATGACACCAGTGAGGTAGCCACAGACACCTCAGCAAGAGAGGTACCTCAGGGCATACCACAGAATGAGGTCCATGATAGAGTGCACCTTTGGAGTCCTTGAGAGCAGGTTCAGGTGCTTGGACAGGAGCGGAAGGGAACTGCTGTATAGCCCTGACAGAGTGTGTGACATCTTCACCACTGCTGTATCCTCCATAACATTGTGACCCAGAGAGATGCACATCTACCAGAGGAGGACATATGTGAGGACCCAGAAAGAGGCCATGATTCTGCAGAGGAAGGGTTAGCAAGTCAGGGAGAGCCTCCTACCACACAGCCGTGGCTGCAAGAACCAGACACATACAACAGAACTTCTAGTGAAGACAAGTTGCATCTATTTAAAGGTGCTATTGGCAAAACATCATAAAGTACTTAATGTGCCCTCTTCCCCAATACCCACTCTCCTTACCCATATGCAATCATAGAAACATAGAAACATGATGGCAGAAAAAGACCACATGGCCTATCTAGTCTGCCTTTCCATATCAACTAAATAGTTCCCTTTTTACCTTTAGAGATCCTCTGTGTTTCTCGCATGCTTTTTTAAATACAGATACTGTGCTCATGTCCACCAACTCCACTGGACGACTATTCCATGCATCTACAACTCTTTCCATAAAGAAATCCTTCCGCACATTACTCCTGAGTCTATCTCCTTTCAGTCTAATCCTATATCCCCTCGTAGCAGAGCTTGCCTTCAATTGAAAGAGATCCTCCTGTGCATTTATGAAACAGAGGAATTTAAATGTCTCTATCATATCACCCCATCTCACCTTTCTTCTAAAGTATGCATATTAAGATCTTTAAGTCTATCCTAATATGCTTCATAACGAAGACCACTAACAATTTTAGTAGCCTCTGCACTGACTCCAACCTGCTTATATCCTTTTGAAGGTGTGGTCTCCAGAATTGCACAAAATACTCCAAATGAGGTTGAACCAGAGACTTATACAGAGGCATTATCACCCCCTTTTTTCTGTTGACCATTCCTCTCCCTATACACCCAAGCATCTTTCTGGCTTTTGCATTCACTTTTTCTACCTGTTTAGCTACTTTAAGATTATCAGACACAGTTATGCCCAGGTCCTACTCTTCTTTTGTGGACAGTAGTACCTCACCCCCTACACTGTACCACTTCTTTGGATTTTTGCAGCCCAAATGCATGATCCTGCATTTTTTAGCTTTAAAATTCAGCTGCCAAATTCTTGACCATTTTTCAAGCTTAGCTAGATCTCTCCTCGTGTTATCTACTCCTTCCTGGGTGTCGACTCTATTGCAGATTTTGGTATCATCCGCAAACAAGCAAACCTTACCCAAAAGCCCTTCCACAATATCACTTAGAAAGATGTTTAAAAAAATCAGACCAAGGACAGATCCCACTGGTAACATACGTCTCCTCAGAGTGAGCTCCATTTACCTATATCCTTTGTCACCTCCCTCTCAACCAGTTTCTAACTCAGTCAGTTACTTTAGAGCCCATCCCTAGGGTGCTCAGTTTGTTTATAAGTCGTCTGTGCAGAATGGTGTCAAAGGCTTTACTGAAATCTAAGTACACCACATCTAGGGCTCTCCCTCGGTCCAACACCCAGTCAAAGAAATCAATCAGTCAGTCAAAGAAATCAATCAATCCATGCTGCCTCAGATTTTGCAATCTATTGGACTCCAGAAACCTCACTATTCTCTCTTTTAGTAGCCTTTCCAATAATTTACTAACCACAGAGGTTAGATTAACCCGACCTGAAGTTCTCAATGTCATCCTTACATCCGCTTTTGTGTAAAGGGACTACAGGTGCCTTTCTCCAGTCCTCTGGCACCACTCCCATCTCCAAAGAGGCATTGAAAAGGTCAGACAGTGGAGCCACTAGAATGTTCCCATGTTCCCTCAGTTTTCTCAGATGTATCTCATCCAGACCTACTTTTAGTTTAGCTAGTTCCTTTCAAACAGTCTTCTGAAAATCGTTCAAGATCCCCATCATTTCTGTTCCTATTTGTGGATGTTTTCTGAGGTCCTGCTCCTGGCCTTCATCAGTGAACACTGAACAGAAATATTTGTTAAGAAATTCTGCTTTATCCTTTTCAGTTTCTGCAATTTCCTGCCCTGCACCCTTGAGTCTGACAATACCACTTTTGCCCTTCCTCCTCTCACTAATATATCTGAAAATCAGCTGCAACCCCACCCCTCAAAGAGAGTGCAATGTCCCAGAGGGAGAGAGCAATGCTTGCCTGGTTGGCTGCCTGTTCCCTCTGGAGGTACAACTGCTTCTGCATCACCTGTTTGCTGCCCTATGTAGCTCTCCAGCATCTGGGTCTACTCTCTGAGGTAGTCTCACATCGTCCCCATGTCATAAGTGATGCAGCAAGTGAGATGACCATTTCTTCTGCCTCCCTCTCCAGCTATTGTTCTTCCCTCCTTGATAGTGATCTTTCATTTACCCACCAAATCTCTCAGGTATCACGGCGTTCCTTTTTCTATCTCCGGCGCATTCGTGCCATTAGGCCATTCCTTTCTCCACAAGCCCTATCTACTCTTCTTCTCTCCCTAGTCATTTCCAGATTGGATTTCTGCAATTTTGTCTTTACTGGCGTCCCCAAATATCAGCGTAATAGGATACAATTGATACAGAACACTGCAGCCCATCTAGTATCTCATGCCTCCCCAGGGATCACGTTACTCCTCTTCTTTTTCGACTTCATTGGTTACCCTTAGACTATCGGATAAAATTCAAGGTTCTCACACTGGTGCACCAGGCTATGTATACCCATAAACCCCAGTATTTGGCTGATCTTCTAATATTTCACCTACCCTCTCGCAATCTCCGTTCAATACATGTCAACCACCTATATCTCCCTTCCCCAGCACAAGCGCATCTCCAATCAACCTGGCAATCTGCCTTTTTTTACCTTGGTCCCTTCCTGTGGAATTCTCTCCCCCCTCCCCTTCATCTAGAAGAATCCTATCCCCAGTTCCGCTCACTTCTGAAAACCCACCTTTTTTCTTTAGCCTTTAACCTCCCATCATGATTTTTAATCCTTATGTTCTTTCCTACCCTACTTGGTGCTCTTATGTCTGTGTATGCTTGTATTTGACCTTATCTTTCCCCCTCTTTTCTTTATACATATTGTAGTTCCTTTCTTTCCTCCTCAAATATTTTTGTTTTGTTATATTGTAAACTTCCCCGATGTAATGGGGGTGGTATATCAAATTCCTGAATAAACATAAACATAAACTCATCTGCTGATTTCTGAATGAGGAAAGGGGTCAGTGGCATTGTCCATTGGTCAGGCCCAGCCTGCTGTGGCTGGCTAGAATTAACAGATGGCACCTGTGCCTCCTCTTCTGGCTCCTTCTGCTATGGCTGGGTACCCATATCTCCAAGAGGGCCTCCTTCTATACAGCTGTGGGTCTACTCACCATCACCTGTGCCAAGGTCCCTGCCTGTGGCTCATATGTAGGGAAGGAACAGGGAACAAAATGAAGAAAACATTTCACAGACAGTTTACAAAGACAAGCTGTATAGAAGCAGTATGGGTACAGAGGTACATAGGGAGACTAGGCAGATTCCATATCCCAATCATAAACCTTTACACCCACATACTGGCCACTTCCAATGCATCACCTATGCAAACAGCCATAATGCATGCTGACAAAAGATCAGGTCCTAGGTCAACACCTGCCTCTGCAATGCTTACAGGCCAGCAGTGGTCCATTGTGGTCAATGGACGAATGGTGCACAGGGTGTTTGTGTTTGCCCTACTAGTAATCTGCATGCTATCTGGTTTGTGCATATCACTAGGTGATGTAGGCATGCTTCACACAGGCCTAGCTGTAGAATACAGCAGGCACCAATGGAGCGAATGGTGTGGATGCTCTGTGTACTGTCCCCCCATCAGCATGTGTGCTGGCATGTCACAGGGGCCATGGTACACAATCCCAAAGCCACAACAGTCCCCCCATGAATCCTTAACACCATGTACAATGCTCTGTGCACAACATCCCCCTGACTATCTGTTCTCTTGAAGGTATGGGAGTGGAAGGGAAATATGAAGCAGGACTCCACACTACCATGTCAAATGTATATGCCATTGCTATGAACAGATGTGTTTCCAAATCACAAGTAGTGAGCTGTGGCCTCTTTGCACAAAAGTAGGGACACACGACTAGGAGATGTGACATGGCAGGGATTGGGGGTGCAAATGTGCAATGAATCCCCACTGTATAGACAATATAAAGTGGCCTAATGGCCATATCCACAGACACCCCAAGCATACGCGTATATGGACATTGCTCCCAAACCATGTGTGCAAAGCTAGCAATGGGAACAAGGGGCATATGTTTGGGGGGCCACCACTTCTCCACAAAGATGTACAGTAGCCCGCCACCACCACGTGCAATGGCCAGGGTGCCCAAATGTGTATTATTCCTGTTTGCAATGCTAGGACAGTACTCACCCTCCTGAGTTGGTACAAATACAGAGCTGTCATGGCCAGACACCCCAGAGATGCCACCTCCTTAATAAAATGGAGCACCTGCATTTCCAGGCTGCTTAGGGGCTTTCTCTAGTCTGGGGGAGATGGCTATTGGCTTTCTGCTTCTCCTTTACTACCTGTTTGAGGATCCGTCACTTTTTCTCCAGGTTCTCTACCTCATGATAGTGATTGTGCACAGCATTTACCTGCTTGTCAATCTCTTGCCAGGCATGCTGCTTTACATGGGCATCCTCAGACCCAAAGAGAGTGATGTGGTCCCTCATGACAAGGCTAAAAGCCATCTCTATCTCAGCAACTGTGAAATTGCCCTTCCTAGACCGTGACATGTTCCCAAAAGATGCAGCAGTAAACAGAGATGGGCTATCTGACCAGCCCTTTAAATATAACCAGACAGGTCTTTGCTAATGAGCCTGTCCCAGCCTGTGTTAGCATCTGATAGCCAGTTATAAATACTGTGCCTGGAATCCAAATATCGGCTACACCAGCGGAGTGGCTAGCCAGTAGTTAACTAAATATCTCCACTGGCCATCAGTATTCAGCATTGTAACCGCATATGAGAAATCCAGATCTAAAGAATATTGCCATCTATATCTGGATTAGAAGGTGGGCAATACAAAGTGACAACTGTGATAGCTCATTGGGAGCAAACATGCTGCCTTATTGACATATGCCTGTTGCCCCATCCCTAGCTGGGATGGTGTTCACATTAATAGGAGCTGCTGCTGTTGTTCTAGCAGCCTGTGATTGGCCTGGAAAACACTGATCTGCCTTTGGTGGTAATGCATGTGTTCTAACAGGAAACCAACTATGACTATAGAACAATGACAGAAAGCATCTTTGGGAAGAGAGGCAGCAGCTCTGAGCCCATCTGAAGAAGTGACTGTATAACCCTGATGTCCATATGTGCTAGAGGTGCCCTTGCTGGAGATACAGTATACTACTGGAGGTATTTTGGGTGCCCTGGGAAAACCCTTATTATGGCATCTCCCAGTGTGGCCAGAGTCAGGGCTGGTAGCCCTCCCCATTCATATCAGCTATGGAAGTCTAGGGTTGCCAACTGGTTCTAGATGCACCCGACAGGTTTGATCCAGTCCTGGGTTTACCTCATTGCATGCAGGAATATGTAGCTCTGATTTCTCCATTGTACTCCATAAGAAAAGGAAAACTACAAGTAATGGCATGCTATGGGGTAAACCCAGGACTGGAGCAAGCCTGTCGGGTGCATCTGGAGCCAAATGGCAACCCTATGGAAGTCCCACATGAGACATGATGGTGCAGCCTTCTGATGTATCGGGTACTTCAATAGCACAGTCTCTCCGCATAGGCATCATAAGGGAGTCTTCATTGTCTTAGATATCTCTAACTTCTCTGAATCTGAGAATTGCATGACTATGGGCTGCTTCAGTGAAAGAGACTAGGATGGACCCAAGTGGGTAGAGTCTTTCAATATTTGGGCTTCTAAGATGCCCTAGTGGGAACATGATTAGGACTAGACTTAAAAATTATGATGTTCCTTAAATTCTTTTTTGTCTGTTGCACCAGAGCCCTTTCAACTGCAGTTAACCCTTTACTAGCTAGAACCTAGGCTCCTAATGAAATGGGGTTTTTTAACTGTAAATGAATTCAATCAATAGTAAGTCTAGCATTCTATCAGAAAACAATTATTATTAAGTAGAATTAGGGAGTTATTTTAGAAGTTTTATTCACACTTTCCACATATAAAATCAGACATTTACATGTGAAAATGCCATTCACGTTTAAGTGACGAATTTAGAAAGAGCTAAAGTTACACATGGATGTCTTAGTACATAGAAATTGCAAGGGTGTAAGTCGGAAGCATGGTTATGGAATGGCCTGGACGAGTCAAAAACCTAAATGAGCCAGATTCTGTTCACGACGTAGATCTCCTTTGTACATCCGGGCTGACCTTGTTCAATGTAATTCAGTTGTTTTATGATATGGCGGTATAAAAGTCACATAAATAAATAAAAAAATGCATTCTGTGCTCTTTCCTTTTTGTGGTATATGTGATCCAAACTGTTTCCTATCTTGAGAAAATTAAGCAGGCAAGCAATAATTTACATGATACACCATACAATTACTTCCAGATGTACTGTATATATTTTGGCGAATATTCTGCCTATTTCTCAGTTTATCTTTGTTCAGAGTGCCAAAACATTCATGAGTTCATCTTTTTTTTGGATAAGCAATTGTTTCGAAAAGCTCTTCTGTGTTGATGGGGACTACAATAGCTATTAAGAAGGGAATGACAGTTGTCCCCCTTTGACTATCATTACTAATCAAGCATAAGAAAGCTTTATCCCTCCATTGATTTAAATTAGTCCCCCAGATTCAGTTATTAATTACTTGAGTTAGTTTATGTCACTTCACTAAACACTGTGAACATCTTCCTTTCTTTGCATTAACTCTTTCCTTCACTCGCACGAGTAATAGATGGGTTCTAAACGAACTCTCTATGCCACAAAATTTAAAGCGGTGCAAAAAATTCTACTCAGAAGAAATTGCTAAGAAACAGTGACAAATATCATTTCTGCGGCAAGAGAAAAACTGTTGCTAGCCAGCCATCTTCAGTCATGCAGCCATTTCTGTGGCTGAAGAAGTTAAAGTAAATTAGTCCAGCATTGTGAGGCAAATGAAACTAAGCTTGTACAAAAAATATTAATAAAAAAGGTATGAATTTACTGTTCTAGTAACTTATGAATTCTGATTCCCAGGTGAATAAAAGAAGCCATGGTGGGACAAAGGACTCCTCTCTTTGAGATTATGGCCATACATTAGGTCCCTCCCCCAACCCCCACCACCCCACACCCCCCAAATAGCAATTCTTCTCACTATTCTGTCTTCAAAAGCTTCCAATGAGGATCTGAGCCCCGATATTCCCTCTTCCAACCCTTCCAGTTTCTTTCCACTAGTACCCTCAATCTCACCTAACCTATCCAATGCAGTATAATGCACACTGAGGACAAGAGAGAAGCCCAGTGCCTCTTATCATGCTGGCAAAATGCACCTGCACCAGCTCACCTGATGGTCTTCTTTACCCTATGCACGTGGGGTCAAAGTACACACCTTCTTGTCACCATGTGTACTTTCACGTTGGTAATTTTAGTTACTAAACCCCTTTTTACTTAGGTGTTAGAATTTATATACATTCATGTAGGCATTAGCTAACATCCATCAATGCATAATCCCTTAACTGTTACAAATATGTTTCATGGGAGAAGAGGAAAATCATCTTATCTCTCAAAAGAATTCTGTGCTAATGCATTAAAATAATGGACTGGATGCATCTAAATTATTTTGTAGCCATCAGAGGTCAAATAACTACAGATATTTTAAATTTTACTGAAGATGAATTGTCTTGAAAGATATTCAAGATGAAAAAATGTAGGTGCCAGGGCTTGGAAATGGAAATGTGTGCTCTGTAGGAGGAAGAAGCACTATAGACACTCCACTAACACCTTCAACGCTGCCTCCCAGGACCTTTTCACCCATGCCATTTGCATCACTCTAGCAACATTTTGAACCAAATATATTTATGCCACTACCACGCAACCACATTCATTTTAACACTATCATATCTCCATTACAAATTTTATCATAGTTTCAGCATGAAGGGTTGATTTTATCAGGAGCTGTGCAAAGATATGTGCTATTTACACATGTAAATCACCTATTTTCAAGGACTACACACATTAGCCAATCATTATTCTGGAGTGGAGGAGTGGCCTAGTGGTTGTGGCAAGGTACTTCAGGCCGGAAGGTCAGGGGTTTAAATCCCACTAGAGGACAGCAACCTTGGGCCGGAAGGGCTGGGGTTTCTAGTCCCACAGGTGCTCCTTGTGGTCTTGGGCAAGCCACTTAACCCTCCATAGCCCATGTTCCCTGTAAAATAGTTATCTCCAAGTTATAATGCCCTGTTCAATGTAATTTCAGTTTGTTCAATGTAAACCACACTGATGCAGAATAGCATGGTATATAAGAGAATGTAAATAAAATAAATTATTCTGTAAGTATGCACGTAAGACCAATCGTGTGTACGTCACTGTGGGCGTGCGCATGGGTGCAGCTTGGTTGAAATGCAGTACAAACTGTCTGGAGTGTCCTTAGAAGTAACTGTTATAATGCCATTGAAGCCTTCCAATTGAATATCAATGTGATCTAGAAATAAATGTTGTCAGCTATATTTGTACAACTTTTAAACTATGGGCCCAATGCAGAGATGCAGGTTGTGGGGCTGCACATCCCGGCGGGATGTGCAGCCCCACTTGCCGTCTGGACACTATTCCCCCTCCTGCTCTCCCCGCATGTCCTGAGCAGTAGGACAGGCAGAACCAGTGGGGGGCGTGTCGAGGCAGAGCAGGGGTGTGGGCAGACCAGCCCGGCAGGACATACAGGGCCGATTCAGGTCATGGTCCTATATGTCCTGCGGGGTCCATAGGGACGTGCTGCTTATTCCACCTCAAAGGTGGAATAAGCAGCACTGACCCAGCGATCAGGCTCAGGGATGTCCCCGCCACCCGATCAAGGCCCTGGCTAACCAGCTGTAGCTTGGGCGATGAAGAAGAAGGGGGCTAAGTCGAAGCAGCCAGGGGAGCATCCCAGGATTGTTTCACCCATGCCATTTGCACCACTCTCACCACAAAATACCTCTATATATCAAATGATTCATAAATACAACCAATAAAAAAGTCATCTGTGATAAAGCACTGCACTACTGTCAATGAACTTCCTTTTAATGTCGGGTTAAAGAAACAGGAGAAGGGCAGGGAAAAAAACGCTCTGCTCAGATGTCTGTAAAGCCCTTTTGTTGAATATATTTGTGATCAGAAACTTATCTTAATCAACGGCGGTGTCCAAACATTCTTGTAATCGCTGGTGTCGGTGACAACACAACATGCATGTTTCAGGTCAGTAAAAGACCCTGTTTCAAGTGTGCAACCCGCCGTACTTCAGAAACTGTGAACATCGAAAAAGACGCTGCAAACTGCAAGATTTTTTCGTAGTGCCTGCAAGATGATGATAGGCTGGTCTTTTGATGTCATCATTATTGGAGGCGGATCAATGCAAGAAAGCTAAGGGGAAATCCCCCCATGAACCAATGAAGTGAACTCATGATCGTAAACCTCACAAAAGGCTCCACCATTCATGTTCCAAATTTAAACCACTGGGTGTCACTGTCCGAAAATGAAAAATCCATTGCTGTTCCAGCCATTGTAGACGGTAAGCACGATTTCCCCCTCTGGGGTCTGGTGGAACACTGTCTATAACCCTCCACCTCAAATCCAAAAAAGAATAACCACAAGTTGGTCTCACCCGAGCACTGCTCATGTTTACAGGTTTTTGGGCACAAGTACCTGCCTTACTAGCTTTGTAGTATATGTACTACAATGCCCTTGCAATCTTCTGTACGTTGGCCGGACCATTCACTCTGTGAAACTTCACTTGGGGGAACATGCCTGTAGGATATGGACATCTAACATCTCGGCTCCGATAGTCGAACATTGTATTACATTTGGTCATTCTTTTTTGGATTTGAGGTGGAAGGTTATAGACTGCAACATTCTGAACCAAATATATTTGGCAGGCAGGGGCATGCCGGGCCATCCTCGGGCCCAACTCTGCATGCCGTCCCGTGGTAGAGAATCGGGTCCTAATGGCGCCGTCCTGCATGGGGATGTCCAAATGGACCAGACATGTCCCTCTTGGAATCGGGCTCCATGTGTATGTTTTATTTGATTAAAACTAATAAGCATATATATTGCTCATATAACATACATAACTTCTTCTATGCTATCTAAACTCATAGTCAGCTCTCATTTTACATGTAATACTTTTCAAATAGACTGGAAAGAGTTGCTGGAAAGGTAGCTAAATCCATCAGGCCCGATATTCGAAAGGCATTTACACACTTTACAGCCCAGTTAACCATGTAAATGCCTTAACCAGGGTTAGTGCCATTGAATATTCCCTACGTGCCCCAATGCTATCTGGGTAGCATCAGGGCTTGTTGGGGGGGTTCCAGGGCAGAGTGAAGGCGGGTGTCCCAATAACTGGGTAGCGGTGATATTGGACCATTACCCAGTTAGCCCTCCACAGCTAAAACTAGACAAGCTTTTGGTTCGCCTCGTTCTAGCCGCAGCTGCTACCCAGTTAGTCTCTGCGGCTGACTCCACATGGCGCCTAACCCGGATAGTCAATGCCATCATTGTGGCACTGAATAACCATGTTTAGAGGTCAGCAGGCAGGGTTATGCACCGATGCGGATCATAGCCCTCACAACAGAAGATCGTGCCCATAATCTCTTCAGTTTTACCTTCCTATAGCGTGATATAGAATAAATATTTATTCATGGTTGAAGAATTGGTGGAAGGAAGAATGGTTTGCTATATTGGTGACTGGAGATGTATATGCAAAAAATAGGATCTTTGTATATGGGATCATTTCAAATCCTTCTTAGAGTAGCACTTAAACTAACCAAGAAGAGAGCTACCAACAGCTTTCCCCTACAAATAAAATAAGATGAGGTAACCCTTGAATAGATAAACTCAAAAGAAATCAGACAGCAACATGCAATATTTGCTGTCAAAGTAGTAAATAGAAAAATGAGACAAAAACAAATGGAAATAAGGATAAGGGAGGCAGGTCATCATCTTGGAGAGTCATGTGTGCAATTCTCAAAGTCTTATTAACAAAGTCACAGATTTGAAGACCATCATGATAGAGGCATATTTAGATATAACTGACAGTCCTTGTTTTAGGAGGACAGGCCCTTTGAATGTTCTGGACACTTTTTAGGAGAAACGTTGGATGTTATTCCATCTTGTCACTCTGTAACGGGGACTCAGTTTCACATCAGTTGCTCCCACTCACAAATCATTTCTCTGTCAGAATGGCTCAAGCAAACATAGTCCAAAACATCCTCTTTATTAGTCAAGTTAAGTTCAAAAATCAAAGCAGTATTTCTGTGGGTGAGCTTTAAATAGCAGTAGTACAAATAGTTTTACTCCCCTTCTCTGCAGCCCTGGCTTCAAGCTAGATTGTGCTTCTGTGTGAGCACAAACCAAGTCCAGGCAATGTCTTCTCCCCACAGTGCCTCAGACTTCACTTAAGACAGTCTCTTTGTGCACCAGCATTAATCCCATGACATCTTCTCTCAGCTGCAGTCTAATTAGCTTTCCACAGCATCCCTTTACTCTGGCAGCATCAACAGCGTCCTAGTTAATATGTCCTGTTTGATGTAAGCACAAGGCACTTCCCCGCCTTGTGTAAAATTGTTGACTGTAAACCGCACTGATGTCAAATAGCGTGGTATAGAAAAGCTAGAAATAAATAAATAAATAACTGCAAAGGCAGCCAGTTTATGCTGTACAGTTCAATTCCATAAAGTTCACTTTCACAATCTCCTTATTCAGCACAGCACCACACTCTGTGAACCATAGTCCGTTATATCCCAAAACTCTGATATACCACTCTTTCCAAGAGTGGGGGCAGACAGCTCCATTCCTTGGCAGACAAATCGGACTTTACTGCCAGTGTTCTACCTCCCTCCAAATGCTCTCCCATTTTCTCCTGCACTTAGCCCTGATGGAATACTTGGAGCTCTTACCTCCACTGGAGCTCAATACCATTGCTTCTGGCTCTTCCCATGGCTCAGAAGCAAAGGCTTCATTTTTCTCCATTTCTATATCCTCTCCATTATCTAGTGGTGCTATACAATCCTGAGCCTCTCGCTCTCCGGCAGTCCTGTGTCCTGTCCCTGAGCAGTCAGTTCCTACTCAGCTGTGCTCATCAACTCCTCCCCTTTGTGTCTGGCAAGGGAAGATACATAGGAGGACCTCGCCCTCTGACCCTCCCCCAGCCCTTCTGCTCTCCTCCCCAGTTCTACCCTCTCCTGGGTTTAACCTTTCCCAGTAGCCTAAGAGCTTTCAAAGTGGCAGGGCTTTCCTAGATCTATCCCAAGGGATTCTGTGATTTGTAGTGTCTCTCAGGTTACTGACCCTGCCACAATCCTTATTCTCCTTTGACAGAGTAGAGGGTTCAAGGATTGAGAAAGTTTGATATCTCTTCAGGGCCAGCTCAAGGGGCTATAGCACCCTGAACCAACGTTTGTTTTTGCACACCCCTTCCATTCTCCGGAGCCAATATTACAGTACAAGCTACACAAACGAGATAAATCTTCAGCTGGAGGGGGTCACTGGCTTAAGTTAAATGCCAGCATTAGCATTTAACTTAATCGGTATACTCACTGCCACTATCCATATAGGTAGCAGCACCAAATATACAAATGGAGGCACATTCCAATGAATGCATGCAAGCCTCTGTGCATCCGATCGGAATCAGGAAACACAGAGGCAGACCCGATTCTGATCCCGCTGGGGCTAGACTTGCCCTGCGGGATTAGAATTGAGTCTGGGCATGTACGTGCAGGCCGGGACCCAATTCAGATTGGCCTGAACATACAGACCCTGCCTGCTAACTCAGTCAGGCTCCTGAATGGAGCCACAGTGCCATGGTGTCCTGTTGCCGTGATCCCCAGCTGCTGACCACATTCTTCGTTCCCCATATTCTGACTCCTAATCTAGCTTTCCATAGCCAGGGTTGGGCTGTGGGAAACCCCTTGCACTGCTTCACCTCTTTGCTGCTGCTCGGGCCTGCTGTCCCCCATCTAGATCTAAGGCCCCAGACGTACAGGGCCGACTTCAGAATCGGCCCTGTACATTCGGGGCCTCGGACCACTCACTGCCCGCCCTCACTCTGCCTTCACAATGCCCCCTTCCACCCCGTCTGCTTGTTCATACACAGAGGCTTTTGCCGAGGATGGAAGGGGGACAAATAGCTATTCATGGTATAGAATAGACCCCATAGAGGCCAATTCCATAACATGTACATCCATCCCTTTCCTTATGATTCCTAGCATTCTATTTGCCTTCTTGGCTGCCATTGCACACTGAGCAAAGGGTTTCAACATGCTATCTACGATGACGCCTAAATCTTATTCCTTGGCAGCTCCTAATGTCGAACCTTGCATCATTAACCATAGTTTGGGTTCTTCTTTTCTAGGTGCATAACTTTGCACTTGTCCACATTCAATTTCATCTGCCATTTGAATGTCCAGTCTTCCAATTTGTCAAGGTCCTTTTGCAATTTTTCACAATCCTCTTGTATTTTAACAACTTTGAATAATTTTGTGTCATCTGCAAATTTGACTACCTCACTCATTATTCCCATTCCCAGGTCATTTACTATAATGTTAAAAAGCAGCAGACCCAGCACAGATCCATGGGGTACTCCACTATTCACCTTTCTCCATTGGGAAAATTGGCCATTTAGCCCTACCCTTTGTTTTCTGTCTTTTAACCACTTCCTGATCCACAATAGTACACTGCCTCCTATCCCATGACTTTATAATTTCACCAAGAGTCACTCATGAGGGACCTTGTAAAAGGCTTTCTGAAAATCCAGATACACCATATCGACCAGCTCACCTTTGTCTACCTGTTTATTCACACCTTCAAAAAAATATAACAGGGGACCCGGAAGAACGGTGAGCACGGCCACGGTTGTGCACAGGTTCGGCGGTAGCGGAGGGATTTAGGGGCTGGAGCTGCATTGACGCCTAGCTATCTATGGCTGCAGGATTGGAGTTGCTGTACACATCTGTGGTTCAGAGCCTGTCTGCACCTCAGGATGCCCTTCTATGTTTCATGCACTGGGAAATGGTCGTTCATGGCTACCGGTGTCTGGGAACTGGAGATAAGCCAAGTGAGAGTGAGAGGAAGTCTGAGAAGCTTCCTGTGGGGTGGAACGTAAATAAGGAGCTCTACAGTCTGCGGTATACATCACAGGATGACACCAGTCAGATTCTTCTCAAGGCTATCATGGTTGAGAACACCATGATATTGAATGCCATGGACCCAAGATTGGAGCAGGTGGTGGATCTGACCATGAAGGTCACAGATTATGTAAATGGTGATAAGTTGAACAGTTTTGACAAGGTATACAAGAACACTGCAGAGCTGAGTGCTATACTGGTCTCCAGGATCATTTCCCCTTTTACAGGTCCAAAGGAAAAAGCCAAAGCAATGCGAGAGAGCCCTCGGAGTCATGACCCCCTCAGAATCCCACCCCACCGTCCACATGCTGACCCACAGCCAACCTGGCCTGATCCTCTGGGACCCTTTGCTGCTGGTGGAGCAGATCTTGATCCTCTTGGAGGTCGCAGTGGTGGAATGATTGTTGATCCTCTGAGATCTGGATTTCCACGAGCTGGATTTGATCCTTCTTCTGGAATACCAGGCCATCTTCCACCAGGAGCAGTACCACCTGGAGCCAGATTCGATCCATTTGGACCAATGAGTTCTAGTCGTCCAGGACCTGATCAAGGCCACCTCCCTCCTCCAGGATATGATGATATGTTCATGTGAGGATTAATGCTGACAAGCTCCTGTTGGCAAGGGACAGGATGAAATGGGTGTGACTATAGGTACTATCTCTCCTTCCTGCTCTTCTGCTCCAAAGTTCTGAAATCTGTAACAAGCAGGAGTGAAAGGATGTGACTGTCAGAAACAAGATGAGAAGAAGGAGCTTTGGGATGATTTGTTTAGTATGCTGAAAATCTGATTCCCCATAACTGCTTGTGATAGCTGTAAAAAGACCTAATACCTGTAGGATGACTAGTACCCATTAGAGCTAAACAGATGGCATTTCACCAGTTACCCTCAGACCTCTCAGATTACTACAGCAACAGCTTTGGTCCTCATTTACTTATGTTTTTAAGAACAATTGCGGCAGAATTTTAGGAATAGTACTATAAATTAACACTAATCATCATATGAGTCTGTGTTCATGGAAACAGTATTTTCTATATTAATGTGATGGTGTGATCAGCAGAGCCCAGTTCTAAAATTGCTATGGGCATGAAATTCTTCTTGTGGTGTTCTGCCATAGTCCTGGGAATAGAGTAGTCCAGCTGTGAGCTTGCCATTGTCCCATGTACAGAGCTGTAACATAAGCAGCTGATTCCAATTTCTGCCCTTTGGGAATCAATTAAAGGACCATTCTTAAAAAAACAAAAAACAAAACAAAACAAAAAAGAAACAACCTCAGAAGGGAGAACCGATTTTTAAAATGGATGCTTGTTTCCAAATTCACAACCTTTTATGGCAAATAATTGCAAGGTTCATTTACAGTAATATTCTTAATCAAGAAAATGTACAAAGGTTGGCCTTTAAACTGTTTGGTAAGTACGTAATTTCATAATAGATGATGTCAGATGAGGACCGATTGGCCTATCCAATCTCCCTGATCTTTCTTTTCATTACCACTTCGGGGGCGTTCTTTAGTACCTTTCATCCCAAAAGAAAATCCTTTTAATTGACCAAGAATCTGCCGTGCATTGCAACACCTGTCAGAGATTCTGGATGCTAAAAATCTGGCAATAAGGAACCAGACGTCACCTGCATTGTGGGCCAAAGTCCGCTCCAGTTGATTGCATGCCCTTTTCTTCCTACAATGAATTCTTTTGCTGCACTTGTCAAGCCATATAAGATTTTTTTAGTGTGATACAAAATGTCTGTGTTTTGGGTAAGAGAATTTTATATTTTTCACCTTGCTGAGCTATTTATTTTTTTTTTGGCTGCATTAATAGTGCAGTTCTCTGGGGCTCTGATTACTGCCTATGACTGCTTTGTTGTGTTTTCATTGCAGTAAAACAGAAGACCTGTTCAAATGATATTTTTGCATTTTCTAACTTCATGTTGACTTATGACATTAAATATGGAGATTGTGGAAACTTGAAAAAAAAAATATATAACAGATTAGTAAGACAAGACCTTCCTTAGCTAAAGCCATGTTGTCTGTCTCCCATTAAACCATGACTATCTACATGTTCAGTAAGTTTGTTCTTTATAATGATTTCAATCATTTTGCCTGATACTGATGTCAGGCTCATTGGCCTGTAGTTTCCCAGATCACCCCTGGGACCCTTTTTAAAAATTGGTGTTACATTGGCCATTCGCCAATCTTCAGGTACTACAGATGATTTCAATGATCGTTCAGGGATTACTAATAGGTCTTCAATCTCATATTTCAGTTCTTTCAGCACCCTTGTGCATGTACCATCCAGTGCAGGTGATTTCCTACTGTTTAATTTATCAAATAGTTGTATTATATCTTCTCAGTTTATCAATATTTCCTTCAGTTCTTCCGATGCATGACCTATAAATATCATTTGAGTAATGGGTAACTTCCCTACATCTTCTTCAGTAAAGACCGAAACAAAGAATTCATTCAGTCTGTCCGCTAGGCCTTGTCCCTTCTTAGTGCTCCTCTTACCCCTCTATCATCTAATGGTCCAACTGACTCTCTCACAGGTTTTTTGCTATAAATGTACTTGAAAAAGACTTTATTATGTGTTTTTGCTTCACAGCAAGCTTCTTCTCAAATTCTCTTTTTGCCTGCCTTATCAATACCTTGCATCTAACTTGCCAGCGCTTATGTTGTTTCCAGTTTTCATCATTTGGCTCCTTTTTCCATTTCCGTTTTTGGCAACAACAGCCTCTCTGACCTCACCTTTAAACCATAATTGCAGTTTTTTGGACTTTCTTCCACCTTCCTTAAAGCATGAAATACAGCTGGTCTGGGCTTCCAAGATAGCATTTTTAAACAGCACCCATGCTTGATGTAAATCTTTAACCTTTCTGGCTACTCCTTTTAGTTTTTTCTTAAATGTTTTCCTCATTTTATCATAATCTCCCTTTTATTTATTTATTTATTTATTTATTTTAATTTCTTATATACCGCACTCTTTGACATCAGCGCGGTTCACAGAGAACACAAACAAAACCAGAACAACAGGCTGTTCGGTATTACATATAACAGGAGTATAAACTTGGAGCAACATGGGAGAACTATTTACATGGAATATGCAATCTGTTAACTGGATAACATACTCGAACTATGTACATGACTTAGCAAGGGTGCTGGGGCGAGGAAGAAAAGAAAAAAGAACAAGTGGTTGGATATGTCGTGGGACTATTATGTTAACTTCATATGGAGTAGTATTTGGTGAATAGGATGAATTTAAGGGCCTTCCTAAACTGGGTCAAGTCGGTTATGGTACGGATGTCAGAAGGGAGGGAGTTCCAGCTCTTTGGTGCGCAAAACAAGAAAGCTCTGTTCGCTGTTGATAGATTGCATGTTGTTATGGCCTTTGGTAATGCTAAGGAGCTTAATGCTGCCTGTCTTCTAATTCTGTTTGGTGGTACGGATTGGATGAGCTCGGAGAGTGAGTTGGAAGATATACCCTTGATGGCCTTGAATGTAAGAATGAGGGTTTTGAACATCAGCCTTCCGTGTATGGGGAGCCAATGGAGCTGTTTGAGGATAGGTGTGATATGTTCACTCTTGGATGCTTTTGAAAGTTAAAAGGCAGTACTGTGGATTTCCTTGCCATCCTTCCTCCATTTATGAAATCAGATGTGATCATGCTATGATCACTATTGCCAAGTGGCCCTAACACCCTTATCTCTTGCATCAGATCTTGTGTACCACTAAGGACTAGGTCCAAAATGGCTTCCTCTCTTGTTGGTTCATGAACCAGCTGTTCCAAAAAGCAGTCAGTTATATCAGCTAGAAACTTTATCTCCCTAGCATGTCCTGCCATGACACTGACCCAGTCGATACCGTGGTAATTGAAATCACCTATTATTATTGTAGTATGTTTTTGTTCGATGTACACCATGCTGATTATAATAGCGCGGTATAAAAGAAATGTTAAATAAATAAAATAAAAATAAATTATTACTGTATTGTAACGTTTGTTAGCTTCTCTGATTTCTTTGAGCATTTCATCATCTATTTTTTCATTCTGGCCAGGCGGTTGATAGTACATCCCCACTGCCATCGCCATCCTCTTTTTATACGTAACTTCAATTCATAGAGATTCTACCATGTATTTTGTTTACTGCAACACTTTAATCTTATTTGATTCAATGCACTCTCTAATAGAGTGCAACCTCTCCACCAATTTGATCTACTCTATCATTGCAATATAATTTGTACCCAGGTATCAGTGTCCCACTGGCTGCCCTCCTTCCACCAGGTCTCTGATATATCAATCATATCTTACCTCTCATTTAGTGCTATATATTCTATCTTTCCCATCTTATTTTTTAGACTTCTAGCATTTGCATACAGGCACTTTAGAGGTTGTATTTTAATCATATTAATCTGGTTATAGGTAGGCAGGGGTAATTTGGAATCTTTAAGCTCTGTTTGCTGTGTACTTAAGGACATTTGGGTTACTTTGTTTTTATTGAAGCCTCTCTGTCGATATGCCCTAACTTCAATCTTTTGCTAGTATCCTTCACAGATACATTGTTCGAAATCATGCGCTCCTGGGCGACTGTCAGCTTTCCCCTATTATCTAGTGGAAAAGCTGTTTTATCTCCCTTTTAAAGGCTAATGCCAGCAGCCTGGTTAAATCCCGGTTAAGGTGGAGCCCATCCCTTCAGAAAAGTCCCTCCTGTCCCCATTTCCTAAAACATCTAAAACCCTCTTTTTTGCACCATCATCTCATCTATGCATTGAGACTCCAGAGTTCTGCCTGTCTTTTGGTTTCTGTGCATGGAATAGGAAGCATTTCTGAGAATGCTATCCTGGAAGTTCTGGATTTCAACTTCCTATGTAAAAGCCTAAATTTGGCATCCAGAACATCCCTCTCACACTTTCTTATGACATTAGTACCAACATGTACCAAGATAGCAGACTCCTCCACAGCACCATCTAACACGTTGTCTAGCTGGCACATAAGTTCTGCTATCTTTGCACTAGGCAGGCATTTTACCAGGTGATCCTCATGTCCACCAGCCACCCATCAATCTACATACCTAATGATCAAATCACCATCTATAACGGCCGTCCTAACCCTCCCCTCATGGGCATATGGCCCTGGAGAAACCTCCTTGGTTCGAGAGGGTTTTACATCACCTGGAAGACAGGTCCTAGCTACAGGATCACTTCCTGCCACACCAGGGTGATGCTCTCCTGTCACGTGACCTCTCTCCTCCATGGTAACAGGGAGGTTGCCAGACTGGAGGGACTTCAATACTACATCACTGTAGGTCTCGTCTATATACATCTCTGTCTTCCCTATGTCCTTCAAGTCTGCTACTCTAGCTTCCAGAGATCAGACTCGTTCCCTGAGAGAAAAGAACTCCTTGCACCTAGTGCACATGTAAGGCTCCTCACCAACTGGGAGAAAATCATACATGTGACACTCAATGCAAAAGACTGGGAAATGCCCATCTCACTGCTGGGCTGCTGTCTGCATCTTAGTTTTAAGGTTTGTTCAGATATTAAAGTTGTTTACTTACTAAGGTTTGCAGGGGATACTTTTACTAATACAACTATGCCTTATATGTTAAATTGAATTTGTTCACCTTAAAAATAATTAATCTCAGGTCCTTAATAACTGTCTTCCTGATGAGGATAACCAGTCACACCTGAAAGTGATTAGGGGCACCTCCTCCCTTAATAGGTTTAAGAGCCTATAAAGCTAAGATTATCCCAGGGTTGGGTGGGAATCAGAGTAGGATGGAGGGAAAGAAGACTTACAGGCTGGCTTGCTACACAGTGCCCTGACCTGTGTCCCTAAGGTAAAGTCTTACCAATTTCCTGGATGATTCATACAGCCCTTGGTTTGATAGAGGGGGCCTTTCAAAATACCCTTTTGATCTGTCACTTACCTTTAACACCTATTTGAGACAACTTCACAGATCTTTTGCTTCCTAACTAGAAGGCCTCTTTGTAAAGGTCACTAGAAACAAGTTTAGTTCTTTGTACTCAGAGAGTATTTATTCTACTTGTATGCTAAGCTATACTCTGATTTGATATAAATGAAAAGCTCTCTGGTGGTACTAAACCCGACTAACTCAGCAAACACATTGCATTCTAAAATACACAGATTTATCTGCTTTAACCCATTTCCCCAAGATCTAGATTATATTCCAGAAGATAAATATTTACAAATGCTGATCTATTTCCAGTTGTAGTAGTCCCTTAGCCAAACAAGAATCCTTTCCATACTCACTCACATACCATTCCTACATCAACAGTCCCATTATTCAGGACACAGGAATTGTTAGGTTTCTCTAGATTAGCTCCTATAGCACAAACAGCATATGTCAGCATGGCCAAATTAATCAATATTGCTCTTCTTAATATTTCTTTCTGGGTAGTTAATAATGCCTCTTTAGCTTACAAGATTCTCACATCTCTGATTTCTGTACTTTATAAATGCATCTTGTGTTTTTTTTCCATACTGCAGTCCACCAGTTTAGAATAGATTAGTCACCACCTTTATACAAACACAGCAGAATATTTTCTAAGTTCTGGCCTTATTCCATGTCTCCGACACGTATAACAGGCACATCTGCGGGGACCTCCCAAAATATACACGCCCTTGCCTGAATACACTTTAAACATCTCCATGGCTAACCATGCCCCCATTCTGCCCCTCCTGGACATGTTCTGAGATCCCTGTGTTAGCAAGATAAATGTCCTCGGGCACTATGTACCGGAATATGCTGGTAGACGTTTTCGGCAGATAAGCGTCTCCAGCGCATGTACAAACCCTTATTCAGTTTCTGGAATGGCCTCCATAGTGTCACCATTAGGTTTAGGCCTGCTATTTGGCAAACCTAGGTATACATTTAGTTTATCTGAACAGTGACCGAATATTGCCTCTTTCTGGATAATTTTCTGATCTTCCCTTACTCCTTTGCTAACATGGCCAACAATTATACAGATGATAGATGGACATGTAGCAATTTAAATAGCTTGATACTTATCTGTATATTTTTTGAAAATACACAGATAGGCTAATTATGCATTTTCGGCAAACATATAATTGCCTTTGAATACCAGTCCAATAGAGTACAATTATTCATTCATTTGGAAGCTGGGCCTCAAAGTGGTGAAATGGATCAGAAATTGGTTGATTGATAGATGACAGAGGATGGTGGTAAATGGAATCACATAGAAGAAAACAAAGTGAGTAGTGGAGTACCTCAGGGATTGCTCCTGGAACTAGTACTGTTTAATGTCTTCATGAGTGATATTGCCAAAGGGTTAAAAGGCAACATTTGCCTTTTTGTGGATGGCATGAAGATTTGTAATGGAGTGGACATCTCAGAGGAAGGAAACAACATGAGAAAAGATCTACAAAAATTAGAAAAATAGTCTAATACTTGGCAGTTAAGATTTAATGCAAAGAAGTGCAGTGTGATGTGCTTAGGATGCAGAAATCCAAGGAGCAATATGCGACAAGGGGTGAGAGGCTGATATGCACAGACTAGGGATGATAGTGTCTGAAGATCCCAAGGTGGCGAAGCAGTGTGACAAACTAATGGCCAAACCCAGAAGGAAGCTCGGTCCCATACAGAGAGGCATAACAAGCAAAAAGAAGGAGATATTAATGCCCCTGTACAAGTCACTGGTGAGACCTCACTTGGAGTATTGTGTTCAGTTTTGGAGCCTGCACCTCACAAAGGATATAAAACAACTTGAAATTGTTCAGAGGAAAGCAACCAAGATGATATGAGGCCTGCGCCAGAAGACGTATGAGGAGAGACTTGAAGATCTAAATATATATATATATATATATATACCCTCGAGGAAAGGAGGGACAGAGGAGATATGATACAAGCATTTCAATAGTTAAAGAGTATTAATAAACAAAATAACCTAGAGGATGTGAAATAAAGCTGCAAGGAGGTAAACTCAAAAACAACATGAGGAAATAACTTTTCATGGAAAGGTTGGTGGATGCCTGGAATGCATGCCCAGTGGAAGTGGTGGTGGCAAAAACAGTGATGGAATTCAAAAAGGCATAGGACAGATACAGAAAACCCCTTTATAGCAAGAGGAGAGAATAAATGTAAATGTATTCCTTCTCAGTGTCATCTAGAAGTAAGGAGATCCTGGATTCTCTACAGAGAGAACTATACAGGCAACTGGTAACAGAACCCACACATGAAGGGGCCATACCGAACTTGGTGCTTACCAATGGGGAAAGTGTTTCTGATGTTATAGTGGGAACTCATCTCACATCCAGTGATCACCAGATGGTGTGGTTCAGTATTAGGACTTGGACTGATAAAATCCACTCAAAAGCGAGGGTCTTAGACTTTAGGTAAACTAAATTTGCCAAGATGGGCCAATACATAAAGGAGTTGTTAGCGGGACGGAAACAGCTGGGGGGGGACGGAAACAGCTGGGGGACATAGAAAAACAGTGGGCAAAACTGAAAGGGGATATTTTAAGGGCAACCAACCTTTTTGTTAGAAAGGTAAATAAAGGTAAAAGGAAAAGGAGGTCACTATGGTTCTCAAACGAAGTAGCTGAAAAGGTGAAGAAAAAGAGGGAGGCCTTCATGAAATACAAGAGATCACAGAGAGAGGAAGATAGGCATCTATATTTGGAAAAAATTAGAGAGGCTAGCAAAGTAGTCGGGAAAAGCAAAGATACAAAAAGAAGAAGAAATAGCCAATGCAATAAAATGGGGGGATAAGACATTTTTCAGATATGTTAGTGAGAAGAGGAAGGGCAAAAGTGGTATTTCAGACTCAAGGGTGAAGGGGAGGAATATGTAGAAGCTGATGAGGATAAAGCAGAATATTTTTGTTCTGTGTTCACAGATGAAGGGCCAAGAGCAGGACCTCAGAAAACACCCACAAATAGGAACAAAAGCAACAGGGATCTTGAACGATTTTTAGAAGATTGTGTTTGTGAGGAACTAACTAAACTAAAAATAGACAAAGCAATGGCATCGGATGGGATACATCCGAGAATACTGAAGGAACTTAGGACATTCTAGCAGCTCCTCTGACTGACCTTTTCAGTGCCTCTTTGGAATCGAGAGTGGTGCCAGAGGACTAGAGAAAGGCACTAATTGGATTAGAAATTGGTTGAGTGGGAGGCGACAAAGGGTAAAGGTAAAATGGAGCTCACTGTGAGGAGAAGGAGGTTATCAGTGGTGTGCTGCAGGAATCTGTCCATGGTCCGATTCTTTTTAACATCTTTGTTAGTGATATTACCAAAGGGCTGTTGGGGAAGGTTTGCTCTTTGCAGATGATACCAAATTCTGCAATAGAGTAGACACCCAGGAAGGAGTAGATAACATGAGGAGTGATCTAGTTAAGTTTGAAGAATGGTCTAGAATTTGGCAGCTGAGATTTACTGCTAAAAACTGCAGGGTCATGCATTTGGGCTGCAAAATACCAAGGGGAGTGGTACAGTGTAGAGGGTGAAGTACTTCTGTCCACAAAAGAGCGGGACCTGGGCGTGATTGTGTCTGACGATCTTAAAGTAGCTAACAGGTAGAAAAGGTAGAAAAGGTGATGGAGAAAGCTAGAAGGATGCTTAGTTGCATAGGGAGAGGAATGGCCAGCATAAAAAAGGAGGTGATAGTGTCTCTGTATAAGTCTTTGGTGCGACCTCATTTGGAGTATTGTGTGCAATTCTGGAGACCGCACCTTCAAAAGGATATAAACAGGTTGGAGTCGGTGCAGAGGGTGGCTACTAAAATGGTTAGTGGTCTTCATTATAAAGCATATGAGTAGAGACTTAAGAATCTTAATATGTATACTTTAGAAGAAAGGCGGTATATAAGAGATATGATAGAGACATTTATATAACTCCATGGCATAAATGCACAGAAGAAGAGCCTCTTTCAATTGAAAGCAAGCCCTGCTATGAAGGGACATAGGATGAGGGTGAAAGGGGATATACTCAGGAGTAATATGGAGAAATATTCTTTATAGAAAGAGTGGTGGATGCGTGGAATAGTCTCCCATTGGAGATGTAGAGATGAGGACAGTATCTGAATTTAAAAAAGAGGATCTCTAAAGGAAAAAAGGGGACTATTGTAATAGTTGATATGGAAGGGCAGACTAGATAGGCCATGTGGTCTTTTTCTGTAGTCATGTTTCTATGTACACATCAAAAATAGAGAGGTGTTAGCTAAAAACCCTACACAAACACACAAAAGGGGGTAGCATGCACCATGCGTCAGGTACAACCCTAAATAAAGGCACAGATCTGGACAACATGCACGGAGAAGCGGGTTCAATCCTTGCCACTTCACTGGGCTGACTAGATAGCCCATATAGGTCTTTGTCTACAGCAGTGGTTCTTAACCCAATCCTCACACACCAGTCGGGTTTTCAAGATATCCACAATGAATGGAGTGGAGGAGTGGCCTAGTGGTTGGGGCAAGGTACTTCAGGCCGGAAGGTCAGGGGTTCAAATCCCACTAGAGGACAGTAACCTTGGGCCGGAAGGACTGAGGTTTCTAGTCCCACAGGTGCTCCTTGTGGTCTTGGGAAAGCCACTTAACCCTCCATAGCCCATGTTCCCTGTAAAATAGTTATCTCCAAGTTATAATGCCCTGTTCAATGTAATTTCAGTTTGTTCAATGTAAACTGATGCAGAATAGTGCGGTATATAAGAGAATGTAAAGAAATAAAATCAATAAATATGCATGAGAAAGATTTGCATGTACTGTCTCTATTGTGTGGAGATCTTTCTCGTGTATATTCATTGTGGATATCCTCAAAACCCAACTGGCCTAGGGGGTGTGCAGGAGGACTGGGTTAAGAATCACTGGTCTGCAGCCATTTACTATGGGGTTTATTCTGTCCTGTGAATAGACCCCTGTTGGGACATCCATCCCCACTACTCGCCCCCCTTGCCATCCCCGACTAAGCCTCCAGTATAAACAAGGAGTTTGTACGGAGAGGCTCAGGCGGGGGTGGGACTGGATGGTGTGAAGGCAGAGTTAGGACAGGCAGTGGGTGGTCCACAGCCCTGTACATACAGGGCTGATTCTGAAGTCAGCCCTGTATGTTGGGGGCCGGCAGACTGGACAGAGGACTTATTCCACCCCGGAGGTGGAATAAGTCCCCCTAGATGTCAGGAGATGGGAGTCTCAGCCAGCAACAAAAAGGTGAGAGGTACAGGAGATTCCCTATGGGAGGTCAGATCGGGGGGGGGGGAGGGGTAAGGCTTCAGGGAAAGGAGAAAGTGGTTGGCGGACAGGGATAACAGCTCCTGAATGGAGCTGCGGTGCCGGACGCCATGGCACTGTGGCTCCATTCAGGAGCCTGACTGAGTTAGCCGGGCAGGGGCCTGTACACAGGCTGATGGGAATTGGGTCCCAGCCTACACATATAGGCCTAGATGCAATTCTGATCTCACGGGGGCTAGATGTGCCTCTCAGGATCAGAATCACGTCTGCCTCTGTGTGTCTGGTTCCGACCGGACGCACAGAGGGTGGGACACAGTACGGATTGTGCCTCCACATTACTAAGTTTTAAAGATTTGTGCCAGATGTCTGGTTCCACCCTGGTTAAGGTAGAGGCCATTCTTCCAAAAATAGCCCTCTCTTCCTCAGAATGTTGCCCAATTCCTGATAAATCAAAAACCCTCTTCCCTGTACCACCAACTCATCCATGCATTGAGACTCCAGAGCTCTGCCTGCCACTTTGGTCTTGCACATGGAACAGGGAGCACTTCAGAGAATGCTACCCTGGGGGGGTCCTCAATTTCAACTGTCTACCCAAAAGCTTTAGTGCGGCTTCTAGAACCTCTTTCCCCCATACTTAACTTTGTTCCTGGTGTCCACATGTACCAAGACAGCTGGCTCCTCCCATCTGGGTGATGCATGAGGTTCACTACCACACCTTGAATACCGTGTTCAATTTTGGTCACCCTATCTTAAAAGAGATATAACAGAATTAGAAAAGGTACAGAGAAGAGACATCAAAAATGGTAAAGGGGATGGAAGGAAAGGCTTAAAAGGTTAGGGCTCCTCAACTTGAAACGAGACAGCTGAGGGGAGATATGATAATAGTCTATAAATTAACAAATGGAGTGGAATGGATAAATGTAGATTGATTGTTTATGCCATCAAAAAGTAGAAAGACTAGGGAACACACAATGAAGATACAATGTAATCCATTTACAACTAATAAGAGAAAATATTTTTTCACTCAACTTGTAATCAAACTCTGGAATTCGTTACTAGAGGATGTAATAAAAGCTGTTAGAGTAGCTGGGTTTAAAAAAAGAATTTAGACAAGCTCCTGGAGGAAAGGTCCATAAACCATTATTAGAGGACCCAGGAAATCCACTGATTGCTTACCCCAGGACAAGCATTGTGGAACCTGTATGCCTTTTTGGGAACCTACCAGGTACTTGTGACCTGGATTGGACACTGTTGAAAACAGGATATTGGGCTTGATGGACCTTGGTTTGACCCAGTATGGCATATCTTATGTTCTGATATTCTTATGCTATCTTCACACCATGGGGCAAGTGATGAAGCAATCCTCATGCTCGCCAGCCACCCAGCTAGCCTAATGATTGAATTACCAATTAAAATGACCTGTCCTATCCCATCCCTTTGGGCAGAAACCCCTGGAGACACATCCTCACTGCAAGAGGATATTGCATCCCCTGGAGGGCAGGTCCTGGCTACAGGATGATTTCCTGCCACACCAAGATGATATGCTCCTTCTAGGTGACCTTTCTCCTATAAGGTCACACTGAGGCTGCCAGACTGGAGGTGGGACCTTTCTAATATATCTCTGTAGATCTCCTCTATATACATCTCTGTCTTCCTCAGCTATTCAGAGTCTGCTACTCTAACCATCAGAGATTGAACTCATTCTATGGGAGCCAGGAGCTCTTTGTACTGAGTGCACACATCTGGCCTCATATCAACTGAATGTCTCCCATTTCACTTCTGGACTGCTGTCTGCATCTTTGTATTAGTAAGTTTAATTGTTTAGAGTTGTTAGGAGAATAGGAATACCTAAACTAATATAGAGAGTTTTAGAATTATTTGGTATATGTTATGCCCTGCTTTCTTTTAAGACTATAAAGACCTTCCTAAATCTAACAGAAGTTAATTTACAACCTCTAAAGCAATCAGCTATTTGCCTGCTTATAGCCCACCTAGATGAACAGAAATTAATTTAAAACCTCTACAGCAAGCTCTTATTTGTCTGCTTTCTTTTAAGACTGTAAGGGCCTACCTAAATCTAATAAAAATTAATTTAAGACCAACTAGCTTTTTTAATGAATTCAAACATACTTTTCCAAATAAACCTGCACGCTCCCCTCTATCCCAAGCTTAAAGTCACCATGTTTGCCAGTAAAGTGATGATCACTTAACTGAAGATGCTTTGACTGCTCTCAGCTTTCCCTCAGAAAAGAGAAGGTGAAAGGGGATAGCATTTTCCTTTGCTCCAGTGGCTGTACTGTACTAATGTTGCTGGCATCATGGCATTTTTAGCAGACAAAAATAAATACTTCCTGTTTCTTAGGAGAGACAGGAAGTGATTATTTTTGCCTTTTAAAAATACTGCAGTGCCAGGTGGCATCAGAACAGCACAGCTGTAGAAGCAAAGAAAAATGCTCCCACAGCTGTGCTAAATAGGTTGGTGGTTAGGATCTTTCTAGCCCCAGGCATTTAGACCAACTGCAAAGTAAGTGTATTGAAAGTGGTTTATGCTCAAATTCTTGATTTTTGTGAGCAAAATTCAATTACACATCCTTTGCAGTCCGGCTTTAGGGAGGGCCATGGAACAGAACCATTTTATTGGCAGTGTTGAATGACATATGAATTGCAGCAGATGCAGTCAAGATTCCTTTTTGATTTTATTGGATCTCAGCATAATTTTTGATACCAGTGACCATTTTGCTTGGAAAAATCCCCTCTTAAGTGAACAATTTATTAATCCGTCCAATTGCTCTCCTTTACCCTCCTCTTCTCGAACTCCTTTAATTAACTACAAAGGGCACAAGTCATTTATACTAGTAGCAGGGTGCATTTGTGACATATTTTCTAAGATTTTGTCTATTTCTACTGAATGGAAGGAGTCTCATAGAATCAGATCTTCTCTCATTTTATCTGAGGAGCAATCATATTTTACTATCTTCTCTACAATACTTTCCTCTTTCCAGATTGATGTTGTCTTATTTTGAAAAAAAAAATAGCAACTCCCTCACACCCATCCTAACTCTGTTCATCATCTCCAAATAGCTGCACTGTTACAAATATACTTATAAGAGAAAATAATTCTTTGGCTTGATTTCTATTTTAATATAATTTCCTTGGTCCAAAAAAATGTTTTTCATTGTTTACTACCTTTTCATATCTAATGATTCTCTTTCAGTTCTTCTCAATTTCAATCTCAAATTTTTAAAACTGAGGAGCTCTCTTGTCCAATATTTCTTGCATTTCTAAATCCCATATATTCAGCAACCCATTTATATTGTATGTATTTATTTATTTAACTGTGCTTAAATACCGGTAACCTACGAGTCTAAGCAGTTTGCATGTAACATCTTGACCAAGGTGGCTTACATAAAACAGAATTAGCTTAGTGCTTTACATGGAACAGTAAACAATAAACAATAGTTGTAAGATACTGTAGAATAAATGTAAAATCAATCATATAAACATATTGGAATATTATTATACAGGGGAGGGGGTTGGGAAGGATAAAAGGCGGGCTGGGTGGTGAGGTGGGATGGAACGGCTGGATCGGTGGTTCTAATTAAGAGCAATGGCCATGCTTAGTCATCAGAGAAGTGTTCAAAAAATAAGAATGTTTTTAGTTTTTTCTTGAAGTCTGAGAGATCATTTGTGGCACGGAGATTGTCTGGTATTGCATTCTACCAGGGACGGCTCAAGGCAATCTGCTGCCTGAGGCGAAAGATGAGATGGAGCCCCCGCCCCCCCTCCTCCTTAGAGGGTGGGGAGGGGCTTTCTCAAACCAAACCAAAAAGCCGATTCGATTATATGGAGGAAATGCAAGGTGTTTACACACCAAGGAACTAAAAGACAGCGAAAACCACAGCACAGTTTATAAAACAACTATAACTCATTTTTATTTTGTTGTTATAATCACGTTATGGTTCTTACTTTTCTTTTTGAACATATATTTTGCATCCACAGAACCCCCTTCAACAGTGGGCGCAGAGCAGAACCAAGACATTCACCCACAGAACTCAATATCTTTAAAAAAAATCTGATTCTGATCATCTCACTAACAACAACAAAGAGGCTACCGCGGCTTTGTAAACAAGCCCCAAAGAGAAATTAGACTTACCTACTAATTGTTCCTTGAGGAACTCCAGTCCAGTCCCACACCTCTGGGTAGTGTACCTCTTCCAGCAGCTTGGAGGTTGAGCCTGTCATCTTTTTGATGACACTAGTGTACATATGCAGCTGGCACCGCCCACCAGCCCCAGTACCTATTGACAAAGCAGACTCAAGAGGAGCAACAAATAAGTAGTTAAACATGGAACAAACACTTCTACGTCTAAATAAACTAGTACCCCCTCCATCCCCTGGGAAGGATACCCCGTCTCCCACTCCAGGATGAAGAGGCCTACCTGTTGAGAACCTGAGCAATTCCAACCAGCAGGATGCGAGCAACCGACAGCTCTTCTGGTCCTCCCCTCCCCCAATCATTGATTACACACCCCTCCCCGGCTCCTCCTGGCCACTTCTTCCACCAAGGAAACCAGCTTCAGGACCGGGATGTGCATAGATCATCACAAGAAACACTCAGGGAGGGTTCCGGGACTGGACTGGAGTTCCTCAAGGAACAACAATTAGCAGGTAAGTCTAATTTCTCTTTCCTTATCGTCCCTCCAGTCCAGTCCCGCACCTCTGGGATGTATCAGAACAATTAAACTAACAGGAGGGACCCGCACAATTGGCCTGAAGCACTGCCAATCCAAAACGAGCATCCCCCACCGCCTGAACATCCAGGCGAAAATGTTCAGAGAAGTATGCCACCCTACAGATCTCCACCGGCGGAACTAAAGTATACTCTGCCCATGAGGCTGCCTGAGCCCTCATGGAATGCGTCTGCAACCCCGCCGGCACTGTTCTATTCTTCAATATGTATGCCGATGTGATTGCCTCACTGATCCATCTGGAAATGGAGGCTTAGCTGCCGCCTTACTTTTGCGTGACCTGCCAAACAGAACCAACAGACGGTCCGATCTCTGAAAGGACAATGCCCTTTTCACATACCTTCGCAGGACTCTCTTACCATCCAGGTGGCACAGCTGTGGAGTGGCACGGCCCATACCCGCTCTCGCCCACATCCGCGCTCGCCAGAGCCGGTAAGGAAACGGCCTGATCTACATGAAATGTTGACACCACCTTGGCAAAAATGAAGGTACTGGGCGCCAGACCACTTTCTCCTTGTCGAAGGAAAGGAATGGCTCCTGGCATGACAGGGTCTGAAGCTCCGAAATCCTGCATGCCGACCAACTCGCCACCAGGAATGCCATTTTCAAAGCCAAATCCTACAGGAAAGCTCGATTCAATGGCTCAACGGGTTCCCTAGACAGCACCAGATTGAGATTCCAAGGTGGTACCACTGCCCTCTTTGGCAGACGGAGGTGGGTCACCACCCCTAGAAGGCTCAGCACATCTGGGTGTGTACTCAACGGCACCCCGTGGACTTTACCGCAATAACCGGAAAATCGCTGCCAGTTGCATCCTCAAGGAACTGGCAGTTAGACCCTTATCAAAACCGGATTGCAAGAATGCCAAGATGTCCGGGACGGAGGCAGTGGAAGGGCGTGGCTGTCTTTCTCCACACCATGATTCAAAGATGTGTCCTACGCAGATGCACGACAGGTTCGTAGACCACACCTCTGGGCCTGTAGCAAGGTCGCTATCCCTAAGCCTGATTATCCTCTCTTCTTCAACCTCGCCCTTTCACGAGCCATGCTGTAAGCGAGAATTGATCCACCTTGGGCATGCGAAGCAGCTCCTGCATCAAGAGGTCCTTCTGAGCCAGAAGCCACTACAGTAAATCTGCCAGTATCCGAATCAGGTCAGCATACCATGGGCACCTCGGCCAGTCTGGTGCCACCAGAATCACAAATCCCCGGTGCGCCTCTAGCTATTGCACTAACCGGCCTATGAGCGTCCACAGGGAAAAACAGAGAAGACCCTCTTTGAGCCACTGCTGAATTAGAGCATCCAGGCCCTTGGACTTCTTCTCTTCTTCTACTGAAAAACCGGCAGGCCTTGGCCGACTCGAACATTGCCATTAGATCCATGACCAGTGTGCCCCATTGACAGACCACCTGCTCGAACACCTCCTGAATGAGCTGCCACTCTCTGTGGTCCATGCGCACTTGGCTGAGGTAGTCTGCCATCACGCTGTTAACTCCTGCTATGTGCGCTGCTGATAATGCCTGGAGACGAATCGCTGCCCATCCAAACAGACCTTCGGCCTCCTCCTCCAGAGCTGCACTGCCCATGCCTCCTTGCCGGTTGATGTAAGCCATCATGGTCACAGTGTCTGAGAGGACTTGGACCACCTTCCCCTGCAACCATGGCTCAAAGCTTTCTAGCGCCAAGGTCACCGCTCATATCTCGAGCCTGTTGATCGACCACAGAGCCTCCTGCATTATGGAAAGCCCATTGTGAACAAAGCATCCTTCACAATGGGCTTTCCAACCTGACAGGCTGGTCATCTGAGGAACCCACACCAGGGACTCCTTCCACATGCAGTCACCAACTGAGGGCTCTCCTGGCGCTCTGTGGGCAGGAGAGTACTTGGGACAGAGGTTGACTCTGATGGGACCATCAACAGATCAGAGCCCTCTACAGTAATTGCATATGCGCCCTCGCCCATGGGACTAGCTGGAGAGTGGCCGCCATGGTCCCCAGAACCTGCAGATAATGCCACACTGATGGTCTTGCCCTCTTCAGGACCTGCTGTGTCAACTGTCGTAGCTCCTGCACCCAGAGAACCAGCAGGAAATTCCTGCTCACACAGGTATCAAAGCACACTGTCAAATACTCTAGCTCCTGGGCTGGCCGTAACTGGCTTTTGGCCAGGTTGACCTCAACCAAGACTTTAAAGGAACTCTCCCACCTGCGCTGTTGCTCTTTTCGCTATCGTCCCTGGACTTCGCCTGGATTAGCCAATCATCTAGGTACGGGTGGACGAGAACCCCTTCCTTGTGGAGAGCTACCGCCATCACCACCATGACCTCAGTGAAGGTACGGGGTTGGTCGCCAGACCGAAGGGCAATGCTCGAAACTGGAAAGCACCACCTCTTCCTCATACACTATTCAGATGACAGCGCACAAGCAACTACCCCCCACCACCAGGCCCACCACACCAACACACAAGGCACGTGATGAGGCATCCACACCCATTGGCACCAGCATCGTCTATGCTTACTTGTAAATAGCAGCTTGTATATACCCCTACCCTGGTAGAAATGGTGCCAGCCTTGATAATGCATACCTTGTAAATAGCAGCACCGACTATGCCTACTTGTAAGTAGCAGCTTGCATACACCCCTACCCTGGTAGAAGCCGTGCCAGCCTTGATTATGCATACCTTGTAAATAGCAGCATGTATATGCCCTCACACCCTGTAAAGATTATACATACTCTGTATATAGTTACCCCAGCAATGTCCAAGTTACAGTATCTGTTCTCTGTACATACAGAGCAGCTCTGTCTGCTCTGTATAAGTTACTGTTGTATGTAAACCGCACTGATACTAAATAGCGCGGTATAGAAGAGACGTTAAATGAATAAATAAATAAAATGGCCCCTTGGCACCATAAAGCGGAGAAACTGCTGATGTTCTGGATGGAAGGAAACATGCAGATATGACTCTGGGAGATCGAGAGTCACCAAAAATCTGTTTCCTACCGCCATTACTACTGTGAAAATGCGGTATCTGGAGACCGTAGTTCATGCCCTCAAAGTTGAGAATTGAGCAAAAGGAACCTTCCTTTTGGACAAAACGAAATACATGAAGCATCGACCGCAGACGTACTGGTCTCGCGGAACCAGTTCCACAGCTCTCTGCTGCAGGAGACAACTCAAGGCCTCTTCTACTGCTGCCAACACCGCTGCGCCCAGTTTGGGCAATGAAAGGAGCTCATTCTTGCTCTGGCAGTGGGTATAGGGGCGTTATGGATTGCACCCCTTTAAGGCCAACCTCTGGCAGATCTCACACATCCTGGATCACCTGTCCTACTACTCCATGTACTGGTAAGAATTTCTGCGATTTCTGTACCGCATGGAACAGCGGATCCTACAGCGCCTCTTCCTCTGCTGGGAGGTTAGCAGGCATATTCAGGGCCTCGAGGGTCACCAAAGTGCACACAAAATGTGAGCCCTTTGGGAATGAGGAATTGTATCAGTACCTGCTTGTAGTGATTGTAAACCGCTCTGATGGCCTTCGGCCTGGGTGGTATATCGAGAAATTGCATAAACATAAGCATAAAGATGAGTGCTGGTAGCTCCTCCCGGTGGAAAACCCGAACAATTCAGCCCTTATCTTCCTGTTCTGGGCTCTCTCCTTCTTCCAACCCCTCCTGCAGATCTAACTCCATGTCAAGGTCTTCCCCATCCAGCCCCCCCTGACAGCGGTGATTGCTGCCACTCCTCTAAGCCTCTAGCCCGCTTAGACGCCTCTGCTCCTGACTCATGCTCTTTTGCGTCTGACATCCTCTTAGTCCTGTGTTCTGGTGCCGAGGAGCCACTTGGTAGGCAAAACGCCGTATGCAAAAGTAAGACAAACTCCGGTGAGAACTCCCCCGGGAGCCCTATCGCTCCCTGGGCTTGAGGGGTGGATGGTCCAGGCATTGTGCAGGGACCGGGGGCCGGATCCATTGAAGGTAACATGGCACCCCCCCGCCCCCAGGGTCTCTTGCAACTGGGAGGGACTCTCCTGCCTCATCTCATCCTGCAGGTCCTGCTCCCATGACCTCCTCTTGCGTGCAGTTTAGGAAAACACCTACCTCCAAAATCACACCACATCGGGGACTGCACATCTTGAGGATTTTTAGATTGCACTGCAGTGTTGTAGCTTAAAGATATGAAATGGACCTTAGATCCAATAAAACTGACACATTCTCTGAGTAAAGTTTACGTTTTTATTCTAATACTACTAATGGCTATAAGGGAGTACAGCTTCTAATTCAAGCAATACTACAGATTTAATAGGTACATAATCTGGGCTAAGAGACAAGAGATGATCATGTCAGGTTACTCACTGACCATAGACAGATGGAAGGATTTCATTTGCTTCCTATCCACTTTCAAATTAAATATATTTCTTGTATGCAGGTACTTCCTGTTTTCCACAGAGCTGTAGCTGCTACAAACCTATATGCAGGTTTTTTTTAAACACATCTTTATTCCTGTCTTTAAAAATAAAGAAACCTGCACCTTAACAGGGGAAATAAAAGCAAGCTATTAACTAAACCTGTCTCCTTAGTTGTCCTTTCTGTGAGTCCACAAGTGCAAAATATACCCCTTAGGTCCGGACAAGTCAATCCACACAAGAAAGCCAAACCTGAATCAAGCGACCCAAAATTTATAATTATTTTTGTCGGAGCTAGCCGTAGGAAGGTCGAAATGGAAAATGACCTTCACCAAGCGGGCAGCTACTTTTTCTCAAAAAGGTTCTTCACCAGAATTTTAATTTTTATAATTTTCAAAATCAATATAACATAAACTTATCTCAGTTCTTTGGCGCTGGTAGTGAAAGTCCAGATGCACGACGCGCACGTTTCGGGCTCCTATGCCCTGTATCAAGTGCAAAATCCCAGAATATCATACATAGCAGCCAACAAAATGGTTGGATAACTAATCGAGAATATGCTTTTTTATTAAAACTACATCCTAAATGCCCTGTTTTGTATATGCTCCCGAAAGTTCATAAATCGTTAACGGCTCCTCCAGGAAGACCTATTGTATCGTGTCGTGGCTCAGTTTTGGAACCTCCATCGATTTTTTGTGATAAATTTTTAAAACAGGAAGCTTGTCAGGTTAAATCATATATTAGAGATTCTACTCACTTTTTGCAATTAATATCTACTTTGAATATTCCATCTGGTGCTTATTTGGTTACACTAGATGTGGTCTCTTTGTATACAAACATAGATCAATCTGAGGCTCTGGTTTTGTTACAGGATAAATTCATATATGCTCCTGAGCGTATACCGCGGGAATTTTTACTTCAGTTGACAGAGCTAGTTTTGACTAGAAACTATTTCTTATCAGAAGGAATTTATTATCAACAGTATACTGGAGTCGCTATGGGGGCCACTATGGCACCATCAATTGCTACTTTATATTTGGCTGATATGGAGATTTATCAAATAGAACAATCAGAGGTATATCAACATGTGATGTTTTGGAGGCGTTTTTTAGACGATATTTTTTTCATTTGGACTTTAGATATTGAGTCTCTTCGTTCTTTTATAACCTGGCTTAATGGGTTAAAATCTAACATTAAGTTCACTGAACATATAGAAATGTCTACCATTGAATTTTTGGATCTTCAGATTTCAATTATTGATGGTAAATTGTCTACCTCCCTCTATCGAAAATCAGTACAAAGAAATAGTCTCCTACACTTTCAGAGTTTTCACCCGGGTCCCCTGCGACGTGGTTTGCCTTATGGGCAATTTTTACGGTTGCGCCATCTTTGTCAATCTGTGGAAGCATATAAGGAACATGCTTTGGATCTCCGCTATCGATTGCTATCTCGTGGATATCCTGCATCTGTAATATCTCGTGCCTATAAAAGAGCACATTATACACATAGGGAATGGCTGCTGGATCCTGAATACTCTACCATGTCATCAACAGATGTTAAGGAGATTACTGGTGTGTTACCTTACACTGATCGGAGTTCTCAAGTTTTACGTATTCTAAAATCTCACTGGGCGATTCTGCAGCTTCATGATTGTTTCAAAGGGCCTTTGCGGATTGCCTTTTCAAGAGGTCGTAATTTAAGTGATCATCTGGTACAAACCTCCTTGCAAGAGGACCGTCTACTATATCAGGAACCAGTTTGAGGCCACTCTGCATGTCATAATTGTGCATATTGTGCTTCAACAATGGAGGGCATTGAATGGAGTCATCCTATAACGCGTCAGGAATTTCGCCGAAGATGGGACACAAATTGTAATTCTACTTTTGTGGTATATTTGATTAAATGCCCCTGCTCCCTTATGTATATCGGTCGTACTATTAGACCTATAAAACGACGTCTAATGGAACATGCCTCCCGGCATCGATGTGGGGTCGGATCTGCACCTATAGTCTCCCACTGTTTCGAGAAATCTCATCAGTTCGATCAGCTTTGTTGGACTATAATTGATCATGTCCCTTTGGATCCTTGAGGGGGGCATAGGGAAGATCGTCTCCAACGTCTCGAACAGCGATGGATTTTCCTTCTGGGTACTGTAGAGCCAGGTGGTTTAAATCGGGAGATTGACTGGCAAAGTCTTTTGTGAATGGTGATGTCGTCACTGCTCTGATTCTCCAATCAAAGTTGGGATTCCCCGTCATGTGGGGCTTTCTCAGCTTCAGTATTGGTGGGTTCTTCTTTTTAAAAAAGATGGTGGATCGGCCATTAAGAAGACCGAAGCCGCTTTGACGGCGTTTTTTTGTTGACTGCTATGTATGATATTCTGGGATTTTGCACTTGATACAGGGCATAGGAGCCCGAAACGTGCGCGTCGTGCATCTGGACTTTCACTACCAGCGCCAAAGAACTGAGATAAGTTTATGTTATATTGATTTTGAAAATTATAAAAATTAAAATTCTGGTGAAGAACCTTTTTGAGAAAAAGTAGCTGCCCGCTTGGTGAAGGTCGTTTTCCATTTCGACCTTCCTACGGCTAGCTCCGACAAAAATAATTATAAATTTTGGGTCGCTTGATTCAGGTTTGGCTTTCTGTGAGTCCAGTACCCTGGCTCACAACCTCCTCCAGCTGCTTGGAGGTTGAGCATACTGGGGCTGGTGGGCGGTGCCAGCTGCATATGTACACTGTTGTTGTTGTTGTTAAGTGCCGTCGAGTCAGAGTCAACTCATGGCGACCCTCTGGATAGCTATCCTAAATTGTGTTCGGTCTTCAGTCAGGCGGCTCATTGTTGACAGACTGGTACCCGTAGCTGCTGTTATTGTATCGATCCATCTCATTGCTGGCCTTCCTCTTTTGCGTTGACCTTCTATCTTGCCAAGCATAATGTCTTTCTCTAATGATCTCTCTCTTCGCATGATGTGTCCAAAGTATGAAAGTCGAAGTCTTGTCATCTGAGCTTCTAAAGAAAGCTTAGGTTTGATCTCCTCTAGTACCAACTGGTTTGTTCTTCGGGCAGTCCATGGTATACACAGTATTCGCCACCGGCACCATAATTCAAAGGCATCAATTTTCTTCCTGTCTTTTTCACTGTCCAGCTTTCACATCCATATGATGTTATTGAAAATACCATGGCCTGAACAAGTCGAATCTAGTGTCATCAAAAAGATGACAGGCTCAGCCTCCAAGCTGCTGGAAGAGGTACACTACCCAGAGGTGTGGGACTGGACAGGAGGGACGATACGGAACAAATATTCTCCAGTACCAGGCATATTGTGAACTAATATAAAACCCTACAACAAAGTCACGGAGTATCTATAGAGCAAATCTACCATATCATACCATATCAGCACCAACTTCCAAAACTCACATAAGGAGCACATCCAAAAAAAGCATCACTGTAAATACTACTTTCCCAAAATTATACTTTACTGCAGAGCGAGGTGAGAAAAAGAACTCTCACACACAGGCATCTGCATTGTCAGCAGAAACTAACATAATGGCTCAGTGCAAATAGCTTGAGTGCAACTAATGCCACCTCAGTGGGTGGCCTTATTTGCACTGGCAGCTGTTTTGCCACGCTGAAATGTGGTAACTGCAGGGGGATGTAACTGCCTCCTTGCAGTTAGCCTATGGCCCTGCGTAATCAAACTCTGGAATTAGTTACCAGAGGATGCAGTAAAAGCTGTTAGTGTAGCTGGGTTTAAAAAAGGTTTGAACAAGTTTCTGGAGGAAAGGTCCACAAACTATTACTAAAGATGACCTGGGAAATCCACTGCTTGCCCTGGGACAAGCATTGTGGAACCTGTGTGCCTTTTTGGGAACCTGCCAGGTACTTGTGACCTGGATTGGCCACTGTTGGAAACAGGATATTGAGCTTGATGGACTTTAGTCTGACTCAATATGGCATTTCTTATGTTCATATGTTACCGTGCAGAGCCCAAGAAACATGTTGCTAAATGTGCCAAACAAGAGGGGCTCAACAGCATCCATGCAGCATCTCCTACTTCCACAAAAACAAGAGTGGCATGGCACCCCAACAGAACACCTCCCACCAACATAAACACCAGGAAGGGCTTGGCAACCCCAACATAACTCCTGAAACTGCACACTGGACCAGCATGGTGTTAATGTAAATATATATTCCGTAAAAAACAAAGGAAATGCAAGATGCTCGCACATGAAGGAACTAAAAGAAAAAGTGAGAACCACAGCACAGTTTATAAAACCAAATTATAAGTCATTTTATTCTGTTATAAATTGCGTTATGGTTCTCACTTTTTCTTTTTGAATATATATTCTGCATCCACAGAAACCTCTCCCTCGACAATTGGGTGCAGAGCAGAAGTAGGACATTCACCCACAGAACAAAACATATTTAAATAAAATCTGATTCTGGTCATCTCACTAACAAACAAATATTCTCCAGTACCAGGCATACTGGGAACTAATATAAAAACCTATAGAAGTCACCTAAGATCTACAAGGCCAAATCTACCATACCATACCAGCATAAACTTCCAAAACTCATACAAGGGACCTACCCAGAAAAAAGCAGCACTATAAATACTGCAGCAGGCCCTAGAACATCATACACCTATTTGAAAAGTTGAAGAAGTCAAATTACTACAGTATAGTATAGATCCCTATGTACAAACTCCATGTTCAGGGGCGGCTTAACCCAATCTGCTGCCTGAGGCGAAGGATGAGATGGCGCCCCCACCCTCCCCCCACTCCCGTAGAGGGGGACGGGGCTTTTTCAGAACTCCAGTCAGGGACTGAACCAAACCAAAAAGCCGATTAGGAAATGCAAGATGTTTGCACACCAAGGAACTAAAAGAGAGTGAAAACAAACAGCACAGTTTATAAAACTAAATTATAACTCATTTTTATTTTGTTGTTATAAACTGCGTTATGGTTTTTGCTTTTTCTTTTTCAACCTATATTTTGCATCCACAGTGGGTGCAGAGAACCAGGACATTCACCCATATAACTCAATATCTTAAAAAAAAAAATCTGATTCTGATCATCTCACTAACAACAACAACAACCATTCTCCAGTACCAGGCATATTGTGAACTAATATAAAACCCTACAACAAAGAGCAAATTTACCATACCATACCATATCAGCACAAATTTCCAAACTCACATAAGGAGCTCATCCAAAAAAAGCGTCACTGTAAATGCTACAGTGGGCCCTGGAACATCCATACACCTATTTGAAAAGCTGAACAAATCAAATTACTACAGTACAGTATAGATTTTTATGTACAAACGCCATGTTAACAGAACCCCTGACCTCAGTCATACACTCAGACACAGACCCTCATCAAGTACAGAATAAGTAACCACAATCTAAGGTAAAAATAAAAATATGTAGACAAAATTTAAACTGAAACCCCAAGAAGCCAGACTCCGCATGCAGTGCAACATCAGATAAATAAGAGGTGCAGTTCCCCCATACTGTGTAAAATATAAAGAAAGCATAAAGTCCAATCACTAAAATTAAATAAAATTATTTTTTCTACCTTTGTTGTCTGACCATTTTATTCTCTGATCATGCTGGTCCCGATCTGAGGCTTCTGCTTTTCTGTTTTCTCTTAGCTCTCTTTCTGTGGTCTATGGTCCATGGTCCATCTGCCATTTCTTATCTCTTCTTTTGTTTTCTACACTTCCTTCCATCAGTCCATTTCCAGTTCCAGTAACCCTCCCCAGTATCAGCCCCCTTTCCAGTCCTCCCCTCCCAGTACCTTCCAATGTCAACCGCCTTGCATTCCCACGACTGCCACTGGTGTCCATTCCCTTCCAGTCCCCCTCCTTCCCCACTGTCCAGCCTCTTCTAGACCAAATACCATCCCAGGTATCAGCTCACGTCCACTCTCAGTGCCACCCCCCCCCACCAGTCAGCGCCCTTCCAGTCACCCTACCCTCTGTCCATCCCTCTTCCAGTGCCATTTGCACATGTCAGCTCCCTTCCCACCTCCTCCCCATTACCCAGCCACCTACCACTCCCATCCCCAAGTGTCAGCTCCCTTCCAGTGCCCCTTCAGTACATCCCAGGTGTCAGCTCTATTCCAACCTCCTCCTTCCCCCCATATCAGCTACTTTCCAGGCCCCTCCTTCCCCCGTGTCAGCTCCCTTCCTGCCCCCTTCTTCCCCTGGCAGACCCTCTCAGTATCTGCTTCCTTCCAGTCTTATTCTCCCATCTCCCCACATCAGTCCATTTGTAGTCCTAGCCCCTAGTTTTCTTCCAGGGCCAGCAGCACTCTCATCCCCTCCCCCATTAGCCCATTTCCAGTCCCAGCCCATTTCCAGTCCTATCCCCCTTATCAGTCCACTCCAGTCCTAGCCCCCCCCCCCCAATCAGCCCATTACCAGTCCTGGCTCATTTCCAGTGCTAGCCTCCCATCAGCCCATTACCAGTCCTAACCCTCCCCAATAAGTCCATTTCCTGTCCTAGCCCCCCTAATCAGCCTATTTTCAGGCCTATCACCATCGATCAGCCCATTACTAGTCCTAGACCCCCTCCCAATCAGCCTATTTCCATTCTTAACCCCCCATCAGCCCATTTCCAGTTCTAACCCCCCTCCCCCCCACGATCAGCCCATTATCAGTCCTAGCCCCTCTCCCAATCAGCATATTTCCATTCCTAACCCCCCATCAGTCCATTTCCAGTTCTAACCCCCTTGATCAGCCCATTTCCAGTCCTAGCTCTCCCACATCAGCCCATTACTATTTCCACTGCTTATCCCCCCCGCAGCCCAGCCCACCCCAGCCACAGACCTTCTCAAGGGGAATTTAAACACAAAAAAAACCCAGCCGGAGAAGCTGCTACCGCTGCTGAAGTGCCACCCAACCCCCTCACCTCCCCGGAAGAGCCTGACATTCTTTTCCTGCACCAGCTCAGCTTTGCAGAGCCACGAAGGGAGAGCATTTCTCTTTCCCGTGGCTCTGTTAAAGTTGAGCCCACTGGTGCTGATGGGAAACAGGCATTTCCTGTCTCACAGCAGCAGCTTTTCAGCCTTTTTTTTTTTTAATTTTGAAGGCCAAGTGAGGCGGCCTTTTGGGGGGCATTTTTTGCTGCCCCCAAAATTTGCCGCCTGAGGTGACCGCCTCACTCGGTCTCATTATAGAGCCGCCCCTGAATTCCACTGTGCCGGTGCATAAAAGGAGAATGCCCTTTTAGATGTGGTGGAGCTGGTTTTCATGTTTGATGAAGGAATGTAGAGCATGTTGAAAGAATTGGTTCTTCTGGTTCTGTTTTTGGGTGTTTTTTGTACTAACAACTGGAGGTAAGTTGAAAACTGTCTGTGGAAGAGTTTGAAGATTGTGTGGATTCTTTGAGTAATGGGGAGCCAGTTAAGCTGTTTGAGTATTGGGGTTACCTGATCCATTCTTGGGACATTGCAAAGGATGTGTGCTGCTGTCTTTATGGCCAGCTGAAATGGGTGAATTGTAGATTTAGGTAGGCCTTTTAGAATGAGGTTTCAATAATCAAAGTGAGGGAATGTGAGTGCTTGAAGAACTGTATGAAAATCTTTAGAGTCCAGTAGTGGTCTGAGGTGTTGAACAGTTTTGAGCTTGAGGTAGATGGTTCTTGTAATATTGCTTATGTGACGGGATTGTGTGAGGTGCTGATCAAGAGTGATTCCCAAGTAGCACACTTGTGATTTGATCTGTATTTGGGCTCCGGCAATGGTTATGTGAGTAGGTGATAGAAAGTTGGTGTCCTTGGATATATATAGGGCTTCAGTTTTCTTGAAATTTATAATCATGTTATGTCCAGTAAGCCAATGTGTTATGGAGGTGAAGCATTTCTTTATGTGGGAGATGGTTTTACGCTCCAACTACCTGGAACTCTCTTCTTACCCACATAAGAAACACTATAGACCTCCTATCCTTCCACAAACTCCTCAAGACCCACCTATTCGCCTTCCACTTCAACCCCACACCCCCCTAACCCTATCCCCATCCCATGAGCTGAACAGCATTCCTGGATCCACATGAAGGACAAGATTTTACAAGCACATGTAAATAGTTTGTCTACTTCTACATAGTTAATTTAAGTTAACCATTCTATTCCTTTAATTGTACGAAGTTACCAGGTTCAATATAAACATTATTTGTAAAATCAAGTTCCTTGTAAATCACTTTGACCTCTGTGAAAAGCAGTATATAAATACAGCCAAATAAATAAATAAAATGGTTGGGTTTGTGGTATTTATTGGAGCGTAAATCATGAGGTCATCTGTGTATAGGTGGTAAAGAATGCTATGTGCTTTTATGATTGAGCAGATTGGTTGAATGGAGGGGTTGAATAATAATGAGGATAGTGCCGAGCCTTGCGGGATTCCCTGTTGCTGTAAGGTTCTGATGTTTCATTGCCTACTTTGACTCGAAGTTGATGATCTGATAGATAGGATGTGAACCATTTTAGCATGGTGCCTCCTAGTCAGATTGTTTGGAGATGACGAATGATGAGGTTGTGTGGAATGGAGTCGAAGGCTGCTTTAACATTAAGAAATATAAAAATGAAACCCTTGTTTGGTTTGTCAATGCCCTTTATGATGTTGTCAGTTAGTGCAGTGAGGAGTGATTCTACTCCATGCTGAGGTCTGAATCCATATTGTTGTGTGTCAGGTAGGAAGTGGGTGTCCGTGAATTCCTGGAGATGAGAAAGTACTATTTTTTTTATCAGTTTTGCTAGGAATGGTAGGCTGGCAATAGATCGATAAGAGGCTGGCTGATCAGGGTCAGAGGAACCTTTTATTGTTGGTCGAATAGATGTCAGTTTTAGATCTGTGGGTATGTATCATGTTATAGCAAGAACTTCACAATTTTGTGTACATGCAGTAGTAGTTCTGTTTGTGCAGCCTTGATCCAGCTGACTGGACATGGGTCAAATGAGGACGTTGTAGTATTAATGTCTGTGATGATTTTTTCCAAGTGTTCAGAGGAGATAATTGAGAAGGAGTCCCAGGTGATTCCTGTGTTTGCGTGGTTATGAGTTGGTGGGGCTGTCATTGTGTGGGTCCAGTTGCCTATGTGAAATGTTAACACTTGGGTTAGTTGTGTGACATCTGGCTTTTCTGCGGGGTCTTTTACTAGGGTTTTGACTAGTTCAAAGAGCTCTTTTGGATGGTTTAATGAACTCTGAATCATTTTGGTATAATACCCCTTTATGTCTTGTTAATGGCTGATTGATATTCATGTAGTTTAGATAGGTAGGCATCAAGGCTGGCAGCTGACTTGGAGTGTCTCCATTTTCTTTCTAGAGCTCTTAGGTTATGTTTCAAGTTCTTCAGTTGGATGGAGTACCATGTTGCTGAGTTGAGTCTCTGTTGGTTGGTTGGCATATGTTACTTTATTGCTATACTGCTTATTGTTTTGTTCCAGTTTTGAATGAGTTGGTCTAAATTGTCGGATGAGTCTTGAAGGTGTGGCAGTATTCTGGTCAGAAATTCTTTGGTCTCAAGATGGTGGAATCTGCGAGTAGTGGTTGAGTGCTTAGGGTACCTTTAGTAAGAGATCTGTGTGGGACGAGGATGGTAATAGTTTTGTGGTCAGTTCAGAGGACATCGGTGAGAGTGGGTGGTGGGAGCTTGTAATCTCTGAGTATGAGTTGAGGTAGGAAAATCAGGTCCAATGTATTTCCCTTCTTATGTGTTGGCTGGTTGATGACTTGCATGTATCTGAGGGCATCCTTTGCAGCCATGAAGGCTTTAGATATTTTGGGAGTGGTAGACAAGAGATTTAAGTCTCCTAGGATCATCAGGTGGTTGGTGGTGGATTTGCGTTTGCAGGCTCTTTCTAGTACGATGTCCAGATTATCAGAGTTGGCATTAGGGGACCTGTAAACCCAGAAGAGGGTGATGGTGCTGTTTGTGATGGTTAAGGTATCCAGGTATTTGCAGGTACTTTTGGTGAGGATGTGGAAGATGAGGTCCTTTTTCATTATGATGATGACCCCACCACATCTGCGTTCTGTTCTGAGACAGTGAAAAGGTCATAATGGGGTGCTATGAGTTGGTTAATGAGGACATTGTCCAATTTTGTGAGCCATGATTCCGTAATGCATAAAACATCTAGTTTGTTGTCTGTGAGAAAGTTGGAGATCAGTTGGATTTTGTTCCAAGCTGAGCAGGCATTGATGAGTGTGCATTTAAGGTGTCAGGTGGTGTGCGGGGGGTGTTGCAGATGTTTTGTTGCTGTGTATGTATGCAGTTTGATTCAGATGAGGTTTTAGCATGTGTTGCTTCTGGACTTGGTTGTGAGGTGGGGGGCAATGGCAGGGGGGGTATGTGTGTATAATGGATATTTGAGTGTAGGGGGGGTTGGTGAGATGACGCACAAGAGGAGAGAGGTCAAGCAGAGTAGTGTGAGTAGGAAATAGCCATTGGGTAGCAAGGGATTGCAGTTTGTTGATGGGTTGTTCAATGTTAGGTTGTTGTGAAAGTTCTTGTGGTGTGCATGATGGTGGTAGATCTGGGTGATGAAGTGTGTGTGGGGTGCTATTGGTTGAGCTTGCAATGCTTTGTCTATTTGAGTAGGATGCTTGCAGTCGGTGTATTACAGAGAAGCTATGTGCTAATGGAGTTTACTGGTATGGTGTTCTTTCTATTGTGGCTGTTGGAGATCTATTGTGATGATTGGAGGGGAACTAGAGTCTGAGTACTGTATCTTCCATAGTTGAGTGCAGGACAGGCTCCTTGATGTTCTGGAGTGTGTGTCACAGTGGTTAGAGGCAGGGGTCTGGTAATGGTTTTGTGCTGCAGTGTGTTGTGCCGCAACTAAGGGCCACACCAATGGCCATCTGGTGAGGCCCTCAGGTGCAGGCCCGCCAGGTATGGGCATTGCGGAGTTGATGATGGTAGTGGGGAGCAGGAGGAGCTTATCTCCTTGCTCCTTGCTGCCGCTGTCGGTGATTGGGCGGGCATGAATGCTGGAGCACGCTCTTTTTTAAAGCTGGAAAGCTGAGTCCAGATTAGTGATGGTAGTGGGGAGTGGGAGGAGCTTACCTCCTCACTCCTTGATGCCACTGCCAGTGCCGGTGATCAGATGGGTGTGGAAGCTGGAGTGAGCTCTTTTAATAAGCTGGGCAGCTGAGTCTGGATTGATGGTGGTAGTGGGGAGCGGGAGGAGCTTACCTCCTCACTCCTTGTTGCTGCTGCCAGTGATCGGGTAGGTATGGATGCTGGAGCACGCTCTTTTTTGAAACATTTAACTAGATGAAGGATTTTTTTTGAAACATTTTTTTTGAAACATTTTTTTTGAAACATTTCACTAGATGAAGGATACTTACCACCATCACTCAAATATGTTCAAATAAGACCAATACTTAAAAATAAAACACTAGACAAATTATCCCCAAAATCATACAGACCCATATCGAGCATTCCTTTCATGGCCAAACTTATTGAAAAAATAGTTCAAACCCAACTACAGGATTTTATTGATACCTTGAACCTCCTTGACGAACACCAATATGGCTTCCGACCATTCCATGGGGTTGAAACATTGCTAACAGTCCTTTACGACACCTTACTAAGAGGAATTGATGACACAAAACAAGCCTTCATCCTAGTATTCCTCGACATCTCTGCCGCATTTGACAGCGTAAACCATATAACAATGCTCAACAGACTTCAACAAATAGGAATTACATCCACTGTATAACTGGTTTAAATCCTACTTATCAAACAGAACCCAAACAGTAAGAATCCTTAACCAAACATCCAACACATTCAACCAAACACAAGGCCTCCCACAGGGATCTGCACTATCAGCACTTTTGTTTAACATTTACCTACAACCAGTCAGCAACATCTTTAAACGTCATGGCGTCCATTATCATATCTACGCCGACGATATAATGTTTTACCTCCCATTTAAAATCCCACACCCTCCACTACAACAAATAACAGAATGCTTTAAAGAACTAACAATATGGCTCAGCGATCAGAACCTACACATTAACTTCTCAAAAACTGATGTACTATATATTACTAAAAACCAAACATACACACCTCCAAGCACCATCACACTTGATAACCATGAGATCAACATAAAAAAAAGAAAGAAAATACCTAGGTGTGATACTTGACAATAAGCTTAACATGGATTCACACATAAAATATCTAACAAAAAACATACACTACAAACTTAAGACCTTGAGACAACTAAGACCTTTAATTCACTTACAAGACTTCATAACCATAATTCAAGCTATCATAACCCCACATTTTGATTTTGCAAATTTAATCCTTAATGGCATCACAAAGCAAAACATTAAAAAGATACAACTAACTCAGAACATAGCAGCAAGGATAATAATGAATATAAGCTCAATCCAACATATCACACCGACCTTGGCTGAACTCCATTGGCTACCTATTCACAGCAGAATAAAATACAAGATTCTACTAACTACATTTAAACTAATAAATAACTTAGCGCCATCAGTACTCAATACACTCATCAATGTAGAAATAGATAAAAGATCACAAAGGAGTAGAAACACAAACACTATCGCAGTACCAAAAGATTACACAAAAGCTAGAAAACAAACCAACATGAGAGCCTTCTCTCATTCAGCACCTATCCTCTGGAATAACCTTCCTGACAACATTCGCCTACTATCGGACATAAAGGAATTTAGAAAAAAACTGAAAACCCATTTATTCTCATTACACTACAACAAAGGAGCAGAAACTAGCCAGACTACACAAAGAGACACAGGTTAACTAGCAAATACAACCATTATATAACTACGTGCCTTCAAGATTAAATTAATATTTACACCTACAAGCGATATAAGATAATTGTAAATATCTACTATGTACATATGTTCTAATAGTTTAACGTTCTAATAATTTACTGTTTAAATATTATACTGTTACCTGTACCTAGTTCACCTGTTCTATGTTCTATGTAAAATGACTTGGTATGATACTACCCATACCATATAACATAATGTTCATTGTAAACCGCACTTGATACTTGTGAAAGAGCGGTATAGAAATAATTGTTAAATAAATAAATAAATAAATAAAACTGGGCAGCTGAGTCCAGATTAGTAGTGGTAGTGAGGAGTAGGAGGAGCTTACCTCCTCACTCCTTGCTGCCACTGACGGTGCCAGTAATCAGGTGGGTGTGGAAGCTGGAGCACGCTCTTTTTTTAAGCTGGGCAGCTGAGTCTGCATTGGTGATGGTAGTGAAGAGCGGGAAGAGCTTACCTCCTCGCTCCTTGCTGCCGCTGCTGGTGCCAGTGATTGGGCAGGTGTGGAAGCCCTAGGTAAAGGTTTCAGAACTGAAAATAATTTCTTCTCTGTTAGTTCATACCTTGACCTATAACTCATCTTAACACCTTCTTCTCACCTCCATCAGCCTATGGCACATCCTGTAAATGAAAATCAGTTACCCATTTTCTACTATGATCACCCACTGATAAAAGATCAGGTCTAATATATGTCATCCACAATGAGTAGTTCCCAAACCAGAAACTTAGAAACAGAAAATAATGGCAGATAAACATGATATCTCCTATCCAGTCTGCCTCTATACTTGTCCCATGTTTTCTTACTCAGATAAAGTTCTCAGATCCACCACCTCCACTGAAAGGCAGTTCCAAGCATCCAGAATCTTTTCCATAAAGAAATATTTGAAAAGATTACTCATAAGTCTATCCCCTTTCATCTTCATCCCATGATTCTTCATTCCACAGCTTCTTTTCAATTTAATGAGAGTTACCTCCGATGCATTTATACCACAGAGATATTTAAATGTTTCTATCATATCTCCCCACCCTTCCTCCAATGTATACAGATTGAGGTCCTTAAGTCTATCCCCATACACTTTATGATGAAAATCACTGATCATTTCAGTAGCCACCCTCTGGACCAACTCCATTCTGTTTATATCCTCTTGAAAGTGTGGTCTCCAGAAATGTACACAGTACTTCAAAGGAAGTCTCACCAGAGACATATGAAGGCATTATCACCTCTTTTTTCTGCTGGCATTTCTTTCCCTATGCACCAAAACATCCTTTTGACTTTTGCAATCACCTTTTCTACCTGTTTGGCCACTTTAAGACCATCCAATATAATCATCCCCAGGCCTCACTCTTCTTTCACATATTACATCTATAGTGTACTGCTCCCTTGAGTTTTTACAGCCCAAATGCATGACCTGGCATTTTTTTTGCAATAAATCTTAGCTGCCAAACTCTCGACCAGTCTTCAAGCTTCACTAGAACCCTCCTCATGTTATCCATACCTTCCAGAAAGTCTGCTCTGTTGCAGATTTTGGTTATCATCTGCATAGAGCAGGGGTCTCAAACTCAAATTGCTTTGAGGGCCAAATGAGGACTTGTAAAGTAACCCGGGGGCCGCATAAGACGCGGGGCCTCATTTGCATAAGGGGCCTCATTTGCATAAATATTTGCATAATGTTACCATACACTAACTTTTAGTAAACATGCCTCTTTAATGAGTATGGATAAAGAAAGACTAAAAGATTTAGAAACAAGAAGACAATAATTAAACTGGGAACCCCAAAAGCCAAACTTGGAATGTACAACAACACTGTAGAAATAAAACTATAAATTAATTTCCTCTTGTACTAAACAAAGCGCAAACATTAATGATGCACATTTCCCAGAGCTGACATATTCCAGTTAATAAATTCAAAATAAAGAGATATTTTTCTACCTTTTGTGCATTTTTTTCAGTTGCAATTGTTCCAGCCACTTTCTTCTGGTTTCTTCATGTCTTCTGCTAACTCTCCATCGTCTGCTGTCCATTTGCCCTTTCTTCTCTCCTAGTTTTTTTTCCATTCTCTCTACATCTGCTTTAACATACTAATCTTTCTCCTTTTTCTCTTTCCTCATTCCTATTTCATCCACTCAAATTTTACCCCTCCATCCTCAATCCCCACTTACTCTCCCAATACCTGGCCAATTGTAGATTTGTCTTCTCTCCCAGACAAAATATTTTTCCCCTCTCCATTTCACTTTCCCAGCTCCATCCCATTCTAATCCTCCCCCAACATCAGCTCCCTTCTAGTTCCAGCCCCACCCAGCATCCGCTCCCTTCTAGTCCCCCCATTAGTCCATTTCCAGTCCTATCCTAGCCTCACCATCAGCCCATTTCCAATCCTAGCCCCCCATCAGCCCATTTCCAATCCTAGCTCCCTCCCCTCACAGCCCATTTCCATTCCAAGCCCCCCTCCCCATCAGCCATTTGCAGTTCAAGCCCCCCTTCCACTCAGCCCATTTCCAGTCCTAGCAACCCCCCCCCCAGCCCATTACCAGTCCTAGACCCCCCATAGCCCATTACCAGTCCTAACCTCCCCATAGCGCACTTCCAGTTTTACCCCCCATCACACCATTTTCAGTCTTACCCCCCCATAGCCCATTACCAGTCATAACCCCCCTGCCAATAGCCCACTTCCAGCCCTAACCCCCATTACCCCATTTCAGTCTGCCCTTCCATAGCTCATTACCAGTCCTAACTCCCCCCATCAGCCCACCTCCAGTCCTTCCTAACCCCCACCGGCCCAGTGCCAGTCCTAGCCCCCACCATAGCCCATTACCAGTCATAACCCCCTGCCAATAGCCCATTTCCAGTCCTACACCCCCCCCCCTGCCAAGAGCCCATCACCAGTCATAACCCCCCCCGCCCAATAGCCCATGTCCAGTCATAACCCCCCCTGCCAATAGCCCATCTCCAGTCATACCCCCCCCTGCCAAGAGCCCATCTCCCGTCATAACCCCCCCTGCCAATAGCCCATCTCCAGTCATAACCCCCCCCTGCCAATAGCCCATCTCCAGTCATACCCCCCCCTGCCAATCGCCCATGTCCAGTCAGACCCCCCCCCCTGCCAATAGCCCATTTCCAGTCCTACACCCCCCCCCTGCCAATAGCCCATTTCCAGTCCTACACCCCCCCCAATAGCCCATTTCCAGTCCTACACTCCCCCCCCCCCCTGCCAATAGCCCATTTCCAGTCCTACCCCCCCCCCCCCCCCGGTAAATTTAAAAAAAACCTGGCTTCTGCTGCTCAAGCAGCAAAATCAGCTGTCCTGTGGCCCCTTCCCCTGTGCCCGGAGATCCGAGTCTGCTCTATCAGCGGCGTGCTTTTCAAGCCGCGAGGAGAGTATTCCCCTCTCGCGCGGCTTGAAACCGCGCGAGAGGGGAATACTCTCTTCGCGGCTTGAAAAGCACGCCGCTGATAGAGCAGACTCGGATCTCCGGGCACAGGGGAAGGGGCCGCAGGACAGCTGATTTTGCTGCTTGAGCAGCAGAAGCCAGGTTTTTTTAAAATGTGACAATTGATTCTGCCGCTGCCACGGCGGCAACGGCAGAAGCCAGGGTTTTGGGGGTTTTTTGTTTTCCTCCGTCGCGGGCCGCACAAAGTTGTCTCGCGGGCCGCGTGTTTGAGACCCCTGGCATAGAGGCAAACCTTTTCCAACAGACCTTCTTCAATATTGCTTATAAAAATGCTAAAAAGAACAAGAACATGGACCATTCCCTGCAGCATATACTAGTAACAGCCCTATTTTCAAAGTGTACTCCATTTACTGCTACCCTCTGTCGTCCCTCGCACAACCAGTTTCTTACCTAGCCAGTCACTTTCGGGTCCAGCCCAAAAGCACTCAGTTTATTTATAAGCTGCTGATGCAGAACAGTTTCAAAGTTCTTGCTGAAATCTAAGTATACTACAACTAGCATGCTCCTCCAATCCAATACTTTGGTCACCCAATCAAAGAAATCAATCAGATTTGTCTGACAAGACCTGCCTCTAGTAAAGTTATGCTGTCTCAGATCCTGTAATCCCTTGGACTCCAGAAACCACACTATCCTCTGCTTTAGCAGCGTTTCCATTAATTTACTCACCACAGAGATAAGACTAGCCCAGGGTTCAACAAATCCCCGGTGCCAGGTTGCCATGGTGACTACAAATTGCACCTGGGATTTGAAAGCCTTGAGAGTTTGGCCTGGTATTTCCTCCCTCCACCACAATTGGCTATCTACAAAGAGCTCGAGTCGCATGATGGGGGGAGGTTTCTGCAGATCGGGCTGTTTCATGCCACTAAGTTTGTACCCGAGACAATGGAGGATTAAGTGACTTCCCCAATATCACAAGGAGTGGCAGTGGGATTTTAATCCTGGCTTCCCTAATTCTAACCCACTGCTATAACCATTAGGCTACTCCTCCACAGCCAAAGGGTATCCATATCTGAAATAGAACATTCAAGTAGGGCAGTTCAAAATTTCCTGGCTATTTTACAAAAGGCCTGTTGAACAAGAAACCTTTTTTTAAAATACATATAGATCCACGGATAATACATGTGCACTTAACCCTCCATAGCCCATGTTCCTTGTAAAATAGTTATCTCCAAGTTATAATGCCGTGTTCAATGTAATTTCAATTTGTTCAATGTAAACCGCACTGATGCAGAATAGCGCGGTATATAAGAGAATATAAATAAATAAATTACCCTAAATCTGCAGAAAGAGCAAGCATTTTGTCAAAATACACATTCAAAGAAAGAACGTGATCACTTGATGACTTGAATATGCAAGTACTAATGCATTCCAGTCTTGAAGGACTGGAAAGGGGGGCTGTTACTTCTGGAGAGAAATCTGAAATTGTGAGTATATACGTCTGGGAATTTTTCTGAAAGGAATTTTTTTTCTTTTAAAGCTAATTAATCTGTGAACCCACTATTTTTTTTGTTAAATCAGTCAGGGCCTAGTAGCAACAGTTTAAGATTCAATTTAAAAACACAGAAGAGAACTTTCTGGTTACCTTTCATACTCAGTAGACAGCTGTAGTTTAAATTTCATAGTCACTCAGGGCCTAGCATCAGCAAAGTACTTTTAGTTTCAAATTAAAACACAGAAGAGAGCTTTCTGGTTAAATTTAGAATCCAGCAGAGAGCTTGTAGTTTAAATTTCATAATAGGTTAGAGCCTAGTAGCAGCAAAGAGCTATAATTTAAATCAAATCAGAATATAGCTTAGCACAAGAGGCAAAACAAGGTCAATTCTCCTTGAGCAGCATATAAAGTCTTCTAGAGACCTTTACAAAGAGGCCTTCTACCTAGTGGGCAAGCAACCTGTGAAGCTTTTTCAATAGGTGTTAACACCAGCTGGCAGTTCAAAAGGCCATTTTGAAAGACTCCTTCTATCCAAGCAAGGACTGTTAATTACCCAGGAAGTAGGTCACTGCTTACATCATCAGCACAAGCATAAATAGCTCAACCAGAGCTCTGTGACCCTGTCTTGAAGGACTGGAAAGGGGGGCTGTTACTTCTGGAGAGAAATCTGAAATTGTGAGTATATACTTCTGGGAATTTTTCTGAAAGGAATTTTTTTTCTTTTAAAGCTAATTAATCTGTGAACCCACTATTTTTTTGTTAAATCAGTCAGGGCCTAGTAGCAACAGTTTAAGATTCAATTTAAAAACACAGAAGAGAACTTTCTGGTTACCTTTCATACCCAGTAGACAGCTGTAGTTTAAATTTCATAGTCACTCAGGGCCTAGCATCAGCAAAGTACTTTTAGTTTCAAATTAAAACACAGAAGAGAGCTTTCTGGTTAAATTTAGAATCCAGCAGAGAGCTTGTAGTTTAAATTTCATGATAGGTTAGAGCCTAGTAGCAGCAAAGAGCTATAATTTAAATCAAATCAGAATATAGTTTTCCTCAGCAGCACAGGACAAGGTACTGTGTAGCAGCCCTTTTTTAATAAGTGTTATATCCCTCCCTCCCTCCCCACACCCACCCTCCCCTGGGAAAATCACAGCTTTATAGGTACTTGCACAACTTAAAAGACAGGAGGTGCTCTCAGGTGAAGCTCATTACCCAAATCAGTCATACACCAAGGACCTGAGATTAATTAAGCTTCAGGTGAACAAGGTATATTAAACTTCTTAGGTACAGTTTTAGTGGTATAAATATCCATTGCACCCTTTAGTACATATAGAACTTAAAGATCTAAACACAAACTTAAAACTAAGATGCAGACAGCAGTCCAGCAGCGGGATGTGGGCTTTCCAGTCTTTTGCATTGAGTGTCACATGTATGATTTTCTCCCAGCTGGTGAGAGGTCTTACGTGTGCACTAGGTGCAAGGAGCTCTCTGCTCTCAGGGAATGAGTCCGTTCTCTAGAGGCTAGAGTAGCAGACTTGGAAAACATAAGACAGACAGAGAGGTACATAGACGAGACCTACAGGGATATAGTCCTGAAGTCCCACCTCCAGTCTGGCAGCATCCCTGTTGCCATGGAGGAGAGAGGTCACGTGACAGGAGAGCATCACCCTGGTGTGGCAGGAAGTGATCCTGTAACTAGGACCTGTCCTCCAGGTGATGTAAACCCCTCTCGCACCGAGGAGGTTTCTCCAGGGCCAAGTGCCCATGCGGGAAGGGTTAGGACAGCAGTTATAGTTGGTGATTCAATCATTAGGCATGTAGATAGCTGGGTGGCTGGTGGATGTGAGGATCGCCTGGTAACATGCCTGCCTGGTGTGAAGGTAGCGGACCTCACACGCCACCTAGATAAGGTCTTAGATAGTGCTGGGGAGGAGTCTGCTGTCTTGGTACATGTTGGTACCAATGACATAGGAAAATGTGGAGGGAGGTTCTGGAAGCTAAATTTAGGCTTTTAGGTAGGAAGTTGAAATCCAGAACTTCCAGGGTAGCATTCTCCGAAATGCTTCCCGTTCCACGCGCAGGACCCAATAGGCAGGCAGAGCTCCGGAGTCTCAATGCGTGGATGAGACAATGGTGCAGAGATGAGGGGTTCGGATTTGTTAGGAACTGGGGAACATTCTGGGGAAAGGAGGGGCTCTTCCGAAGGGATGGGCTTCACCTTAACCGGGATGGAACCAGGCTGCTGGCATTAACCTTTAAAAAGGAGATAGAGCAGCTTTTAAACTAGATAATAGGGGAAAGCCGACAGTCGCCCAAGAGCGCATGGTTCGGAAGAATGTATCCTTGAAGGATACTACAAAAAGCAGAGAGGTTCCAAAAAAGAGTAAAGTAGCCCAAATGCCCTCGAGTATGGAGCAGACAGAACTTAAAGATCCCAAATTACCCATGTCTACCAATAGCCAAATTAATATGAATAAAATACAGTCTCTAAAATGCTTGTATGCAAATGCTAGAAGTCTACAAAACAAGATGGGAGAGTTAGAATATATAGCACTAAACGAGAGGTTAGATATGATTGGAATATCAGAGACATGGTGGAAGGAGGACAACCAGTGGGACACTGTGATACCTGGGTACAAACTATATCGAAATGATAGAGCTGATCAAATTGGTGGAGGGGTTGCGCTCTATGTTAGAGAGGGCATTGAGTCAGAAAGGATTAAAGTTTTGCAAGAAACAAAATTTGCTGTAGAATTTCTATGGATTGAAATTCCATGTAAAAAGGGGAAGGCGATGGCAGTGGGGGTGTACTATCGTCCGCCTGGCCAGAATGAACAAATGGATGATGAAATGCTCAAAGAAATCAAGGAAGCTAGCAAAAGTTACAGTGCAGTAATAATAATGGGTGATTTCAATTACCCCAGCATCGACTGGGTCAGTGTCACAACAGGACATGCTAGGGAGATAAAGTTCCTAGATGAAATAAATGACTGCTTCTTGGAGCAGCTGGTTCATGAACCGACCAGAGGGGAAGCAATATTAGACCTAGTCCTTAGTGGAACACCAGATGTAGTGCAAGAGATAAGGGTGTTGGGGCCACTTGGCAATAGTGATCATAGCATGATCGCCTTTGATTTAATTAGTGGAGGAGGGATAGTAAGGAAATCCACAGTACTACCCTTTAACTTTCGAAAGGGAGACTATGATAGAATGAGGAAAACAGTTAAGAAAAAACTAAAAGGAGCAGTTGCGAAGGTTAAAGACGTACATCAAGCTTGGGTGTTGTTGAAAAATACTATCTTGGAAGCCCAGACCAGCTGTATTCCACGCTTTAAGAAAAGTGGAAGGAAGTCCAAAAAATTGCCAGCATGGTTTAAAGCTGAGGTCAGAGAGGCTGTTGTTGCCAAAAAAGCATCTTTCAAGAAATGGAAAAAAGAGCCAAATGATGAAACCTGGAAACAGCACAAGCACTGGCAAGTCAAATGCAAGGCATTGATAAGGCAGGCAAAGAGAGAATTTGAGAAGAAGCTTGCTGCGGAAGCAAAAACGCGAAATAAAGACCTTTTCAAGTACATTCGTAGCAAAAAACCCGTGAGAGAGTCAGTTGGTCCATTAGATGATAAAGGGGTTAAAGGAGCACTAAGAGGCGACAAGGCGATAGCGGAGAGACTGAATGAATTCTTTGCTTCGGTCTTTACTGAGGAAGATGTAGGGATGTTACCCACGACTGAAGTGGTATTTAAAGGTGTGGAAGAATTGAAGGAAATATCGATACATCGGGAAGATGTCCTACAACTATTAGATAAACTGAAGAGTAGCAAATCACCTGGGCCGGATGGTATACATCCAAGGGTGTTGAAAGAACTGAAATTTGAGATTGCAGACCTGCTATCAGTAATCTGTGAACTATCATTAAAATCATCTCTAATACCTGAGGATTGGAGGATCGCCAATGTAACACCAATTTTTAAAAAGGGTTCGAGGGGTGATCCGGGAAACTACAGACCGGTGAGCCTGACATCAGTACCGGGAAAAATGGTAGAAACCATCATAAAGAATAAAATTACTCAGCATATAGATAGTCATGACCTAATGGAAGACAGCCAACATGGCTTTAGACAAGGAAGATCTTGTCTTACTAATCTGTTATGTTTTTTTGAAGGAGTGAATAAACAGGTGGACAAAGGTGAGTCGGTTGATATTGTGTATCTGGACTTTCAGAAAGCCTTTGACAAGGTCCCTCATGAGAGACTTTTGGCAAAACTAAAGAGTCATGGGATAGGAGGCAGTGTACTACTGTGGATCAGGAACTGGTTAAAAGATAGAAAGCAGAGGGTAGGGCTAAATGGCCAATTTTCCCAATGGAGAAAGGTGAATAGTGGTGTACCCCAGGGATCTGTGCTGGATCCGCTGCTTTTTGACATATTCATAAATGACCTGGAAAGTGGAATAACGAGTGAGGTTATCAAATTTGCTGATGACACAAAACTATTTAAAGTTGTTAAAACCCAGGAGGATTGTGGAAAATTGCAAGAGGATCTTGATAAATTGGAAGACTGGGCATCAAAATGGCAGATGAAATTTAATGTGGAGAAGTGCAAGGTTATGCACCTAGGGAAGAACAACCCAAACTATGGTTACACGATGCAAGGTTCCACATTAGGAACCACCACCCAAGAAAAAGATTTAGGCGTCCTTGTGGATACCATGTTAAAACCCTCGGCCCAGTGTGCAGCGGCGGCCAAGAGAGCAAATAGAATGCTAGGTATGATAAGGAAAGGAATGGAAAATAAAACAAAAGATATTATAATGCCTCTATATCGTTCCATGGTGAGACCGCACCTTGAATATTGTGTGCAATTCTGGTCGCCATATCTTAAAAAGGATATAGCAATTTTAGAAAAGGTTCAGAGAAGAGCCACCAAAATGGTAAAGGGGATGGAAGGCTACTCCTATGAAGAAAGGCTAAAAAGGTTGGGGCTCTTTAACCTGGAAAAGAGACGGCTGAGGGGAGATATGATAGAAGTCTATAAATTAATGAACGGAGTGGAACGGGTAAACGTAGATCGATTGTTTACCTTATCAGAATATAGAAAGACTAGGGGACATGCAATGAAGCTACAGGGTAAACTATTTAAGACTAATAAAAGAAAATATTTTTTCACTCAACGTGTAATCAAACTCTGGAATTTGTTACCAGAGGATGTAGTAAAGGCTGTTAGTGTAGCTGGGTTTAAAAAAGGTTTGGACAAGTTCCTGGAGGAAAGGTCCATAAACCATTATTAAGAAGGGACCCAGGATATCAATGCTTGAACCAATACAAGCATTGTGGAACCTGTGTCCCTTGGGGAAACTGTTAGGTACGTATGACCTAGATTGGCCACTGTTGGAAACAGAATACTGGGCTTGATGGACCTTGGTCTGACCCAGTATGGCATATCTTATGTTCTTATGTTCTTATTAAAAGTGCTGTATTTTAGAAGTATAACAGTAGCCAATGAATGAGTCAAGCACCTAAAGTCAAATGTTTACATTTTATGGTCATTGAAAATACCAGAGCATTAAGTACGAATTGCCCATCAATCACTCCTCTAAAGCCCTGGTCAAAATGAGCAGTTACCCAACACTCAGAAGAGGTGCAAAAGCTGATGGGGAAATTTTAGGAAACATAAATAAATTTCCATTCAAAAATTGAGAAATATTTTTTGGACTGCCCAAACCATGCCCCCTTTGAATCTGTGTATCCCACAGCACTTACATATGTCAATAGCAGCATTGTAAAATTTGCATATAGATACATGCTATTTACATACAGAGATACTGCTATTTGGGCATGTTTATTAAACTGCGCTAACGACATGCTATAAGGTCCCACGCTAAAAATCCCATGCTAACAGGGATAGGGCAAAACATGGGCAGTGACAATGCATCACAGTTAGCAGGGGCATGATGGGTGTGCGCTAACTATGATTGTTGCTAATTAGCTTGAGTGCAATTAACGCCATCTCAATAGGTGGCATTAGATATACCTGCAAGTCGGGTTACTGCAAGGTGCCATGTGTTAGCAACGTGCCAATGACAGAGGGATGGACGCACACACACCCTGAAGTTGCCATTGGCCCCTCTTCATTGGTTTTGCAGCCCAATTTCATGTTACTGGTGCACATTTTAGTAAACATGCCCCTTTAAGTGCAAATGCCACGCGTGGTTTCTAACATGACCTTCCATATTTGCATCTATTTACCCACAGATTAGACAGGCAAGTTTGTAACAGGCTATTTCTATATGAAAAGCTTTGCTTTATTAGTGGAAAGCCTTTGAAAATTATGCTTCCTAAGCCTTTCCCCCATATTGATATCAGATGACAAACATGCTTAGTGTGGTCCCTTTGCCCCATTCCAGATGTGCATGCCATCACAGGGGGTAAGACACATATCAGACAAGGGCAAATGAGGCTCACACATATTGAAATGAGCATCATAATTCATTTTGCTATTCAGGCAAATGAACATCCTAAAAGTGTCTAAGTGAGAATTACATGGCATTTCTATGGTACACATTCCTTTGAGCCATAGAATCTGATTATTTTTAGCTGCAGCACCGACTCAGTCAGTCTGATGGAAATTTCTCTAAATTCCAAATTTGGGTGAAGCAAACCTCAATTTATTAGACCCATATTGCAAAGAAAATAGAAGGGTTAATTTGTCCTCTTTATTATATTGTTATAAGTCTAATTATTTTGTATGTCTTCATTTCATTAATGAATTGCTGTTTTTTATATGCTTCTCCTTCCCCATTGCTTTTGTTTAAACCTCCTGGTGGGAAAGGATAGATTAATTTTGTTGTGCCTTAATGAAACTGTATGCTACATTAGATTTAGCCATTTGGCATGCACTGCCAACATCACCATTATGCATAATGAATTATTTTTTGTGAGTCCCAAACTAGTACAGAGCTTCAATGCTCCTTTTTAGACGTAGTAGCACAGCTGGTTAATCCACTAAGTTAAACCATTACCCAGAACTTGCAGAAACTCATATTTTTATGCTGCACACATGTAAAGATAAAATGAATCATGTAAAAGAGAATTCCTGTTATTTAGAAATCCATTTTCAAAGTATCTGTCTGGCTAAAGTTTGGAGCTAGCCGGACAAACCCCTACAGCTGAACATTTTCCCCTGCTCAGCTGGTACGTTTTGTGTTTCTTGGACAAATTTTATCTGACCGCAAAAGCAGTGTGGTTACACTTTGGATCATCATTGTCGATATTCAATGCTGGATGGCCAAAGTAGTCTGAATAACTCAGACCAGCCAAATAGTAGCCATAAAGTTTATCAGACACTTTTGTCTGATCAGATGTTTGGTCTAAGTGGATTTGGGCTGACTATCCAGATAAAGTGAATGGGACAACATTGTCTGGGTACCTTTACTTGAACACAACTGGCTGAGTATCTTTCTCCTAGGGCTCTATTTGCTTAACTTTATTTTTCATAGATAATCAGAGGAAAGCCTTAGTGAAACAGGCCCTTAGTGAACGCATGGCTGCTCACAAAAATATTCTTCTCCTGCCACCATTTTCTTGATTCAGCACATGCAAAAATGCAAAGTGTTGATACTGGAAAGTGAAGTCTTCAGTTTGTATATACAAAGGTTGTGGCAGAGGTGGTGGCAGTACAGACTTTCCAGCACAACAGCATGGAATCAAAAGATCCAATGTGCAAAAGTATTTATAAATTAAGTGGGGCCGTTGACTGCATACATTTTTTTTAAAAATTCCTAGCACTTATTTATTTATTTAGCTAATTCATTTTCTATACCGCTTCATCATTCAGTCAAAGCGGTTTACATTAAACTTGAACTGGGGTGATATATAATGAACAGAACAGGGTACAGTTAACAAGTAAGAGTGTGCACAGTGTAACAATGAGATAAAATGCAACAATACATCACTTTTAGGAACCAAAACAAATCAATAAAAATAAAAGAATTGGACCCACACTATGTGCTCCTCTAAAGATGAAGCTTATTACTAACAGTTTCTTCACTAGAGGTAACAATGTAATTACAAACGCTATAGGGGCTCAACAAACGGACTTATTGGCATTATAATTATGCCTGCTGCTTATTGACTGTCATCATCACCACGTAAAAATAGTGTTCAAAGCCCAGGAAAGCAATAAAATTGTTATCCATGCTTAAAACACAAATAAACTAGGCAATGCACAGCAATCATATCAATATATATGATTGCTGTGCATTGCCTAGTTTATTTGTGTTTTAAGCATGGATAACAATTGAAACACACTGCCTTGAAATGTTCTATGTAAACAATTGAAACACACTGCCTTGAAATGTTCTATGTAAACCGTCTTGATTTGTAGAAAGACGGTATATAAAAAATGTTAAATAAATAAAATAAATAAATATATATTGCTTAAATATTATACTCAACTTAGAGGATATAAACACTGTGCTCCCACTGTTAACTGCATGTGTAATCAAGAATGCTCTACCATGGCATAAATCCAGGCTATCAGTACCAGCTAGGCTCTAGGTTGACCACAGCCTTTCTACACCCCCCTGCATATTCAAGATACACACCTTTCAGGTACACCTTCCTTCATGTAGGAATGCCCAATAAAACTGTTGACTTTCACACCTACTTTTAAAACTCTCGCACTCAATTGGCATTAAAGAACCAATGGGAAAAGCTAGCAGACCATTCTTAACCAATCACACACACTTAAATATCATTAGTTTTCTATTCATTCACCCCAATCAATCATAGCTGTTAAACTCAAGCACTATTACTTCCATCCAATTCAAAACCTTGAAAACCCAAGAACACCCCCTCCTCCCCCCAAATTGATGAATCCTGTAAGGCACTGCTTGCAACATCTCCCAAGCCTTTAACAGGAATCTGATGACATCCAGCAAACAAATCTTCACAATATTGGATAAACCAGGTAGCACCCCCAAACCAAAAAATATTTTTTCAGAAAAATAAAAAAAAAATCAATGCCATTTAAACCTCAGGCTCAAACATATTCCACCAAAAAATTAAAGACTTCACACTGCAGTAATCGCAGATTCCCACTGCCCACTAGCGTAATCTGGTCTACCATACAGCATCATAAATCACTAATTTTGTGCCCTGTAGTAGCCCAGTGCTACACTAAAGAGGCCAAGGAGATCCCTCAGCATATAGCCAACAGATGTTCAATAACCCGAGTTTTGAACATCCGAGATGATTGGCACACATACATTTTATTGTAGGCACATAAAATTATATATACCACGTCAATGGGTATACAAGAGGTGTGGTGACATAAAAGATACGAGTATGGATACCTCAATGACAGGTGTTCCTTCTGGCCCTACGATTATGAACAGTCTTTATTTTCAGTGGAATACAGTCAAGCCTGGAGGTTTAAATGACCCTGTGGAGTGGCATTGGGTTTTTCTATTTTTCTGAAAAAATAGAAAAACCCAATGCCACTCAACAGCACAAAGATGTATTTGCTGTACCTGGACATCATCGGGTTCCTGCTATAGACTTCGGAGGTGTACCCCAGTTCTTTCCTGCTAATCCTTTGCAAGATATTCTTGGTTTTAAGTCAATACTCCAACAGTTTGTAAGAGGGAATTTATGTCAAGAGAGTGTTTAGAAACCGAGGCATCCAACTTGATCAATATACTACAAATTGCTTAAAGGGTTACCTCTGTGGTGATTTGTCCTGTTGCTGACCTGGTTTTCTCTAACTTCTGCAGTATATTCTTGACATCTAGAGAGAGGGCTCCTCCATGGGTACATACCAGATAACCCAAATTTTGGGCCCACTTCGATTGATTTCACAAGTGATAAAATGAATGACCCTAGCATTGGGAGTTGGAAGAGCTGCACTCTCCTTCCTCTCCCCTTCCACTTAACTTACACTGCTCTGTGCATAACATTATGGAATCTCATCGGAAAGATAGACCTTTGCTATTCAGCTGGCCCATGCATGCATCCAATGCATGATCCACACGTGGGTGCAGGCACGGGCCATGCAATATAATGGAGAAATACATCCCTGTCAATATTACGTTTTGGATGTCCCCAGGTCCACCATATTCTGAAAGTTGCACATTTTGGATCCTGCCCATCTCCAGGCTCTACCTGCAGATGCCATGCCTCCTCAGTAAAATGTGCATCTCCTAAGTTGCTCTTCACACTGACATTAGTTTTCTGATGCAAACTAGGCATAAATATCAATGAGAACTGATTGCTGCTGTATCCTATACCATATATCAGTCTTCTTCAGGACCTAAAAAGTGCTAAGTAATCCCAGTGCACCCTAGTATGGTATGAGAGAATGTAAATTTGAACATGTACGTCAGGACACACCTTGCATCAAATGGTACATGGCATTATAAAACAGCCCCAGTGATACCTGCCTTGGCTATCTCCACAAGCATGCTTTAAACTGCTAAGGATGGGACCTTACCAGGTGCACAAAACCCAAAACTAACATTGCGTGTGAAATGGGGAAGCATTTCTGAGAATGTTACCCTGGAAGTACTGGATTTCAACTATCTAAAAGCCTAAATTTGGCTTCCAAAATCTCGCTATTACACTTTCCTATTGGTACCAATATATACCAAGACTGCAGGCTCCTCCCCAGAACTGTCTAGGACTTATCTAGATGGTTATCCTCAACAGGAATAGATTAATTAAAGATCTGAGATTACGTAATCTTGAGGTGAACAAGGTCCATCAAACGTATTAGGTATAGTTGTATTAGTATAAGTATCCCCAGCAAACTTAAGAAAGCAAACAACTTAAATACCTAAACAAAACCTTAAAACTAAGATGCAGACAGTGGTCCAGCAGTGAGATGGGGGCTTTCCAGTCTTTTGCATTGAGTGTCACATGTATTATTTTCTCCCAGTTGGTGAGGGGTCTTACGTGTGCACTAGGTGCAAGAAGCTCTTTGCTCTCAGGGAATGAGTCCGATTTCTGGGGGACATAAGGTAGACAGAGAAGTATATAGATGAGACCTACAGGGACATAGTACTGAAATCCCACCTCCAGTCTGGCAGCCTCCCTGTTGCCATGGAGGAGAGAGATCACGTCACAGGAGAGCATCACCCTGGTGTGGCAGGAAGTGATCCTGTAGCTAGGACCTGTCCTATAGGTGATGTAAAACTCTCTCACACTGAGGAGGTTTCTCCAGAGCCATATGCCCATAAGGGAAGGGTTAGGACAGCCGTTATAGATGGTGATTCGATCACCAGTCATATACATAACTAGGTGGCTGGCAGATGTGAGGATCGTCTGGTAACATGCCTGCCTGATGTGAAGGTAACAGACATCACACTCCAACTAGACAAGGTTTTAGATAGTGCTGGGGAGGAGTCTGCTGTCATGGTACATGTTTGAACCAATGACATAGGAAAGTGTGAGAGGGAGGTTCTGGAGGCCAAATTTAGGCTTTTAGGTAGGAAATTGAAATCCATAACTTCCAGGGTAGCATTCTCAGAAATGTTTCCTGTTCCACGCACAGGACCCAAAAGGCAGGAAGAGTTCTGGAATCTCAATGCGTGATTGAGACATAGTGCAAGGAAGAGGGTTTTGGATTTGTTAGGAAATGGGCAACAAGGAGGGCTTTTATGAAGAGATGGGCTCCACCTTAACCGGGATGGAACCAGGCTGCGGGCATTAATCTTTAAAAAGGAGATAGAGTAGCTTTTAAACTAGATGATAGGGGAAAGCTGACAGTCGCCCAAGAGTGCATGGTTGGGAAAGATATATCCATAAAGGATATTAGCAAAATTTGAAGTTAGGGTATATCGACAGAGAGGTTCCAATAAAGAGAAAAGTAACCCAAATGCCCTTAAGTACAGAGCAGAGAGAGCTTAAAGATTTCAAGTTACCCCTGTCTACCGATAACTAGATTAATATGAATAAGATACAACCTCTAAAATGCTTGTATGCAAATGCTAGAAGTCTAAAACATAAGATGGGAGAGCTAGAATATATAGCACTAAATGAGAGGTTAGATATGATTGCTATCTCAGAGACCTGATGGAAGGAGGACAAGCTATATATAATAAAATTAGACTACTAAAACACTTAAAACCCTTACTTCACAGTAACAATTTCAGATCATTGATGCAAGTTATGATTATCCCACATATTGACTATTGTAATTGTTTTGGTAGGCCACGGAATAGACTAACACTCCACCCCCTGCAATTGGCATATTTGACAGCACGTATCATCTCTAACACACACTATACAGATCATATTACACCCATACTTCATGCTCTCCATTGGCTCCCTGTACAGAGCAGAATTAAATATAAACTCATTATGATGTTTAAAATCATCAGGGAACTAGCACCATCTATGCTATGCCATCTAATCAAAAAAAAACCCCAGCGATCGACACAGAAGAGGTGCAATGAATAACACTCTACTATTCCCACCTGAATACCGAAAGACGAAACAAAACACAAGTATCACAGCTTTTGAGTATCTCTCACCAAAGCTCTGTAACTCATTACTAGAGGGACTTAGAAATATCACTGACCTCTCCACTTTTCACAGAAAAAAACGTTCTTATTTATAGAGCATTTCAGACAAAATGAGGTAACTTCACCTGCTGACCTGACTTAATCCTGCTTAGCATTATGTAGCCTCATACCCCACAATCTACTCATATCTCTACACTTCACCAAATAGGAAAACTCCTTATAAAGAACACAAATTTGAAAACATAAGACTCTCGATGTCCAGATAAGCTTAACTGTTATAATAATCATATATATATATATATATATATTTGATTGTTTGTTATTCACATGTAACTTTTATTTTGTTCAATGTAACTCAGTTGTTCTATGTAAACCGCTATGAATGCTCGATACGGCGAAATAAAAATCACACAAATAAATAAATAAAAAACAATGGGACACTGTAATACTTGGCTACAAATTATATCACAACGAGAGAGTAGATCAAATTGGTGGTGGGAATGCACTCTATGTTAGAGAGGGCATTGAGTCACACAGGATTAAAGTTTTGCAGGAAACAAAATACCCTGTAGAATCTCTATGGATCAAAATTCCATGTAAAAAGGAGAAGACGATGGCAGTGGGGGTGTACTATCGACTGCTTGGCCAGAATGAATAAATGGATGATAAAATGCTCAAAGAAATCAGGGAACCTAAAAAAAGTTACAACACAGTAATAATAATTGGTGATTTCTATTACCACAGTATCAATTGGGTCAGAGTCATGGCAGGACATGCTAGGGAAATAAAGTTTCTAGATAAAATAAATGACTGTTTCTTGGAGCAGCTGGCTTATAATCACAAGAGGGGAAGAAATTTTAGACTTCATCCTTAGTGGAACATAAGATCTGGTGCAAGAAATAAGGGTGTTGGGGCCAATTGGCAACAATGATCATAGCATGATCTCATTAGATTTAATAAATGGAGGAAGGATGGCAAAGAAATCCACAGTACTACATTTTAACTTTCAAAAGGGAAACTATGATAAAATGAGGAAAATAGTTCAGAAAAAAAATAAAAGGAACAGCTGCAAAGGTTAAACATTTACATCAAGCATGGGTGCTGTTTAAAAATACTGTCTTGGAAGCCCAGACCAACTGTATTCCACGCTTTCAGAAAACTGTAAGGAAGTCCACAAAACTGCCAGCATGGGCTAAAGGCAAGATCAGAGAGGCTGGTGTAGCCAAAAAAGCATCTTTCAGGAAATGGAAAAAGAAACCAAATGATGAAAACTGGAAACAACATAAGCACTGGCAAGTTAGATGCAAGGTATTGATAAGGCAGGCAAAGAGAGAATTGATTTGAAAAAAAAGCTTGCTGTGGAAGCAAAAACACATAATAAAATGTTTTTCATGTACATTTGCAGCAAAAAACCTGTGAGGGAGTCAGTTAGACCATTGGATGATAGAGGAGTAGAAGGGGCACTAAGGGGGGACAAGGCCATAGTAGCAAGACTGAATGAATTGTTTGCTTCAGTCTTTACTGCAGAAGATGTAGGGAAGTTACCCATCACTGAAATGGCATTTAAAGTTGATACATTGGAAGAACTGAAATAAAAATCAATAAACCGGTAAGATATATTACAACCATTTGATAAACTAAAGAATAGCAAATCACTGGACTGGATGGTATACATTTTTATTTATTTATTTAACATTTCTTATATACTGCCTTTCATGATTTCAAGGCAGTTTACATTGAACAAACTGAAATTACATTGAACAGGGCATTATAACTTGGAGATAACTATTTTACAGGGAACATGGGCAATGGAGGGTTAAGTGGCTTGCCCAAGACCTCAAGGAGCACCTGTGGGACTAGAAACCCTAGTCCTTCCGGCCCAAGGTTGCTGTCCTCTAGTGGGATTTGAACCCCTGACCTTCTGGCCTGAGGTACCTTGCCCCAACCACTAAGCCACTCCTCCCTCCACTGGTGGAGGGAGGAGTGGCCTAGTGGTTGGGGCAAGGTACCTCCGGCTGGACGGGTGTTGAAAGAACTGGACGGGTGTTGAAAGAACTGGCCGGAAGGGTGTTGAAAAAACTGAAATATAAGATTGGAGACCTACTAATAGAAATCTGTGAACTATCATTAAAATCATCTGTAATTCCTGAAGATTGGCGAATAGCCAATATAACGCCAATTTTTAAAAAGGTTTCCGGAGGCGATCTGGGAAACTACAGACCGATGAGTCTAACGTCAGTAATGAGCAAAATGGTAGAAATGATTATGAAGAACAAAATTACTGAACATGTAGATAGTTATGGTTTAATGGTAAAAAGCCAAAATGACTTTAGCCGAGGAAGGTCTTGGCTTACTAATCTGTTATATTTTTTTTGAAGGTGTGAAAAAACAGGTAGACAAAGGTGAGCTGGTCAATATAGTATAACTAGATTTTCAGAAAGCCTTTGACAAGGTATCACATAAGAGACTCTTGGTGAAATTAAAAAGTCATGGGATGGGAGGCATTGTACTATTGTGGATCAGGAACTGGTTAAAAGATAGAAAGCAGAGGGTAGGGCTAAATGGCCAATTTTCCCAATGGAGAAAGGTAAATAGTGGAGTACCCCACAAAAAAGATTTACGCATCATCATGGATAACACATTGAAAACCTCTGCCTAGTGCAGGGGAAGAATAAGTAGAAGCTGATGAGGTGCAGGGGAGGAATATGTAGAAGCTGATGAGGATAATGCGGAATTGCTTAACATATATTTCTGTTCTGTGTTCACAGATGCAGGACCTCAGAAAACACTCACAAACAGGAACAGAAGTGAGGGACATCTTGAACAATTTTCAGAAGACTGTGTTCATGAGAAACTAGCTCAACTTAAAGTAGACAAAGCGATGGGACTGGATGGGATACACCCTAGAATACTGAGGGAACTTGGGGACGTTCTAGTAGCTCCACTGACTGACCTTTTCAATGCCTCGTTGGAGTCGGGAGTGGTGCCAAAGGACTGGAGAGAGGCTCATGTGGTGCCTTTACACAAAAGCGGAAGTAAGGATGTGGTTGAAAACTACAGGCCGGTTAGTTTAACTTCTGTGGTGAGTAAATTATTGGAAACGCTGCTGAAAGAGAAAATAGTGAGGTTTCTGGAGTCCAGCAGATTATAGGATCTGAGGCAGCATGGATTCACCAGAGGCAGGTCTTGTCAGACAAATCTGATTGATTTCTTTGACTGGGTAACCAGGGAATTGGACCGAGGGAGTGCCCTAGATGTGGTGTATTTAGATTTCAGTAAAGCCTTTGACACTGTTCCTCACAGGCGACTTATAAACAAACTGTGCACCCTAGGGATGGACCCTAAAGTTACTGTTTGGGTTAGAAATTGGTTGGTTGTGAGGTGACAAATAGTACAGGTAAATGGAGCTCACTCTGAGGAGAAGGATGTTACCAGTGGTGTGCCCCAGGGATCTATCCTTAGTCCGATTCTTTTTAACATCTTTGTTAGTTTTGTAGCGGAAGGGCTGTCGGGTAAGGTGTGCCTCTTTGCAGATGATACCAAAATCTGCAATAGAGTAGACACCCAGGAAGGTGTAGATAAAATGAGGAGGGATCTAGCTAAGCTTGAAGAATGGTCTAGAATTTGGCAGTTGGGATTTAATGTTAAAAAATGTAAGGTCATGCAATTGGGCTGCAGCAATCCAAGGGAGCAATATAGCATAGCGGGTGAAGTACTTTTGTCCACTAAAGAAGAGTGGGACCTAGGCGTGGTTGTGTCTGATGATCTAAAGTAGCTAAACAGGTAGAAAAGGCAACAGCAAAAGCTAGAAGGATGCTTGGGTGCATAAGGAGAGGAATGGCTAGCAGGAAAAAGGAGGTGATAGTGCCTCTGTGTAAGTCTTTGGTGCGACCTCATTTGGAATATAGTGTGCAATTCTGGAGACCAAACCTTCAAAAGGATATAAACAGGATGGAGTCAGTACAGAGGGTGGCTACTAAAATGGTTAGTGGTCTTCATTATAAAGCATAAGAGGACAGATTTAAGGATCTTAATATGTACCCCTTAGAGGAAAGGCGGGATAGAGGTGATATGATTGAGATGTTTAAATACCTCAGTGGCATAAATGTACAGGGGGAGAGCCTCTTTCAATTGAAAGCAAGCTCTGCTATGAAGGGACATAGGATGAGGGTGAAAGGGGATATACTCAGGAGTAATATGGAGAAATATTCTTTATAGAAAGAGTGGTGAATCTGTGGAATAGTCTCCCAGTGGAGGTGGTAGAGATGAGGACAGTATCTGAATTCAAAAAAGCATGGGACAAACACAGAGGATCTCTAAAGGAAAAAGGGGGACTGTTGTAGTTGTTGATATGGAAGGACAGACTAGATAGGCCATGTGGTCTTTTTCTGTTGTCATATTTCTATGTTTCTATGTTTTTATATTCATAAATGACCTTGAAAAGGGAATAACGAGTGAGGTTATAAAATTTGCAGATGACACAAAACTATTTAAAATTGTTAAAACCGAAGAGGATTGTGGAAAATTGCAAGAGGATCTTGATAAATTGGAAGACTGGGAATCCAAATGGCAGATGAAATTTAATGTGGACAAGTGCAAAGTTATGCACCTAGGGAAGAGCAACCCAAACTATGGTTACACGATGCAAGGTTTCATGTTGGGAACCACCGCCCAGGAAAAAGATTTAGGTGTCATCGTGGATAACATGTTAAAAACCCTCCACCCAGTGTGCAGCGGTGGCCAAGAGAGCAAATAGAATGCTAGGTATCATAAGGAAAGGAATGGAAAATAAAACAAAGGATATTATAATGCCTCTGTATCGTTCCATGGTGTGACTGCACCTTGAATACTGTGTGCAATTCTGGTTGCTGTATCTTAAAAAGGATATAGCGTTAATAGAAAAGGTACAGAGAAGAGCCACCAAAATGGTAAAGGGGATGGAAGGATACTCCTATGAAGAGAGGCTAAAAAGGTTAGGGCTCTTCACCCTGGAAAAGAGACGCCTGAGGGAAGATATGATAGAGGTCTATAAATTAATGAATGGAGTGGAGCGGGTAAACGTAGATCAATTGTTTACATCATCAGAATATAAAAATACTAGGAGACATGCAATGAAGCTACAGAGTAACCTATTTAAAACTAATAAGAGAAAATATTTTTTCACTCAACGTGTAATCAAACTCTGGAATTTGTTACCGGAGGATGTAGTAAGAGCTGTTAGTGTAGCTGGGTTTAAAAACGTTTGGACAAGTTCTTGGAGGAAAGGTCCATAAACCATTATTAAAAGGGACCCGGGATATCACTGCTTGACCCAATACAAACACTGAGGAACCTGTGTCTTTTGGGGAAACTGCTAGGTACTTATGACTTAGATTGGCCACTGTTGGAAACAGGATACTTGGCTTGATGGACCTTGGTCTGACCCATTTTGGCATATCTTATGTTCTTATGATGTATGTCCTTCCTGGATGTACATCCCCACTATTCATCCCCCTGCCGCTCCTGGTGCAAAGACTCCCCATATGAATAGTGCAGTTGTACAGAGAGCCTTAGATGGGGGGGCGGGAGTGGGCAGTCTGGAGGAAGAGTGAGGGTGGAGCATGGGTGGGCCATGACGTACAGGGCCAATTCTGAGGTTGGTCCTGTACGTCTGGGGTCAGCCACGTAGACAGGGGACTTATTCCACCTCCGAGGTGGAATACGTCCCCCTGGATGCCAGGGGACCACTGCACCAGGCCAGGACAAAATAATGAGGAGATACAGGGGGTACCCTGCAGCCCGACCCTGGCCATGGGGGGGCCAGATCGAGGTGGGTTGCAGGGACAGAGCAATTTGGGTCGGCGGCCGGGAATCATGGCTCCATAATGGGGCCACAGTGCCATGGCAATGAGACACCATGGCACTGCGGCTCCATTACGGAGCCTGGCTGAGTTAGCCGGGGATCTGCTGGACATGCAGACCATCAGAATCGAGGCCCAGCCTGCATGTTCAGGCCGGTAGAGCCAATTCTGATCCCGCGGGCATGTCTAGCCCCCACGGGATCAGAATCAGGTGCTACCGCTGTACGCCCAGATTCTGAGGGACCACACAGGGGCTGGACAGGCAGAATAGAATTGACCTCTATGCGTTTCAACAACAGTTCCATGTTTCGTAGGTTTCTTTCATGTGCGCTGCATAGGCAATTGGTATTGAAGGGTGGACATCACTATTGTGTAACAAGACAGCTTTCAGGCAACACAAAGTCATGAGCAGCCCATCAATGTCAGTGCAGAAACAGAGGTTGTCAACTTGTGCAAAGAAATTTTTCATATCTTCTTAGCGGGTCCGAAAGACAGAAATTTTCATACCTGGCACAGCAAACCCCATCCTTGCAATCTTCAACCAAGTAGTTCTGCTTTTCTTTTGACAAACTTAAGTCCCTCACCAGGTCATTCAATTCTGACTGTGTTAACACACCGGACATAAACGGTCCAAATCTGATCCATGCCATCTTCCATGCCTGGGCTGTGTATTGTGGCGTCTTTTTTTGCCTCATGTAAGCTCCATGTGTCTGGTGGCTTTGGTTCTGGCATACTGTCATCATGAGTCACTGGTCTCATGGTTGAAGGCCGACTGGGGTATTCAAAAGTTTTCTTACGTTTTAGCAGAGAAGCTGGATACATTGATCAGACAGAAGTAACAGTCTGTCACATGATCCTTCTGTTCTCACCATATTGTTGGGACTGCAAACGGCATTGACTTCTGAGTACCTCTGAGCCAAGCTCTGAGATAGACAGCACACATTGCACAGCAAATGTGAGGAGCCCAAGATTTGTCTTGATCGCCAACTTTACAACCAAAGTAGAGCTCATACGCGTCTTTGAGGCTTAAGCATATACTCACTACAAATGTAACAGAATGTATCGCAGCCGTTGCCACATTGACGAGGTATTTCTGCCTTAACGAATCATCATTTACATAAGAAGCTTACATGTAAATGCTTTTGTTAAGTACATAAACTGATATCAACATCATGCATAGCATTTGTGTATGAAAGCTGCTTTTATAGCCTGTACTGCCAGCATCCATCCTGACTAAGCATGCCCATGCATGCCTGAGAGTAGCATTTCCATTGCACGTTGTGAGTCTGTACTGCGTGCAAGCCCAGGCATGCCTGGATTAAACATAACAGCTTACTTTCTAGGCAACATATGAGTAAACTTAAAATATGCGAGGAAATCACAAAAATAGGCCATTACAAAAAAATGGTTTGTGATAACAAACTTTCAAGGTGATTTCCGTGATCAGCAACCCAAAATCCATAAGATACACCCAAAATCTTCATTGTCCAGTGTTGCCCATAGCTGTTACATCTTATGAACTCCAAAAGGAAGCTCTCTTTGGCACAATGCAAATACTATGCTGAGTATTAGCAGTAAATTTGAGAGACTGAGATCATACTCTACATAACCTGGCTAAGAAGTGAGATTCATAACTGTCATGGTATGCACAAAACTAATCCATTTGGAGAAACTTCCCTGAGTGATCCTCTCATTTCAGATGACCTCTCTCCTCCATGGCAGCAGAGATGCTGCCAGACTGGAGGTGGAACTTCTCTACTACGTCCCTAAAGATCTATTCTTTATACCTCTCTGCCAGCCTCAGCTCCTCTAAGTCTGCTGCTCTAGCCTCCAGAATTCAGATTTGTTTCCTGAGAGCAAGGAGCTCTTCATCCCTAGCCATCTGGCCAGTTGGGAAATAATCTTACACATGAAACTGAGTGCAAAAGACCGGATAGCCCCAATTCACAGCTACAATATCAAAAAATCACAAACCACGATCAGAATAAAATAATCAAGTCAAAAAAATGATTCTGATCTAAACTAGGAACAAAATCTCCGTATATAAAGCAAACTTTTTACATATAAATTTCTTTTTGTTGGAGCTGCCAACCCAATGAAAAGAACTAGTCTAATCACCAACATGGAAACTCCATTTTAATAAAGTGAATATTTTAAAACTATTCATTGCATTGCACTTAGCTGCATAGCGACATGATCTTCAGGCTGTTATAAACACCACAGAAACCAACGACGTGACACGTTTCAGGTCCAAAAAATTCAGAAACCCTGCTTCAGGTCAAAACATAATGTGGTCAATCCTCAGCCATGAATAGTTTGTGTTGGAGAGAACGCCTTAAATACTCCAGTCCAAGGAGAGAATGCACAGCTGATTTCAACAATCACCAATGAAGAGTGTGAAGAAACAAGAGTCAGCCAATCCACAACAAGGGGAGGTCCAACCAATCAGAAACCGCACCTTGGGAGAAAGGCAAGAACGGCATAACAAACCCTAGATAATAGTATGCCAGTCTATCTGCATATTTAAACCATAAGGGCAAACCGCATTCAATGAATAAATCCACCTCTGCTCCAACTTTTGTAAATGCTGAAGGCGATCTCCTCCACGGGGATCCACCAGTACATGATCGAGTACTCTCCACTGTAGAGACTCAAATGAATGTGTAGCTTCAACACAATGAGCCACCATCGGTGCTTGCAGATTTTTGGTACGAAAACGTGATGCATGTTCACTGAGTCTAACACGCAAAGATCTAGAGGTATGCCCAACATAATAAAGGTGACACGGGCATATAATCAAATACACTACAAATGAAGAGGAGCAATTGGTGTGCCATCGAGAATGATAAATTTCAGAAGTATGTACATCCACCCATTCAGGGCCAGACATAGTGTTCGAACAAAAATTACAAGCCCCACAAGAATAATGTCCCTTAACTACATGTGAAGTTGGAGGACGATCTTGCGGAGCTGTGGTTTTCATTACTAAATCTCGTAAGTTAGCTCTTTGGGAATAAGCAATTTGTAACCACTTATCCCTAAAGCAAGTATGTAGTCCCAAAATAGGCCAAAAACGATGAAGAAGTTTGGCCACCTGTCCTCCAACTGCTTTTGGAAATACTGCCGCTGCCCACCTACCTCTCGAGATGGAATCGGCAGCAGCTGGGGGCAGTGGCAGCAGCTGAGAGGGACGGCATAAGCTGGGGGAGACGACATCAGTGGGGGGGGGGCAGCAAGGCCAGGGGTTTTGCCTAGGGTAGCAGAAACCTTTTGGCCAGCCCTGCTTGAGCCAAATACCAGGTGCTCAACAATCTCTCTCCACTTTAGAAGAGTTCAACAAACATGATTGAAACTACCTCTCCTCCAATTCCAAAGACATTGCAGCAGCAGCAGCCTATGGCTCAAGAAATTGAACCCTGCACTCATGTCCAGAAACAATACAACACTACACTGGCCTCTATCTAAAAGGCCATGTAGATCACTCAACACCACCATTAATAATGTCTAAGTGCTTTAAAAGTAGCAGATCCCCACCTGATGAGTATCCAATACTCTAGAAGTATCCAAAAATCTAACAACTGATGGACAACCATCTGAATAATTTTACCTAGAAACAGTAATTTTGAAACTGGCTGATAGTTCTCTATCTGAGTTTGAACAAAAGACTGGCCCTTCATGATAGGTGTTAATACGGCCTTCTTCAAAGACAATGGAAACACACTATCCTGAACATTCACCACTTCGCAGATACAATCTCCCAAGGCTTGAATTCCCAGCCAAATCAAAGACAATGCACAAGGATCATATGTGTGAGTCATCAATCTCACCGAACTTAAGATCTTAACTATATCTTCTACCAAGATCAGTCCATCCTGAGTTCACAATACTACTTCCTGTAACTCCAACCTTTTCTTCCAACCATCTTGTCCCTCTTCCCCTGTTTGACTAAATTCTGCCACCAAATTTAAGATCTTAGACTCTAAAAATAAAAAACTCAGCAAGCTCCATACACCTTGGACCAGCTCAAGCTCAGTCCTTACCCCAAATGGTGGCAAAATGGACCACTAAAAATAATACTCTCAAGTTATTTAAGGAAGAAGGGATTTGACTCTCCAAGTACACCCTTTTCACCTTCCACACTGTCCTATATGCTATGACTCTAAACAGGGCCGTACCGAGGGATGATCGCGTCCTGTGCGACTTGCACATCGGGTGCGTGCCCCCTCCGCAGCAGGAGAGAAGATGTGCGCCCGTTGTGCAAATCGCCGGCATGCTAAGCAGATCTTTTGCAGGGAGGGAAAGATCTGCTTAGCATGCCAGCAGAAAGCTTAAGGGGCGTATTTTATTTATTTATTTTATTTACATTCTCTTATATACCGCGCTATTCTGCATCAGTGCGGTTTACATTGAACAAACTGAAATTACATTTTAGCTATCCTGCCATTGCCTGCCGCCATTGAGAGAAGAAAAAGTGGCGGCAGCAGGCAACGGAAGACAGTGATGTCATTGGAGTAGGCAGAGCTCACCACCCCACTCAGAAGTACAGCAGCTTGAAAAACTGCCAACAGAATCGTTAAAATGTGCAAATGCAGTCAGAAGGGTTCCAACCGCAGAGTCCAGTAGTTGGATATTCAAAATGAGTCTCATTATGAAGTCTGTCTACTCTGCATTCTGCAACACAGAGCTTCACTTTTCACACAATTTTGCAAACTCAAGTCAGCCTAGTTCTTCTCTATGTAGCCCTATGTGCTTTATTTCTATCTAAACCTAATATTTTTCACCCCTTTCTTTTTACTCTCTAGTCTGAAGCTTCCTCACAGCCCATCCTTTTCCTTTAAAAGCCAAGAGAAAAATCTAAACAGGTTTCAGTTTCCCACTTATATTATCAGCTATGGGACCAGGAAGCCTTTGACAAGGTCCCTCATGAGAGCCTTTTGGCAAAACTAAAGAGTCATGGGATAGGAGGTAGTGTACTATTGTGGATCAGGAACTGGTTAAAAGATAGAAAGCAGAGGGTAGGGCTAAATGGCCAATTTTCCCAATGGAGAAAGGTGAATAGTGGTGTACCCCAGGGATCTGTGCTGGGTTCGCTGCTTTTTGACATATTCATAAATGACCTGGAAAGTGGAATAATGAGTGAGGTTATCAAATTTGCAGATGACACAAAACTATTTAAAGTTGTTAAAACCCAAGAGGATTGTGGAAAATTGCAAGAGGATCTTGATAAATTGGAAGACTGGGCATCAAAATGGCAGATGAAATTTAATGTGGACAAGTGCAAGGTTATGCACCTAGGGAAGAACAACCCAAACTATGGTTACACGATGCAAGGTTCCACATTAGGAACCACCACCCAGGAAAAAGATTTAGGCGTCATTGTGGATACCATGTTAAAACCCTCGGCCCAGTGTGCAGCGGCGGCCAAGAGAGCAAATAGAATGCTAGGTATGATAAGGAAAGGAATGGAAAATAAAACAAAGGATATTATAATGCCTCTATATCGTTCCATGGTGAGACCGCACCTTGAATATTGTGTGCAATTCTGGTCGCCGTATCTTAAAAAGGATATAGAGTTATTAGAAAAGGTTCAGAGAAGAGCCACCAAAATGGTAAAGGGGATGGAAGGATACTCCTATGAAGAAAGGCTAAAAAGGTTAGGGCTCTTTAACCTGGAAAAGAGACGGCTGAGAGGAGATATGATAGAAGTCTATAAATTAATGAGCGGAGTGGAACGGGTAAACGTAGATCGATTGTTTACCTTATCAGAATATAGAAAGACTAGGGGACATGCAATGAAGCTACAGGGTAAACTATTTAAGACTAATAAAAGAAAATATTTTTTCACTCAACGTGTAATCAAACTCTGGAATTTGTTACCGGAGGATGTAGTAAAGGCTGTTAGTGTAGCTGGGTTTAAAAAAGGTTTGGACAAGTTCCTGGAGGAAAGGTCCATAAGCCATTATTAAGAAGGGACCCAGGATATCAATGCTTGAACCAATACAAGCATTGTGGAACCTGTGTCCCTTGGGGAAACTGCTAGGTACATATGACCTAGATTGGCCACTGTTGGAAACAGAATACTGGGCTTGATGGACCTTGGTCTGACCCAGTATGGCATATCTTATGTTCTTATGTTCATATGTTATGTAAGAAGTGAGGATGGGCTAGGTCTGTTTGACTGCTTGTCCGAAAGTTTGAATATGATAGATAGTTCACGTGCATCTCTCTTCTCCCTCCCTAAGGTGATTTCACTGTGACTGACCAAGCCAATAAATGGACTATAATGGTGTTGAAAAATGAATGCTTTTTGGTTCATTCCACTCATGTGTCCATTCAGTTTGTTTAAAGAGCAAACCAAAAATGGTTTCATAAGTCATATTTTACCATTTGTTTTGAGTGGGGTTCTAGTGAATGGTTTGCAGAAAGAAAAGAAAATCAACTCCATGAGCTCTTGAAGGCAGGTATTTCAGTCAAAACTACTGTAGTTACAATGGAGGTTATAAGTGTGAAAAATCAATATGGCTTTTAAAAAGTGAGCCAGATCATTAACAGATATGTTTAGAGGATGCTATGTTTGGAGAAGTAGCTCTCAATCCTTTTTTTTTTTTTGGTCCCAGCATATGAACAGCTCTTCATATTAGGAGAATTGAATGTGCATTTAGAAGATCCAAATGATATGGTAGGTTGATCCTTCTGTGCATGGATATATGATTTGAATTTGAACTTCCTTCATTATGGCAGTACACATGTAAAAGGCCATCAATTGGATATTATAATTACTTCAAATGACCTTTTGACCAACCGTTGGTTGAGGATTATTAAGATGTGCTCACTCACATGTTGCCATACTTTACTGGATGTTACCTTTTGTTGAGAATCAATTGGAAAATTGCGATTAGGAAGGTAAGAAAAATAGTTGTTATGTAGTAAAACAGACCCAGATCATTACTGGGCTGTTGTTAACAACGATCTAATTCTATATGATCACTCTAAGCTTACAGATGAGTTATTAGATATTTGGAATTATAATATGAAGGAAGTCTTGGATACGTTTTTCCCTTTCAGGAAAATTAGTCCCTTGGTATAGTCCCAATCTGGCCCAAATGAAAACCAACTTGAGACACTTAAAAAGCCAGTGGTGTTTGCATATTAAAAGACAATGATGTGAACTGATTGGAGAATATAAAGAACATTGAGTAAGCAAGAAGACATTATTATTCTAAATGAATCAATAAGGATCCTAATACTCCTAAATCATTTTTTTAAATCGCTAATTCATCATTGAAGGAAAGAAAATATCATATGTTGGGAAAGAGACAAATCTGAACTGGCTCATTTTTTTATAAATAAGATTGAGAATCTGAGACACTTCGTTCAGTGTAGTTATTCACCTGTAACAGATGTTCTCTGGGAACAGCAGGAATCAGTCCTCACATATGGGTGATGTCGGTGCCAACTGAGCCTGTGCGAAGCATTTCGCCAGCTTTCAAAGAAAGCCTTTCAGAATGCTACCACGTATGCGTGGTCCCTTTCCTGCCCAAGGGTGCCATCTTGCTCAGTCAGATGACATATTTAAGACGGCAGTCAAAAAACAAAAAAACAGAAGGACGGCAACTCCAAGGGGAGGAGGGAGGGTTGTGAGGACTGATTCCTGCTGTTCCCAGAAAACACCTGTTACAGGTGAGTAACTACACTTTCTCCAGGAACAAGCAGGAAGTCAATCCTCACATATGGGACTCCTAGCTCCAGACTGCCGAGGACCAAACCACGACCGGTCGGGTGGCCATGAGTTGCAGAAGGTGAGTCCCTGCTGAGAGACTCTGCAAGACCCTAGCGTCCAGCAACATTAGCACTCCGGTAGCCTAAACACAGAAGGGTTGGAGAGCAGGAGTTGCCTACACTCCAAGAATATTACACAGCACTGCCTGACCAAAGGCGCTGTCCCTGCGGGATTCACTTTCCAGGCAGTAGTGTGCTGTGAATATGTGAATGGATAACCAAGTGGTGGCTCTGCAAATTTCTGTCACCAGCACAGAATGGAGGTAGGCCACTGATGTGGCCACTGCCCTCACGTGATGCGCTGTGATCTGGTGCTCCAGGGAGAGACCCACCCGCTCATAAGCAAAGGCGATGCAGTCCGCCACCCAAGAGGATAGGGTACACTTGGTTACAGGGAGCCCCAGTCTACTGAGGTCATAGGACATGAAAAGCTGAGGTGCTTTATGGTGGCCCTGGGTTCACTGCAGATAGAAGGACAGGGCCCGTTTACAATCCAGAGTGTGGAGTATGAGCTCCTCTCTGCGGCATGAGGCCACAGGTAGAAAGTGGGAATTACCACCTCCTGGTTGAGGTGAAACGAGGATGCCACCTTTGGGAGGAACTTAGGGTGAGTTCAGAGCACTACCCTGTTCTTGAAGAACCTGGTGCATGGGGGGGGCGCGGTTCGCAACCAGCGCTTGAAGATGGGTATCTGATGTGGCATGTGGATGGGGGCTTGAATGGTGGTCTGGTCAGCTGGGAGAGCACCACATTGAGGTCCCATTCTGCCACCGGAGGGCAGACAGAGGGCTTGGAAAGCAAAAGGCCTCATAGGAGCTGGGAGACCAGGGACTGGCTGGATAAGGACTTGCCCCCTACTGGGTGGTGGCGAGCAGTTATGGCACTCAGATGTACCCGGACTGAGTTAGATTTTAGCCCTGCGTGCGATAGATGCACTAGGTACTGGAGTACCAGCTGTACATGGCAGGAGAATGGGTTCTCCTTCCTATCCGTGCACCACAGGGCAAACCTGCGCCACTTAAAGGCATAAGCCCTCCTCGTGGAGGGCTTCCTAGAGGCCAGCAGGATCTCCTCAACCTCTTGTGGTAGGTTGAGTGGGGCCAAGGCTACCCTCTCAGCAGCAAGGCCATTAGGGTCAGTGATCCCACATTGGAGTGCAGGAGGGAGCCCTCCTCCTGAGTCAGGAGGTCCGGGGCTCAAACCAGGGGTACTGGGAGTGTCGCCACTAACTAGAGCAGTAGTGGGAACCAGGGTTGCCTGGCCACCTGGGTGCGATCAGTATCACCGATGCCCTCTCATTCTGAATTTTGAACAGAATCTTGGCGACCAGAGGAGCTGGTGGGAATGCATACAGCAGTCCCTCGGACCATGAGATCAGGGACGCGTTTGCCACTACCCTCTGTGGGTGTGGCTGCCTGGAGAAGAAGCAATCCAGCTGCGTGTTGTCTGGAGAGGCAAACAGGTCCATCTCGGGCCAGCCCCAAAAATGAAAGAGCTTCTCCACCGCTACTGGGTTGAGACGCCACTCATGAGGGCACAGGACTCTGCTGACCCTGTCCGCTAGGTAGTTGTCCTGGTCCGGGAGACAGACTGCTTGCATTGTACACTGCAAAGGAGAGAAGGGCCACCGCCTCCTGGCAGAGGGAGAATGAGCCCGTGCCCCCCCCCCCCCGCTTGTTTATATAGAAAATTGTGACCTGGTTGTCCATCTGAACCAGAACAGGCCTGTTCTGCAAGAAGGTGTGGAATGCACGTAGGGCAAGGAATACCATCCGTAGTTCCAGGAGGTTGATCTGTAGTAGAGACTCCTCCCTGGTCCAGCAGCCCTGAGTGTGGTGAACTCGACAGTGAGCTCCCCAGCCCTGGAGAGAGGCATCCGTGGTCAGAGTCCTCTGCAGTGGAGGCACCTGGAAGGGCATTCCTGCCCAGAGGAGGCCCAGATTTTGCCATCAGTCGAGGGATCTTGCCAGCTGGTGGGAGACCCTGACCCTGTCCCAGAGTCGGCCAGTGACCTGGGTCCACTGAGAATGCAGGCACGATTGAGCTGTCCACATGTGCAGGCAGGTTAGAGGTGTGACATGGACCATGGCAGGTGGAGGAGAAGGCAAGCCGGCACCGTTCTGTGGTGTTGGACCACTCCTGCCAGCTGTTTGAGGCATTCTGCTCTGTCCTGAGGGAGGAGGGCTCTGGCCCGCATTGTGTCCAGCTGAGCACCAATGAACTCTACATCTTGCACCAGAGAGAGATGTGATTTTGGGTAGATGATGAAGAACTCCAGGTGCTGCAGGAGGAGGATGCTACATTCTATACCCTGACTGGCCCCTGCAGCTATGCCACCTCTGATGAGCCAGTCATCCAAGTAGGGGAAGATGAACACTCCTTGTAGGCGCAAATGGGAGCCTACCACTGATAGGCACTTTGTCAGCACTCTTGGCGAGGAGGCCAGGCCAAAGGGAAGTACCCTATATTGGTAGTGGCCGCCCCCTACCATGAATCTCAGGTATTGCCGGTGAGATGGGTGGACCAGGATGTGGGCGTAGGCATCCTTTAGGTCCAAGGAGCAAAGCCAGTCTCTCTGGTGAGGTAGGGCAGCAGTGTCCCAAGGGAGAGCATTTTGAACTTCTCCCTGACCAGAAACTTGTTCAGGTCTCAGAGGTCCAGAATGGGCCTGAGACCCCCGATTCTTTTGGAGAAAAGAAAGTACCTTGAGTAGAAGCCCTTGCCCCAGAGGTGCTGGGGAACAGGCTCTACTGCCCTGTCCCTTACAATACCTATTAGCTCTAAGAGGAAGAAGGCCTGGTGAAGGAGAGGTCACACTGGCTCTCCTGGAAAATGCCCCAGAGGTGGCAGCTAGGAACGGAGATGGTAACCCTCCTTCATCACCCAGAGCTCCCACTGGCCCAAGGTGACCTCGGGCCACTTGTGGGCGAAGAGTGCCAGGCAGCCCCCTGTGGGCTAGTGAGAGTCTCCCGGGGGAGGGAGGCCCCACCCTGGGAGTCAAAAGCTCCCACCAGGTTGAGCCGGAGCTGATGTCTGCAGTTTGGGGGCCTTCAGCTTCCTGGGCCCGAGTCCCTGGCCCTTGGGCTGGGATCCCTGCTGCTGCTGACTTGGAAAGGCTTGGTAGTGGTGACTCTGGTGGAAAGTGCCCTTCTTCCTCGAGAAAGTTGGCCTTTTCCCTGACGTTTTCTTATGGGGAAGGGTAGAGGTCTTCTTTGTGAGCCTCTGTCCACCTCAGCCTCAATCCCGGCCACCTTGTCGGCCATAGGTTTCCCAAACAGGTTCTCCCCAGTACAGGGGACATCCAGCAGCTTTTCTGGACCCACTGTTCAAGGTCCATGGTCTGCAGCCAGGTCTGGTGCCAAGCACCAATGCCTGCGGCTGTTGCCCAGGCTGCAGCCTTGAGACCATCATAGGTGGCCCAGGACAGGAACTTAGAGCAGTCCCAGATGGTGGCCACCAAAGTCTGGAACTGTTGCAGTGGTTCCCCGGTGAGCCATGCTGAGAAGCCCGTGAGCTCCTGAATGAGGCTCTTAAGATACATCCCTATGTAGAACTCATAGGTTTGTATCCAGCAGCCCAGCATGGACCCCTAGAAGCACTTGCACCCCAGGGTGTCAAGGGCTCTGCCCTCTCTACCTAGAGGTACAGAAGAATAAGTCTTCTGACTCTTGAACTTCTGCATCAAAGATTCCACTACCATTGAGGTGTGGGGAAGTTGGCCCTTCTAAAAGCCTGGACTCCTTTTGACACGGAAGATGACATTGAGGTGCCAGCTGATCACCGGCACCAAGGCCGTGGTTTTCCTTATCCGCAGGAGCAGCCACTCAAGAATGAGTTGCATGGCACCGATAGAGCCTCCTTTGACGGGGACTCATTCTGCAGGATCTCCAGTTCTTCGGTGCATGGGTCCTCCTCAGACTCTTTCGGGACCGAGAGGACTAGGGCCATGTCCCGGATGAAGTCATGGAATGCCACATCCTTGGGTGGGGAATGGCACCAGAGTTCTGTGGCAGACGGCTCAGAGGGGATGTTTCAGTGTTGGGAGGCCCCGACGTCTGTCTCCCAGTCTGAGCCCAAGGGCATCAAGGAGTCCGAAGGTTGGAGCTCCTGCACCATGAGGTCTGCATCGGGGAACCAGGATCCCCCAACAGGTGTCAGGTTAGACTCCTGGAAGCTAGATGGGGAGGACTGGACACCCAAGAATCTGGACCAGGACCTCGATCAGTGCTGAGGGCTCGCCCAAGGCCGATAGCGCTCGGGTCCGGCTTGACACCTGGGGACACCACCTAGGGACAAACCCGATATCAACGCCTGTTGAATGGCCAGCATGGCAATCCTGGAGCAGAATATCTCTGCCATTCTGGCCTTGATACCAGAAGGCTCCATGGCTTTTGGCTCAGGCACCGAGGGTTCGGGCCTGGCACCGGCACTCTTGAGAGTGCATCCTCGATGAGGACCACAGCCTCAGGGAGCCTCACATGGTCATCGCCGGCTGAGGGCTCCTTCCTAAAGACCTTAGGTGGGCGCTGCTCAGAGTTGCCCGAGTCCCGGCACAGGACCTTTTCGGGTTTCCCCAGTGGAACCTTGACTGGCTTCGAGGATTTTTTCTTTTTCTTGCCAGAGTTTGGTGTCTTTCTGGAGGAGCCACTGCCGTGGGACTCCGAAGATGCATGGGCCTCAAGGGAAGTGCTTGGCATCGGGCTCAAAATCAGTGAAGCTGGGACTGTGCCGGACCAAGGGAACATCTTCTACTGTGACACCGAACCTTTCGTGTTGGTCCATGGAGTCACGGCCTGACACAGGTCGCAGGAGGTACTGTCGTGGTCCGGACCGAAGCAGTGCAAGCAGCAGTCATGGGTGTCTGTGACAGACATAATTTGACTGCAGTGATCACACTTTTTAAAGTGACAAATTGTAGCTCGCTTCTGGTGGTGCATCGTAAGGGAGAATGTGCAGTATTAACCACCAAATCTCCTTCGGGTACTGGCTGCATTCCCTCCTTCCTGGTTCCTCCCACCGGAAGTGACGCGGGGGCTCACCGTGAATAAGAACAGCTCCGGTGCGGCGTCCTGACTGCTGTTCACCTGCTAGTGCTGTTACCTGCCTGCTGTTGTCTGTTTGCTGCTTGCTGTGTTGCTTCGATACCCTGCAGTGTCTCCATTGTGCCTCCCTGTCTCCCCAGGTACTGGCTGCATTCCCTCCTTCCTGGTTCCTCCCACCGGAAGTGACGCGGGGGCTCACCGTGAATAAGAACAGCTCCGGTGCGGCGTCCTGACTGCTGTTCACCTGCTAGTGCTGTTACCTGCCTGCTGTTGTCTGTTTGCTGCTTGCTGTGTTGCTTCGATACCCTGCAGTGTCTCCATTGTGCCTCCCTGTCTCCCCAGGTACTGGCTGCATTCCCTCCTTCCTGGTTCCTCCCACCGGAAGTGACGCGGGGGCTCACCGTGAATAAGAACAGCTCCGGTGTGGCGTCCTGACTGCTGTTCACCTGCTAGTGCTGTTACCTGCCTGCTGTTGTCTGTTTGCTGCTTGCTGTGTTGCTTCGATACCCTGCAGTGTCTCCATTGTGCCTCCCTGTCTCCCCAGGTACTGGCTGCATTCCCTCCTTCCTGGTTCCTCCCACCGGAAGTGACGCGGGGGCTCACCGTGAATAAGAACAGCTCCGGTGCGGCGTCCTGACTGCTGTTCACCTGCTAGTGCTGTTACCTGCCTGCTGTTGTCTGTTTGCTGCTTGCTGTGTTGCTTCGATACCCTGCAGTGTCTCCATTGTGCCTCCCTGTCTCCCCAGGTACTGGCTGCATTCCCTCCTTCCTGGTTCCTCCCACCGGAAGTGACGCGGGGGCTCACCGTGAATAAGAACAGCTCTGGTGCGGCATCCTGACTGCTGTTCACCTGCTAGTGCTGTTACCTGCCTGCTGTTGTCTGTTTGCTGCTTGCTGTGTTGCTTCGATACCCTGCAGTGTCTCCATTGTGCCTCCCTGTCTCCCCAGGTACTGGCTGCATTCCCTCCTTCCTGGTTCCTCCCACCGGAAGTGACGCGGGGGCTCACCGTGAATAAGAACAGCTCTGGTGCGGCGTCCCGCGCCGAAGGAGTGCGCACAAGGAGCACGGTCTGCTCCTTGGGCGAGCTCCTTGGGGCGAGGGACGGGGCGAGAAGTCTAAGTCCCTTGGCTGCCTAGCGCTCCGTAGGCTGTGCTCTACGACTTTGTCTGCTAACCCTCTCCACCTTGGCTGCCTTTCTTCCTCCCCGTGTAATTCCTCCTGCGGGGGGGGCTCTAACGGTTCTCAGGTGCGTTTTCTCTCCTTGGTACTGCTCCTCCTTTGCTTATTTATGTCAGCTATCCCCGTTCACTGGGGTTGACGCCCTGTTATTCCCCTCGCTACTCTTTCTGGTACTATGACTCGACAGCTTTCTAATCTCACATACTGTCCACTAACACACCCACGCCCGTCAGCTTCTGTTCCCTCTCTCTCTCCTTCCTCTCTCATGCTGTTACAGCTCGCTTTGCTAAACTGCCGGTCTCTCCGGTCTAAGACTCTTCTGATTAATGATTTTCTTTCTGACCATAACCTGGACCTTTTTTTCCTCACCGAGACCTGGCTGAGAGAAGGTGAGGAATCTTTTCTCAACCGATGTCTCCCTCCTGGTTACTCTTTCTTATCTACTTCCCGCCGGGGTAGGAGCAGAGGGGGAGTAGCGGTGATATATCGCTCCTCTCTCCTCCTTTCGGAAGTTCCCGCCTCCTCTTCTCTTCTCTATCCTGAATCTCTGCTTCTTCGTCTGCACTCATCCCCTCTCCCTTGTTATTTCCTTCTCATATACGCTCCCCCTTCCTTATCTGTACCTCTATGGGATTCTTTACTTGCTACTATTTCAGAGGCTTCACTCCTATACTCGAATCTCCTAATTTTGGGAGATTTTAACGTCCATGTTGACCTACCCTCCTCAACAAGGGACCTCTCCTTTCTCACCTTTCTTTCTGATCTATCTTTGCGCCAATTTGTTTCTTTCCCCACCCATGCTGCTGGTCACTCCCTGGATCTTCTCATTACGTCTGAGTCTTCCTCTATACCCCTTCCTCTCTTTCCTCATTGTCTCTCCCTTGGTCTGACCATTTGTGTCTTCTTTTTACTATTCCTACTCAGTCCTCTTTGTCAGGTCCTTTAGACTCCACATTGTCATCTTCTCACTGTGCTTCTGGTTCTCATTCTCTCTCTATTCCACCAACCCGTAAGCTTACTGCTGACACACTTCATCAGTTTCCTTCCCCAGCGTCTTTATTCCCTAGTGATTTTGCGTCTCTTTCTGTTGATACCCAAGCCCATCTCTGGCATTCTTCTCTGTCCGCTGCTCTTAATGATATCGCCCCTCCTCGCTCCCACCAATCTTCTCATCACTACCCTCGGCACCCTTGGTTTCATTCTGGTCTTTTCTTGCACCGAAAGTATCTTCGTAGGGCAGAACGCCTTTGGCGCAAGCACCCCTCTTCTTCTTCTCTTCACAATTTTCGTTCCTGTCATGATCATTACCGCACTCTCCTTCACTCTGCAAAGCGCGATTACTATTCTAAGCTTATTTCTTCTTCCTCTAACTCTTCTCGGCGACTCTATACTATCTTTTGTTCTCTTACAGCATCTCATTCTGCTTTTCCTCCCCTTCCTCCTCCTTCCTCGGCCTCCCCTGATCCCTCCTCCCTTGCCTCCTTCTTTGCTTCTAAAGTAAAGACCCTCCGTCAGTCTTTCCCCTCCTGTCCTCCCCCTCTTTCCCCTGTAGTAGGGCCCTTTCCGCTCGCTTCACTGCCTCCTTTATCCTCTCTATCCTCCACTCCCACCTTATCCCACTCCTGGTCTTCGTTCGAGATGATTTCCCCAGCTGTCCTTCAATCTACTTTCCTCTCTATCCGAAAGACTACATGTCCTGCTGATCCTATTCCCTCTCATTGGCTTCTGGAATCTTCCCTGTCTCTTTCCCCCTATATTCTCTCTCTCTTTAATGCTAGCTTATCTTCTGGTTTCTTTCCTACACTTTGGAAACACGCTACTGTTCGTCCTATTCTGAAATCCCGCACATCTGACCCTACAGCTCTTTCAAACTGGCGTCCTGTTTCTAATCTCCCTTTTCTTTCTAAATTTCTTGAGAAACTTGTCTTCCTTCAGCTATCTGCTCACCTTGAGGTTTCTCTTGTTCTTCACCCTCGGCAGTCTGGTTTTCGTCCTGGTCACAGCACAGAATCTATCCTTCTTTCCCTTCTTAATGAGGTGCACGCTGCTCACGATCACGGTCTTTTTACTCTTGCTGTTTCTCTTGATCTCTCTGCAGCTTTCGATCTGGTGGATCACAACACCCTTCTCACTCGTCTTCAAAATGCTGGCCTCTCTGGGACTGTCCTTCACTGGTTTCGCTCTTTTCTTTCTTGTCGTTCGTTCTCAGTGGTTGCTGGGTCCGCCTCTTCACCCTCCACCCCTCTTACTTGTGGTGTGCCACAGGGTTCTGTCCTTGCTCCTCTCCTTTTCAATGTCTTCTTGGCTCCCCTTGCACTTGTGGTTCAGCAGTTTGGTATCTCCACGTATTATTACGCGGATGATATCATTCTGCTGCACCACACTGATTCACATACCCCTGATATCTCTCCTCTTAACCTCTGTCTTTCTGCGGTAGCTTCCTGGTTCACCTCTAATTTTCTTCAGGTTAACCCCACTAAATCATTTGCCATTTGGTTTACCCTTGGAAGCCCTTCCCCCACCTGCGCCCCTTCCCTCTCTTCCCAGCCCATTCCTCTTGTCTCATCCCTCAAGTATCTTGGTGTCATTCTTGATTCCTCTCTTTCTTTCAAAGAACACATCACCTCCATAGTTCAACGTTCTTTTCTATCCCTCAAACAACTTCGTCCTGTGCGTCCTTTTCTTTCACCCTCTGCCTTTGCTACTCTTATTCTCTCCTTTGCAATTTCCCGTCTCAACTACTGTAATGTTTCTCTTGCTGGTCTACCCCAATCTCAACTCTCCCGTCTACAACGCGTTCAGAATGCAGCTGTCCGTCTCCTTTCCTGTGCTTCTCGTTACGACCATGTCACTCCCTTACTTCTGCACCATCACTGGTTACCGGTTCCCTTCCGTATACAGTATAAGGTTCTCACATTTGTGCACAGGGTGACTCACACTGGTACCCCTCTCTATCTTGCAGATCTTCTTCAATTTCGTACTTCCCATCGTCTGCTCCGTTCTATTCACGTTAATCGGTTGGCCCTTCCTTCTCCCTCTCAAGCTCACCTGGAGTCTACACGTTCTTCGGCTTTTTACTTTCTGGGTCCTAGGCTCTGGAACTCACTTCCCCCCCCTCTTCGTGCAGAGCAATCATATCAAGCCTTCAAACGACAACTAAAAACCCACTTGTTTTGCTTGGCGTTTGACCTTCCTCCCCCGTCTGTGTCTCCCTCCCCCTCCTCCTGTTGATGTTTCCTCTTATGTTTTGCTGTTTCTATTTTCTGTCTCTCTGCTGTCCCTTTTAAGATTTTAATTGGCGTTCTTTTTAACTTTTCCGACAGCCTATATTGTAACTGTTTTTAATTTTGTTTGTAAACCGCCCAGACGCCATTGGTATGGGGCGGTATAGAAAGTATTTTAAATAAACATAAACATAAACATAAATAAACACTGGGTGGGGTCAATGACCCTCGGGTGAAAAAGGACGTGAACACCGGTTGAGGCAAGCCTTGATGAAAAAAGAGAAAAGGGAGCCGGGGACAGCGCTGGCTCGTGGCGGGAAGAGGAACTGGTACACAAGCAGGGAAAACTCAGCTATAGAGGGTAATTTTTTAAGGAATTTTTCTGGGGAAACAGGACATGTGTCCGTTGGGCTCCGTGGAAAAAAGGAGACTGAACAAGATGGCACATTTAGTGTGAAGGGGACCATGCATGCATGATAGTATTCCCAAAGACTTTATGAAAGCTGGGGAAATGCTCTGTGGGGGCCAATGTCATCCATATGTGAGAACTGACTTCCTGCTTGTTCCTGGAGAATTTGTCATTCTCCCCAAGATAATTTGCCAGAGCAAAAGCTGGAGTTTTCACACCCACTTCGGGTGGATATAGAGTGGGAAGAATTCTTGGAAGTTCATTAATTGGAATATTTTTCAAAAGTTCCAGTATTTCTGATCCTTGTCAAACAGTTACAACTGAAGTGTAACAATGGGTTCGATCTCTGCGCTCTTGTTATAGTCCACCTTGTCTGTCATGTATACTTTAGAGGAAAGGCGGGATAGAGGTGATATGATTGAGATGTTTAAATACCTCCGTGGCATAAATGCACAGGAGGAGAGCCTCTTTCAATTGAAAGCAAGCTTTGCTATGAGGGGACATAGGATGAGGATGAAAAGGGATAGACTCAGGAGTAATATAAGAAAATATTTCTTTACGGAAAGAGTGGTAGATGCGTGGAATAGTGTCCCTGTGGAGGTGGTAGAGATGAAGACAGTATCTGAATTCAAAAAAGCATGGGACAAACACAGAAGATCTCTAAAGGAAAAAAAGGGGTTGTAGTGGTTGATATGGAAGCACAGGCTAGATAGGCCATGTGGTCTTTTTCTGCCATCATGTTTCTATGTTACCATGGCGGGGTATTCAGTTGGACGTAAAGGATCAAGTACAGAGTTTAGGAGTTGTTTTCGATAGTGCCCTAACTTTGGAACTGCAGGTCTCTAAGGTTGAAAAGTATGTTTCTTTTATCTTCGTCATCTACAGAGGGTGCAGCAGTTATTTGATCAACAGGATATGATTATGCTTGTCCAGTCACTGAATTTTTCAAGACTGGATTATTGCAATGCATTGTCTTCTGGAATCCCTGCAAAAACCTTAGGGCTCCTGCAGAGGGTCCAGAATGCAGTGGCCAAGTTAGTGGTTGGGGCTAGGGTTAGGGATCATGTGACATCTATATTGGAGGCCCTGCATTGGTTGCCTGTTGTTCTACATGTTAAATTTAAGCTGTTGGTTAATGCTTTTAGAATATTTTACTCATTGGGTACAGGTTATTTGCTGGCACATTTTCAGGTGTATAATCTTTCCTGGGTTATTTGGTCTCAGGGTATCCATTTATTGGTTTTTCTCAGTGCAAGATTGTTCCACTTGGTTCGGTTGTGGTCCAGGGACTGGTTTGCTTGTTGCCTTTTTTATGGAATGGGTTGCCAGTTGGCATCTGATTTCTGGATGATCTTATGGGTTTTAGGAAAGTCATTTCCATTCCCTCGGGTTGACTGAGCAATTGGTGGGTGGTTTGAGGATGTTTCTACTGCTGCTGCTGTGATGTTGTTACTACAGTATATATATTTTTATTTTTTTAATTATTTGCTTTTTTTTATACCACTTTTCACCAGGGCAAAGCGGTATACATTACAATAAGTTGTTATACATAGAACTGTGGATCTTATTTACAGCATAGTTAACATATGCTATCTATATTCCATAGAACAATGAAACTTATTATAATACCTTTGTGATATAACTTATATACATTGAAGTTCTTGACAGAAGTGGTAAATACTTTGCAAACAGATTGACTGATTATTATGGATGGGTACTGTGAGGGGTTATGTGATGTGACCAAAATGTTCATTAAATAGGTGCGTTTAAAGTAGTTTTCTGAATGTGGATAGGTCATTTGTTGAGCGGAGGGTTCCAGGGAGGGAGTTCCAGAGGGATGGCGCATATAGTCCATATGCTCTGTTGCAGACATACTGGGTACTTTTGTTTTTTTTCTTGTAGTATTTGTAGAATGTTCGTGTTGTTTTGCCTCTTTGACCTGGACGAGCTGGTGAGATGATTGGATGTTGATGATCTTAAATGTTATGGAGTAGGACTTCGTAGAGTATGCGGCTTTGTAGTGGCAACTAATGGAGTTGTTTGAGGATAGGAGTTATGTGCTCATTCTTTGACGCACCTTGAATTCTGCATGCAGCGGTGTGCAGTGCAGTGATGAGAAGGAGCAGAATGGATTTTGGTAGTCCTTGGTAAACTGAATTGCAGTAGTTGAAGTGTGGAGTTATTATAGCCTGGAAAGCTGTGTGGAAGTTGGATGGGACCATCAGAGGGCAGAGATGGAGGAGAGTTCTGATTCTGAAGTATATTTATTTTGTTATATTACTTATGTGAGCTTTAAAATTGAGTTATTGGTCAAGAGTAATTCCCAGATATCTGACCTTTGTTTGTACTTGCATGTTTATGTCATTTAGGGTTATGGATGTTGGTGGTTGGAATTTGGTGTCTTTTGCTATGAATAATGCTTCCATTTTCTTGTAGTTTATTTTTAGTGAGTTGTAGGATAACCATTGGAATACCTCTGAGAAGCATTGTTTTATTCCATCATATTTATTTATTTAAATTATCTTTTATACTGTGCTATTCAGCATCAGTGTGGTTTACATTGAACAAACTGAAATTACATTGAACAGGGCATTATAACTTGGAGATAACTATTTTACAGGGAACATGGGCTATGGAGGGTTAAGTGGCTTGCCCAAGACCACAAGGAGCACCTGTGGGACTAGAAACCCCAGTCCTTCCAGCCCAAGGTTGTTGTCCTCTAGTGGGATTTGAACCCCCGACCTTCTGGCCTGAAGTACCTTGCCCCAACCACTAGGCCACTCCTCCACTCCAGCAGATGACATATCTGTGCACATAACATTCAATTCCATATTTATGCAGATGACATAATGATATATGCCTCAATCAACACCAGCACACCATCATATGTTGGTGTGCTGGTATTGATTGAGGTATATATCATTATGTCATCTGCATAAATATGGAATTGAATGTTATGTGCACAGATAATTGTACATAGTGGCTGCAGATAGATGTTGAATAAGAGGGCTGATAGGGAAGACCCTTGAGAGACACCTTGGGTTTGTAGTTAGGGAGAGGAGGCGATGGATCCCATTATGACTTGTTGTTGACGATCACTAAGGTATGATCAAAACCAGTCCAGTACCTTGTCTTGGATTCCGATGGATTGGAGTCTGTGTAGGAGGATTCTGTGGTTGATGGTATTGAAGGCAGCCTTAAAAAGGAGATAGAGCAGCTTTTAAACTAGATAATAGGGGAAAGCAGACAGTTGCCCAAGAGCGGATGGTTCGGAAGAATGTATCCTTGAAGGATACTACCAAAAACAGAGAGGTTCCAAAAAAGAGTAAAGTAGCCCAAGTGCCCTCGAGTATGGAGCAGACAGAGCTTAAAGATCCCAAATTACCCATGTCTACCAACAGCCAAACTAATATGAATAAAATACAGTCTCTGCTTGTATGCAAATGCTAGAAGTCTAAAAAATAAGATGGGAGAGTTAGAATATATAGCACTAAATGAGAGGTTAGATATGATTGGGATATCAGAGACATGGTGGAAGGAGGACAACCAGTGGGACACTGTGATACCTGGATACAAACTATATCGTAATGATAGAGCTGATCAAATTGGTGGAGGGGTTGCGCTCTATGTTAGAGAGGGCATTGAGTCAGAAAGGATTAAAGTTTTGCAGGAAACAAAATTTGAAATTCCATGTAAAAAGGGGAAGGCGATGGCAGTGGGGGTGTACTATCGACCGCCTGGCCAGAATGAACAAATGGATGATGAAATGCTCAAAGAAATCAAGGAAGCTAACAAATGTTACAGTGCAGAAATAATAATGGGTGATTTCAATTACCCCGGTATCGACTGGGTCAGTATCACGGCAGGACATGCTAGGGAGATAAAGTTCCTAGATGACATAAATGACTGCTTCTTGGAGCAGCTGGTTCATGAACCAACCAGAGGGGAAGCCATATTAGACCTAGTCCTTAGTAGAACACCAGATCTAGTGCAAGAGATAAGGGTGTTGGGGCCACTTGGCAATAGTGATCATAGCATGATCGCCTTTGATTTAATTAGTGGAGGAGGGATAGTAAGGAAATCCACAGTACTACCTTTTAACTTTCGAAAGGGAGACTATGATAAAATGAGGAAAATAGTTAAGAAAAAACTAAAAGGAGCAGTTGCAAAGGTTAAAGACTTCCATCAAGCTTGGGTGTTGTTGAAAAATACTATTTTGGAAGCCCAGACCAGCTGTATTCCACACTTTAAGAAAAGTGGAAGGAAGTCCAAAAAACTGCCAGCATGGTTTAAAGGGGAGGTCAGAGGCTGTTGTTGCCAAAAAAGCATCTTTCAGGAAATGGAAAAAAGAGCCAAACGACGAAACCTGGAAACAGCACAAGCACTGGCAAGTCAAATGCAAGGCATTGATAAGGGAGACAAAGAGAGAATTTGAGAAGAAGCTTGCTGCGGAAGCAAAAACTCAAAATAAAGATTTTTTCAAATACATTCATAGCAAAAAACCTGTGAGAGAGTCTGTTGGTCCATTAGATGAAAGAGGAGTTAAAGGGGCACTAAGAGGTGACAAGGCGATAGCGGAGAGACTGAATGAATTCTTTGCTTCGGTCTTTACTGAGGAAGATGTAGGGATGTTACCCATAACTGAAGTGATATTTAAAGGTGCGAAAGAATTGAGGGAAATATCGATACATCGGGAAGATGTATTACAACTATTAGATAAACTGAAGAGTAGCAAATCACCTGGGCTGGATGGTATACATCCAAGGGTGTTGAAAGAACTGAAATATGAGATTGCAGACCTGCTATTAGTAATCTGTGAATTTTCATTAAAATCATCTGTAATACCTGAAGATTGGAGGATCGCCAATGTAACGCCAATTTTTAAAAAGGGTTCCAGGGGTGATCCGGGAAACTACAGACCGGTGAGCCTGACATCAGTACCGGGAAAAATGGTAGAAACCATCATAAAGAATAAAATTACTCAGCATGTAGATAGTCATGGCCTAATGGGAGACAGACAACATGGTTTTAGACAAGGAAGATCTTGTCTTACTAATCTATTATGTTTTTTGAAACTGTGAATAAACAGGTGGACAAAGGTGAGTCGGTTGATATAGTGTATCTGGACTTTCAGAAAGCCTTTGACAAGGTCTCTCATCAGAGACTTTTGGCAAAACTAAAGAGTCATGGGATAGGAGGCAGTGTACTACTGTGGATCAAGAACTGGTTAAAAGATAGAAAGCAGAGGGTTGGGCTAAATGGCCAATTTTCCCAATGGAGAAAAGTGAATAGTGGTGTACCCCAGGGATCTGTGCTGGGTCCGCTGCTTTTTGACATATTCATAAATGACCTGGAATAATGAGTGAGGTTATCAAATTTGCAGATGACACAAAACTTTTTAAAGTTGTTAAAACCCAAGAGGATTGTGGAAAATTGCAAGAGGATCTTGATAAATTGGAAGACTGGGCATCAAAATGGCAGATGAAATTTAATGTGGACAAGTGCAAAGTTATGCACCTAGGGAAGAGCAACCCGAACTATGGTTACACGATGCAAGGTTCCACATTAGGAACCACCACCCAGGAAAAAGATTTAGGGGTCATTGTGGATAGCATGTTAAAACCCTCGGCCCAGTGTGCAGCGGCAGCCAAGAGAGCAAATAGAATGCTAGGTATCATAAGGAAAGGAATGGAAAATAAAACAAAAGATATTATAATGCCTCTATATCGTTCCATGGTGAGACCGCACCTTGAATATTGTGTGCAATTCTGGTCGCCGTATCTTAAAAAGGATATAGCGTTATTAGAAAAGGTTCAGAGAAGAGCCACCAAAATGGTAAAGGGGATGGTAGGATACTCCTATGAAGAAAGGCTAAAAAGGTTAGGGCTCTTTAACCTGGAAAAGAGATGGCTAAGGGGAGATATGATAGAAGTCTATAAATTAATTAATGGAGTGGAACGGGTAAACGTAGATTGATTGTTTACGTTATCAGAATATAGAAAGACTAGGGGACATGCAATGAAGCTACAGGGTAAACTATTTAAATCTAATAAAAGAAAATATTTCTTCACTCAACTTGTAATCAAACTCTGGAATTTGTTACCGGAGGATGTAGTAAAGGCTTTTAGTGTAGCTGGATTTAAAAAAGGTTTGGACAAGTTCCTGGAGGAAAGGTCCATAAACCATTATTAAGAAGGGACCCAGGATATCAATGCTTGACCCAGTACAAGCATTGAGGAACCTGTGTCTTTTGGGGAAACTGCTAGGCACGTATGACCTAGATTGGCCACTGTTGGAAACAGGATACTGGGCTTGATGGACCTTGGTCTGACCCAGTATGGCATATCTTATGTTCTTATGAGATATCTAGGAAAATTAGTATGTAGCCTTGGTTTGGTTTTTGGGTCCCTTTTATTAAAGTGTTTAGGAGAGAGGTTAGCAAGGTTTCGACACTATGGTTTGGCCTGAAGCCATGTTGTTGAGGGTCAAGAGGAGCATGGTGGTCTAGGTGATCCTGGAGTTGTTGCTTAATGTTTTTTTGATTTTCTTCGACAAGAAAGGTAGGCTTGCTATGGGTCTGTATGCAGATGAATCACTGGAGTTGAGGTTGGTGTTCTTCAAGGTGGGGCAAATGGAGGAAGATTTGAGTTGATTGGGTACGTTTCCTTGTATGATAGAAAGTTGGGTGATTCTGAGCAGGATGTGACTGAGCTCATACTTTAATGCCTTTATCCAGCTCACTGGGCATGGATCAAGTGGTGATGTGGTTGAGTTTAATGCAGTGATGGTGCATTCTATGTTTTCTTTGCTAATTGAACTGAAGGTAGACCAGGGGTTGCAGGTATTGATTGAGGATGGGGTCTGTGGTGGAGGCTGTTACGAGGAGTTCTTCTTTTGGTAGTGCATTGCAAGAGTTTGATGATTGGGGGGGGGGGGGTTCCAAAGTGGTTGTGTGTGGGGGCTGGGTTAGGTTCTTTACTATATGGAAGAGCTGTTTTGGTTAGTTGAGTGATTTGTTTATGATTTTTGTATGAAAGATTCTCTTGCAGTTGTCAATTTCCTGATGGCAGTCGATTAGTAGAAGCATGTAGGAGTTTTTGTCCTCTGTTGATTTTGTCTTTCTCCATTTTCGTTCCATTTTTCGGAGCTGCTTCTTGATACAAATTTATCCATTTTTATTTTTTTTATTATTGTTTTTTGTTTCCTGCTTTGGGCTTATTATAAGAGCAGGTAAAATAAAACAAAATGAATGAACAATGGCTAACTATCTTGGTGGGCCATCCTCACTAGATACAATAATATTAACCCTGATAACAAAGGTTTTCAAAGGAGACTTGAGCTCTCCAGCAAATTATCATCCTGTGGCCAGTTTACCCATCTTGGTGAAAATATGTGAGGCTATGGTAGAAGCCCAATTGCAAAATTACTTTGACTATGATTTCTTGCATAATTCACAGTCTGCCTTTCGAAGCCAACATAGTATTGAGACAGTATTACTTATATTAATGTCAGAATTACACTCAATAGTGGATAAAGAAAGTCAAGCTATTTTGATGTGTGACCTTTCGGCAGCTTTTGATTTGCTGGATCATGATATACAACTATTTTGATTTTGATTAAATGAGTTGGGTGTCTCAGGCTCTGTTGGGAGATGGATGCAAGATTTTATTTTTTAATTATTTTTATAAAATTTAAGAATAACTCAAGAATTAACATATGCCACTGGAAAAAATAAAAAAGATGTACAAGATTTTTTAAAAAAATAGATCAGTAGCAACAATACATTGTGCAGCAATTAAAACAACTCGCTTCCAGCAGCTCACTACAGTAACATCAGCTGTGCCTTCAGACTGCCGCTGACTCCTGGCAGCCAAGCAACATTGCCTAGCAAGGTATTACCAAAAGCAATCAGCTTTCGACAGACTGGACTGCAGGATCTGAGATCACACAGCACTGTACAGAACACCTGACAATGTACTTTTCAGCCAGTACCAACATAACTGAGGCCACACAACACCACACGATCGCTACGTTCCAACAGCTATCAGGACACCATTATACAAAGGTATGCTCCTCCCTTTTTCCAACCCATATGCCCACCTACCTGGGCTCAGCCCATGACAGACTGCCCTTTTACATAGAGCCAGATACCCATGCCGTACCACAACTGTGAACATCAACTTAAGGTGCCCCATAGCAACCTCTAAAGCATCCAGATCCTGTTCAAAAGTCCACACTTCATAAAGAACCCATAGCCCCTCCCCACTCCCCACCAGAAGGCCGATCAGGGCCATGCCAGGACTTTAAAATTAGAGACACCTCCAGGCACACCCATGCCTGAGATCCTTAGGTGTAGACCAAGAGAATAGCAAAGTCGTCCCTCTCTAGTCTCCAATGAAGGCCATCCAAAGCAAACAGAAAATACTCTACCACTGACCACCCTTTGTCTATCCATGCAGGATTGTCCTCAACCACCCAACTGAATAAGGTACCAACGCATAGCAACACCATGCTCTCCATATTCGCAACTCTTTATGTTCTTCTAGCTCTTATTGTGCCAACCTTAACCTCCAATGCCTACCTGTTCCCCATAGTCATTTCATCATCTCTCCTTGTGTTTCCTACTCTTCACCCATCTTCTATATTCATTCACCCAACCAGGAAAAGCCCCCTGCCTAATACACGTAATCATCTTTCTGCATTCAACAGGTACACACCCTTCCTCCTCTTACCCCATACCTACACTTAACTTTGCATTACTAAATGCCCATTCAATCAAGAAAAATGTCCAACTAATTAGAGACCTCACCACAAACAAAGATTTGGACGTCCTGTGTATAACCAAAACTTGGACACATGAAACAGACCTATTTATTTATTTGCATTCTCTTATATACCGTGCTATTCTGCATCAGTGTGGTTTACATTGAACAAACTGAAATTACATTGAACAGGGCATTATAACTTGGAGATAACTATTTTACAGGGAACAGTGGCTATGGAGGGTTAAGTGGCTTGCCCAAGACCACAAGGAGCACCTGGGGGACTAGAAACCCCAGTCCTTCCGGCCCAAGGTTGCTGTCCTCTAGTGGGATTTGAACCCCTGACCTTCTGGCCTGAAGTACCTTGCCTAGTCCTATTGAACCACCTGACCTTCTGGCCTGAAGTACCTTGCCTAGTCCTATTGAACCACTTCACCTCCCTGTGTTACCAAGTACATCACTGCCCTCGATCTCAACATCAAGAGAGTGGAGTGCTCATCCTCTCTAAGCTCCAACACAACTTCAGTACCCAAGCCTCCAACAGCACAAGTGAATCAGACACCCTCACCATCACAAATAAATACATTAAATTGTGCCTTGTCTACCAGCCACCATCCTCTCCTGCTTCCGACCTAACGAGTATTATGGAATATGCACTCACGACTACCAAGTCAACCAAAACCACTATACTACTAGGGACTTCAACCTACCCTCTCTCCATCAAAACTAGAACACCACTTTCCTAGATGCTGTAAAATCTATGTACTTTGAGCAGATAATCCAAACTCCTACCCACAACAAAGGCAACATTTTCAACATGATCTTCATCAACAATCGTACCCCCTCCTCACTCCACACCCCCTACATAAATACAAATACAACCAGTCCTCTGGTCCGACCATTGCTTCAACTTCAGTCTTCCATCCCTCTTCAGTCCCTCCCATACCCTATCAAAACTAACAAAGAGAAGATTCAAAACATGCAATAAAGAAGACTTCCTCAACATACTCCCTTCTCTTGAGTGCAGTGCTAATGACTCTGAAGCATTTCCAGATTTATGAAACAATACCATTCAGACAGCTGCAGCAGCCCCAACCAACTCACATCACAAGCTCAACAAAATCCCTAAAACCCCATAGTACACACCAGTACTCTGGAGAATTAAAACCCACCTACGGAAACTAGAGAGAAAATGGCAGAAAACCAAACACCCCACTGACCGCATCCACTACATGAATCTGCTAGATGAATACAGGACTTCAACAGACAATGCAAAAAAACAAAACTACTCTAAGGGGTATGTTTACTAAACTGCAGTAACGTTACATAACGCGCGTTATGTAACGTTAACGATCATTAGCTCATCATAATGCGTGTTATGATGCGCTAACGATCGTTAATGTTACATAACGCGCGTTAACCAACATTAACGATCGTAAAGCTCCGTGGCATGGTAAAACACCGCAGAAGGTGGAGAGAGGGCGGAGAGAAGGGGTCAGTGGGCGGAGAGTGGGCGGGGAGTGGGCGGGGAGAGGCTCCCTGCACACTAACGCGCTGATCTGAAGAGCTGAATCCAAACGCGATTGAAAACCTGCCGTTAAATGCACATTACAGGGGAGAGAAACCATTTAAGTGTCAGCAATGTACAGCCCAGGCAGGGAAACCAAAAAAAGTGATAAGTGTGATACATGTGCACAGAACAAAAGGGCACATAAACACTGAAAATGACCCCAACAAACTGGAAAAATACGATAACCAAGCTGGCCAATAGTGGTATCAATGAGAAACATCAACCCCTCCCCCCCCCCGAGTAAGCTCCATAGAACAGATATAAATCGTGGAAGGGTCTATACTCCGCCCCTACAAGGCAAATGAGCCCACAGTGAAATAGCGCTGCTCAGGGTTTTCCCCACCATCGGACAGGGTTCCTATGGCGTGCACATGTCCCGCAACATCAGGGCGGGCATGTCAGAACGGCAACTGGACAGATGCCGGAGAAGGGGATACAGAGGGCTGCAGGCGGCACATGCTGTGGTGGAGCTGGGCCACAGTGCAGACTAGGGTGATGCCTAGGTGGCCCATACGAATGCTGAAACAGCAGAGCACCCAGACAGCAACTGCTGAAGGCCCAACATGGGCACGAGTGTGTTTCCAACAGTGTCACAGGGGATAGTACCCAACAGCTACCTCCAAGGGCACGGAACATTGGCAGGCGGGGCTGGGGGGAGCGTGGACGTCTATGCAGGCACCCCTACCCCAGAACCCGCACCATAGGCAGCCACCTACCTGCACACTGGATGGCCTGAGACTGCGCACCACCAGCACCACCAGCAGAAGGGCATGTCAGCATGGTGGCTGAGGGATACTGATGGTGGAGGGGGCAGTGGCAGCTGCCCAGAGCAGACCGTGGCCTAGCCCTGTGTAGGTGGGTGCCGTGTACTGCAACAGACGGGCCCTGTCTGACGAACAGTCATGGTATCACCAAGTAATGTACTGATTCTGTGACAACGAGGTGGTGCAGTCACAAAACCAGTGTATTTGGAAGCAGAGGGTCACAGGTTCAAGTCCCAGCTGTGGTTCCTGCCAACACAGTCCCCATATTTTACCCACTACTACAACATGCTAATACAGACAGCACCTTTATTGCAGATGACGTAAACATGCCCAAGACACCTACATTTTACCCTACAGAGCACGGACACCATAAACATGCACATTACCTAGAGCAGAGTTTCCCAAATGCAGTCCTGGAGGGCCAAACACCATTCCGGTTCCATGCTGCCTCTGATAAAGATGCCTGTGCTGCATTTCTATGCGCCACCCCCATGGTATGCAGATGTATCTCATGCATATTCATGAGGGACAGCATGAAAACCCGAACAGTGTTTGGCACCGCAAATACTGGAGTTGGGAACCTCTGCCGTAAAGCAGCAGCCAACAGGGGCAGAACACCCGCACCCACAGGCCCTATTATCCAAAGCCTCCTGGAGAGGCAGGATTTTGGGTTCTGCGTGCATCTCCCAATACTAGCACTTGCATACCTTAGTAATGCCACCCTAAACCTGGGAATATGGTACACATCTATCAAAAGGTTGCTATGATTACTGGCAGATAGCAATTCCTAGGTTAAGTACAATTTTCTGAGTGAGCTGCATCATAGCAACCTTTCTGATCTCTGTGGAGTGTGCTACAGGCCTTGTGTCTGACAGTGTTTACCAACCTGACTCCTACAGTATTGCGTATCATAGCCATGCCTGCACTGTGCCCAGGACTTGTGTGGTGGCCTGGGCTGCCCAACACCTCTATAGTTGCACAATGCTGGCATAGGTGTGGGGAGTGTGTGTCTGTCTATCCAGTGTGTGGTGGCTGCCAACACCCTCCACAGCCTACACTGCTAGCACTGTTGCCAGTATTGGCCTGCCAATGTGCATAATGAGGAACAAGGTACTGTGGGAATAGCCTGGATAGGGTGGCCTGGCCTGGCTGCATCTGCACAGGGCATAGGGCAATGGCTCGGAGATTGTAGTGCCCGGTACCACCTGCATGGCAGGGTGGCCATAGCATGTCCTGCTGGGAGGTCACTCTCACCCTGACTGAGCAGTGACCATGGCATGGCTAGGTTCCCCCATAGTGCTATATAGCATTTCTCTCATGTGATATTTATGGGTTTTCTTTTGGGGCCCAATCACTGACTTATCTGCTTGGTGTGTATGCTGACATCCCCGTTCTGGGTACATGCATCTCCTCCAGGACCATACACTATGAACTAGCTGGTGGACTGTCTGCAGCTAGTATGTGTCTTGCTGGAACACCTTGCAGGGTGCAGCGGCTGAAGGCTTGCTGCTGGAGAATGTCAGATAATGGTGCGGGGCAGCTGAGCATTTCCAGGCCTGCTGTCTGCTATTGCGTTATGGATGTGTACTGCTCTCTCTGTTCCCCAGCAGGACTGGGGTTGATGGTCCCCTCTACTGCTACCATTGCAGGGAGCTGGACTGTGGCTCTATTGGTGGGTGATCCTGTTTCCCACCCTGAGCCCCAGAGGGTGAGTTGTGTGGTGGTACATAATCTGCCTATGGGTCCATACACCCCCCCCCCCCCTTCACCTACAGCAGGTAATCATGGCACCAACACAGGATATGCACTATTCTGGGTGCATCATCACCCATAAGGACTAGACATGACCGAGACATACAGCAGGACACAGATGTATCCTAGGTGTGTCTAATGGAACTACCTATCACACACTGATGGGGACCTGCAGCATGGCGTATTTCAGCCATGAAAGGTGCTGTGGACCTGGTGCTGGGCGCCCCACCTCAACCTCAGGGTGGGCACAGTACCCGCACAATGTGACTGTCTGTGGCTACTCTGTGGCAGTGCCACACACGGTCTGTTGCCCCTACCAGGCCGAGGTACTGTGGGGGTGCATACCCAATCTTGTGCCCATCTCTCGACTGTTGATTTGCATGTGCAGTGCATCATGGGTACGGGTGGTTTAACCCTATCCTGGTAACCACAGCAGACAGTTTGTGTGGTGACATGCAGTCCTTCTGCAGCCAGCCAGGGCTTTGTTCACAGCCTTATAAGGTGTCCTATAGGGGACATTATAGAGTGCCTTGGTGGACAGTACACTTTATAATGTGCCCTATGGAGTGCCTTATGGGGTGCCTTATGCGGCACCTTAGGTTATGCCACCGTGAGGGTGTGTTTGCTGGCAGCATTAATTAAAATACACGTCAAATGCCTCAACAATCACTACTTAAATGTAAAGGGTGCTGCCTCAGCCAGCCTTATACATTAGGCCCACTGGGGAATCGAACCCATGACCCCTGTACCATCAGTCAGTGTTGTAACCATTGTGCTACAGCTCTGTTGCTATGCTAATATGCCTGCGCACCTTCTTAAGATTAACACGCGGTAACGTGCCCTGTAGCGCTCGTTCATTTATGGCGCCTTGTAACGCGTGTTATTGGTAACGTTGTACCGTCCATGTCCTTATTTGGGATTTCTGTCTCTACCGCGGCTCCTAACGCGAATCACACTAACGCAGTTTAGTAAACATACCCCTAAGTTAATCAACTCATTCCTCAACTGTCCAAGAGAACTCTTCAACACTGTGAAACAACTAACTAAACTCCCTACCAAGTCTACTCCAGATAATACAATCAACCCTCAACAGTTAGTGGACTACTACAATCACCTACAATGTCAACCTCAGCTACAAGATCTCACTACACTTCAACCATCCACCACAGCATCATCCTGATCATCCTTCCACCCCATAAGCACAAGCCATATTGAAACCATCATCTCCTCACTCAACATCACCACTTCCCCCCTGATCCATGCCCAGTCTCCTGGATCAAGGCAATGAAAACAGAGTTCAGTCCTATCATCACTAATTTCACTCAAGCATCCCTCATCCAAGGACTTATGCCTACCAGCCTCAAATCTGCCTCAATTTGTCCAGTCCTCAAAAAGCCAACCTCAGCCCAATGGACCCTACCTCATACAGACCCATCGCCAGCCTCCCCTTCATGGCCAAAATCATAGAAAAAGTGGAATGCCAATAACTCCAAGATCATATTGAAATTCATGCTCCACTTGACCCCAACACAGCTTCCACCCCAACTATGGAGTCAAAACCCTCCTCTTCTCCCTTCTAATCAAACTTATCCAAGGAATCCAGTCTGTGCAACAAGGATTTATCTTAGTTTTTCTTGATATCTCATCTACATTTGACTCAGTAAACCACCCCATTCTTCTCCAACACATCCAATCTATTGGAATCCAGAATACAGTGCTGAATTGGTTCCAGTGCTTCCTGTTTAATCGCCAGCAGAAAATCAAGATGGGAGACACTGCTCCACCCCATGCACTTAATCTCAAGGCGTCCTTCAAGGCTCCACCCTCTCTGCCCTGTTCTTTAGCATATATCTACAACCATTCTGCTCGATAATCAAATCCTATAACCTACTCTACCACCTTTACGCTGATGATATCCTGATCTACACTCCCTTCGACACCAATCAACCCACATATGCAAAGCTAAAACACTGCTTCTCCAAAGTTTTACAATGGCTCACAAGCAACCACCTCTCCATCAACTATAAGAAAACCAAAGCCGTCTTCATCACTAAGGATATCATGTTTGTTACCCCTGCAACCATTACTCTGAACAACACTCATATCAAGGTACAGCAAGAAATAAAATATCTCCGTATCACTCTAGACCAATGGTTCTCAACCTTTTTTGTACCGTGACCCCTTTTGCCATTGGTCAAGTTGTGGTGACCCCCAATGATAAAATCAAATGTGTCTCTCTTCCTTTACCATTAGCGCATTATCGCTGTAATCATTTGTTGAATTATTAAGATATTATAGGCCTTTGCAATATGTTTTTATTTATAAAATTTACTTATTTAAACCACAATAATTAATCACAATAACAAGTAACAATATTTGATTTCAAAATTATGATGATTTTGTAGTAAATCACTAATATGAAATAAAATTATTTTTCTACCTTTGTTGTCTGACCAATTTATTCTCTGATCATGCTGGTCCCGATCTGAGGCTTCTGCTTTCCTGTCTTCTCTCAACTCTCTTTCTGTGGTCTATGGTCCATCTGCCATTTCTTATCTCTTCTTTCATTTTCTTCACTTCTTTCCATCAGCCTATTTCCAGTCCCAGTAACCATCCCCAGTATCAGCCCCTTTCCAGTCCTCACTCTCAGTACCTTCCAATATCAACTTGCATTCCCATGACTGCCACTGGTGTCCATTCTCTTCCAGTCCCCCTCCTTCCCCACTGACCAGCCCCTTCTAGTACAAATACTATGGCAGCCCCTCTCAGATCCACTCCCTTCCAGTTCCATTCTCCCATCCCCTCGTATCAGCCCATTTGTAGCCTTAGCCCCCAGTTTTCTTCCAGGGCCAGCAGCTCTATCCTCCCCTCCCCACAATCAGCCCATTCCCAGTCGAAGCCCCCCAATCAGCTCGCTTCCAGTGCTAGTCCCCCCTCAACCCCATTACCAGTGCTAGCCTCCCCTAATCAGCCCAATACCAGTCCTACCCCCCAATCAGCTCATTACCAGTCTTAGCCTCCCCTAATCAGCCCATTTCCAGTGCTAGTCCCTCCTCAACCCCGTTACCAATGCTAGCCTCCCCTAATCAGCTCATTTCCAGTGCTAGTCCCTCCTCAACCCCATTACCAGTGCTAGGCTCCCCTAATCAGCCCATTACAAGTCCTACCCCCCCCCCCCCATCAGCCCATTACCAGTCCTAGCCTCCTCTAATCAGCCCATTTCAAGTCCTAACCTCCCCAATCTGCTCATTTCCAATGCTAGCCCCCATCAGTCCATTACCAGTCCTACCCCCCTATCAGTACATTACCAGTCCCAACCCCCCTTGATCAGTCCATTCCCAGTCCTAGCCTTCCCTAATCAACCCATTACCAGTCCTAGCCCCCCCATCTGCCCATTATAATCCTAACCCACACTGTCTCTCCCCTCTGTCCAGCATGTATCCCCGTCTGTCCAGTATGTCCCCCTCTCTTCCCTTTGTCCATGTCAGCCCCCCTCCCTCCCTCCCTCCATGTCAGTCCCCTCTCCCTCCCCTCCATCCATCCATCCATCCATCCATGTCAGCTCCCCTCCCTCCATGTCAGCCCCCCTGTCCATGTCAGCCCCCCTCCCTCCATCCATCCCTCCATGTCAGTCCCCCCTCTGTCCATGTCAGCCCTCCCTCCCTCCATGTCAGCCCCCTCTATCCATGTCAGCCCCCTCCCTCCATCCATCCATCCATCCATGTCAGCCCCCCTCCCTCCCGCCCTCCCTCCATGTCAGCCCTCCCCTCCCTCCCTCCATCCATGTCAGCCCCCCTGTCCATGTCAGCCCCCTCCCTCTCTCCATGTCAGCCCTCTCTCCATGTCAGCCCCCCTTGTCCATGTCAGCCCCCCTCCCTTCATCCATCCATCCATATCAGCCTCCCCCCGTCCATGTCAGCCCCCTCCCTCCATCCATCCATATCAGCCCCCTCCCTCCCTCCATGTCAGCCCCCCTCCATCCCTCCATGTCAGCCCCCCTCCCCCATGTCAGCCCCATTGCAGGTTCCCTGCTCCCCTCTCCCCATGTCTGCATCCTTCTTCTGCAGCTGCGGCTCCCTGTCTCTTAGGGAACCGCAGCTATGCCTGTAAAACCGTTGCGGAGCCTTTCTGTCTCTAAACGGGCTCCGTGCAGCTTTGTCCTGCCTCCAAAGGAAGTGGTAAACAACTTCCTTTGGAGGCGGGTCAATGCTGCACGGAGCCCGTCGAGAGGCAGGAAGGCTCCGCAATGATTTTACAGGCATAGCCATGGTTCCCTAAGATGCAGGGAGCCATGGCTGCAGAAGATTGGAGTCTGTGAGTTTGCCGCTGCCGAGAAGTGGACTCAGCAGCGGCAGCAACTTGTGCACTTTTTTTTTTTAACAGCGGAGTGAGGCGACCCCCACTAAATCCTGTGGCAACCCCTGTGGGGGTCGCGACCCACAGGTTGAGAACCGCTGCTCTAGATCGTAACCTTACCTTCAAATAACAAGTGAAGAATATGGCAAACTCAATCTTCTACAAGATCCACACACTTCAACACCTCTGCTCAATCTTGGACCCTCCTGACTTCAGATCAGCATGCCAATCAGCAATCCTCCCTATTCTCAACTACTGTAACTATTTATCAAGGACTCCCACAATCGACCACCCTCCCATTACGTACGGCCCTCCACACCACTTCAAGTATCATCCTGGCAGCCCCTAGGCAAGAAGACATTACCCCCATCCTCAAGCAACTCCACTGGCTCCCCCTCAAGAGTCACATCAAATACAAAACACTGATGACAACCCACAAAGCGCTATCTGGCGTCTCCTTCTCCCACTTTTTCAATGTTCTCCATTCCTTTCAACCAAGCAGAGCCAGCTGCCAATCCAACAGCAATACTCTGATCATCCTCACTCAAAAACTAAGAGCACCCAGCAGGCCTGCTCAAGGGCATTTGAACTATACGCACCAACCCTATGGAACTCCCTCCCCATCACCATCAGGAGCATCAAAGACATTTCCTCATTCAGGATGCATCTGAAGACTCATCTGTTCATCGAACACTATGGTCCTGTAACATAACCTCACTCACACATGCTCCCCATCAAATACAAATCATTGTAAATAGCTGTTATTTGTATATAGTTAATGAATACATTCCATGTTTTATTGTAACTTTGTTTCACTGTTCTTTGTAACTTTGAGTGTTTATAAACCACTTTGATCCGGTGAAAGGCAGTATAAAAGCCGTTAAATAAATAAATGATAGAATCTAAATTTTATTTAAATTTAACTCATTCTTGTGACCATAGGATCATCATCTCTCATCCCTCCCCTTCCCAGGAACCCCTTCATGTTCACATTTTAAAATCCACCTCCATCAATCCCCCCTCCCTTAAAACTTACCCTCCCTCCCTGTCTATCAGAGCCCACAGGAGGGAAAGGAGAGCCTTAGCTCATCTCCTCCTCTTCTGCAGCCAGCAATGGTAGTGGGGGGGGGGGGGGAGAGGTTGGAAGCAAAGGGTGGAAGAAGGAACAGGATCCACATTTCTGGTCTGGCATGGGTGGGATGCAGTGATAGAGATTTCAAGTACCTGGTTCTCTTCTCTGTAATTGTCTCAATCAATAGGAATATGTGAGTTTTATACAAGTCATGGGAACACCTTCCAGCTCTTAGGGGCACAAAGGTGTGTCATGAGATTCTGGTTGAGAACCACTGGTTTAGACTCGAGGATACTATATTGTATCAGATTTGATTAAAGTACATTTACTATAAAAATAATTTTCCTGCAATGCTTTTACCTCTTTAAGTAAACATAGGGCATTATTCAAAGTTATGACTGCCGCATATGTAAGGATAAGCAGATAAAGCGTAGTTACTCACCTGTAACAGGTGATCTCCGGGAACAGCAGGAATCTAGTCTTCACATATGGGTAAAGTCGGTACCGATGGAGCCTGCGTGGGAACGCTCCACAGCGTTCAATAGGAAAGCTTTTGGGAGCATCCCTCAGCACATGCGCGCTGCCTTCCCGCCTTTCCAACTGTCCCTCTTCAGTTAAGTTTGTAGCTGAGTGAAAAGGATAGAGGGAGAGAGGAAAGAGACAAAGAGATAGAGAGACAACTCCTAGGGGAGGTGGGTGGGTTGTGAAGACTAAATTCCTGCTGTTCCCGGAGATCTCCTGTTACAGGTGAGTAACTATGCTATCTCCAGGAACAAGCAGGAATGTAGTCTTCACATATGGGGACTCCCTAGCTGAAGATGCCAGGGAGATAGCCCCAGGAAGGTGCCACCCTGGAAAGGTGGGAATCCTTCCTCCCATGGATCTCTGGCATTCCACCAGGGTTGGTGGGTAGGAATTGAATTAGGTCTGAAAGAGATTTTGAAGAACAGCTTGGCCAAAGAAGGTATCCCGACGGGAGGCTTTATCCAGGCAGTAGTGGGCTGTGAAGGTGTGTACCGAAGCCCAGGTGGCTGCTTGACAAATGTCATCGATAGACACAGAGTGGAGATTAGCCATGGAAGTTGCCATGGCTCTCATGTTATGAGCTGTGACATGACCATGAAGAGGAAGACCTTTACTCTCATAAGCAAAGGATATGCATTGGGCAATCCATTTAGATAAAGTTCTTTTGGAGACTGGTTGTCCCAAATGACTAGGGTCAAAAGCTATAAAAAGTTGCGAGGACTTTCTATGTTCCTGTGTTCTCTGTAGGTAAAAGGCTAAGGCCCTTTTACAATCCAAAGTATGAAGGTTTCTTTCTGCATTAGAGGCGTGAGGCCTCGGAAAAAATACAGGAAGATAAATTGATTGATTTAAATGAAAAGGCGAAACCACCTTTGGCATAAAGTGTGGATGAGTTCTAAGAACAACCTTATCATGGTGAAACCTAGTATAAGGAAGATCAGCCACTAAAGCTTGCAGTTCACTAATTCGACATGCAAAGGTGATTACAATTAGGAAGATTTATTTATTTATTTATTGTTTTTCTATACCCCACTATTTATCATCAGCGCGGTTCACAAGTAACAAAAGTTGAACAATGTAGAACAGTCTAACATTGAACTTACAATGAACAGGGAAATTAAACATGGTGAACAGGTGAACTATGTACACTATTTACAGATTAGTATAAGGGTGGCATATGATGTTTGGCAATATTTACGAGATACAGTTATATAGATCTACATATCTGTATTGTTGATTGGGGGTTGTTGAGGGGCAAGGTTGTCAGGGGTTTAGGTGCCCTGATGGTAGTGCAAGAGAAGTTACTCTGTGAGAGCTGCTATGGGTAGGGGTAGGGAAGGCTAGGTGATGTTGTCAAAACTGGAGAGGTGTATCAGGAGAGGTGATGTTTGGGGGAGGGGGGAGGCTAGGTGATGTTGTCAGAGTTGGAGAAGTGTTGCAGGAAGAGGTGATGTTTGAGTGCCTTCCTGAACTGGGGGAGGTTGGTTATGGTGTGGAGGTCTAGTGGGTGCATAAAGTGCAAAGGCACGCTTTCTCGTAGTCTTGGAGCATTTGATGATAACTTTTGGGAGAAGTATGGTGTTGCAGGCTATTGATCTCCTTGATCTGTTGAGGGGGGTGGGGTGTACAAGGTCTGATAGGGAGGTAGATGTGCCTCTGTTGATTGCCTTGAATGTCATTGTTAGGACCTTGAAGGTGATCCTGCAGTGGACAGGGAGCCAATGCAGATGTTTCAGGATGGGGGTGATATGGTCTTTTCTTGATGCTCCATAGAGTGTTCTGGCTGCAGCGTTCATCGTGAGCTGCAAGGGGTTTAGTGAGCTCTTTGGGAGGATGAGCAGGATGGAGTTGGCATAATCAAAATGAGGCATAATTAGGGCCTGAAAGACTGTTCGGAAGTCATTTGGTTCTAGAATCAATTTCATGTGGCGTAGAATACTAATTTTATGGTAAATTGTCCTTACGGTATTGCCTATCTGGGCTTGCATGTCGAGACACTGGTCGAGTGTTACGCCCAGGTATCGAATCATCATCTTGGGAATGAGTTCTGCATTGCAGACCTTGAGTGATGAGGGTGGGGTGAAAGTCTGATCTCTGCTGATAAAGAGAACCTCTGTCTTTTTGAGGTTTATTTTGAGTTCTTGAGCTTGTAGCCAGTCTGTGATGGTGTGGAAGCATGTCAAAAGCTGGGATAGGTCTGGTTGAATTGTGGATATTGGGGTGAACATTAGGACATCATCAGCATATACTAGGCAGTTAATATTGAATCAAAGTTCACACGTTCAATGTTATCTTCAATTGGTAGTAGTGAACCGTATTAACTTCATGTGGTGGTTTTAGATAATTTCTATCTTTAAAACAAAGTGGACAAAAATTTCTCCTCAAATATCTTCTTTAATCTTAACTTAATCTTAAAACATATCATTCAAGAATATCTTGATTATCCACTTGTCATCAATCAACCATTTCTTCTCATTTAAAAGCATTTTGAATCTGTCAAACTTATGAAACACTGTTAGAAGCAATTCCCGACGCTCAACTGCAGCGTCTTTAAAGCGTTTCAGTATGATACTTTCATCAGGAGATTCTTCTTAGTGTTATAGTTGTTGCTGCCCGCATCTCCACGTTAAGATTTCTGAATTAGAGAGACGCCGCGCGGCGCCATGCGGCGTCTCTCTAATTCAGAAATCTTAACGTGGAGACGCGGGCAGCAACAACTATAACACTAAGAAGAATCTCCTGATGAAAGTATCATACTGAAACGCTTTAAAGACGCTGCAGTTGAGCGTCGGGAATTGCTTCTAACAGTGTTTCATAAGTTTGACAGATTCAAAATGCTTTTAAATGAGAAGAAATGGTTGATTGATGACAAGTGGATAATCAAGATATTCTTGAATGATATGTTTTAAGATTAAGTTAAGATTAAAGAAGATATTTGAGGAGAAATTTTTGTCCACTTTGTTTTAAAGATAGAAATTATCTAAAACCACCACATGAAGTTAATACGGTTCACTACTACCAATTGAAGATAACATTGAACGTATGAACTTTGATATAGTGCCACATAAACGTTCAGGAAGCAACTCCAATTATAGAAGTTAAAATTGAATGACCGGATGAGGTTGCAGATGGGTTGCATATAGATATTGAATAATAGGGCTGAGAGTGATGATCCTTGTGGAACCCCTTTCTCTTCTGGGAATGGAGCGGATATGGATGGGCCAGAGCGTACATGTTGCCATCTGTCGTTGAGATATGAAGCGCACCAGGTGAGTGCACTCCCATTGATGCCCTTATCTGAAAGGCGGGAGAGGAGTAGCTTGTGACTGACTGAGTCAAAGGCTGCTGTGATGTCGAGGAAGATGAGAGCAAAGCCTTGTCTAATATTGTCAAGCCCAGTGGTTAGGGTGTTAAATAAGGTTGTCAGCAAGGTTTCCACTCCATGTGACTCCCTGAACCCGTGCTGGCAAGGGTCAAGGGGTGCATTTGTTTCGATATGATGAGTCAACTACTGTTGGACTATTTTTTCTATAATTTTGGCTAGGAGAGGGATGCTGGATATTGGCCTGTAAGAGTCCATCTTAGCGGGGTCAAGCTTACTGTTTTTCAGCAACGGTCTTATTGATGTTTGCTTTAGGTTCCGAGGGAAGGTTCCAGAAAGGAATGAGGTGCTTATCAGTTTGGACAAATAAGGACTAAGCTCGGTCAGTAGGGCTTTTATCCAGTGTGTGGGGCAAGGATCGTCTGGTGCTGTGGAGGTATTTATAGTCGTGATGATGTCGTGGATATCCTTTACAGTTGGGGGGGAGAAGGAAGTGATAATATGCTGGGTATCTACTGGAATTGGTAGGGGGGAGGATGAAGTGGGAGGTAAGGAAGATCAGTCAGGGGTTTGAGATCTTGAGGGAGTGGTAGATTGGTTCGTTTTGGCTCGTAGATAATCTGCGTATTCCTGTGGGTCTGGGAGTTTAGATTGGCTAGAGGAAGGTTCCTTTGCCAATGCTTTTACAAGATTGAAGAGCTCATGTGGTTTGTTTATGGATTGTAAGATCTCTGTGTGGTACTGCTTCATTCTTGTGGACACAGAAGTTCTGTGGGCATCTAGATGGGTGGTGTAGGCATCGTGATTTTCGGTTGTCCTTGATCGGCGCCATCGTCTTTCAAGCTGTCTAAGTTGACGGAGGGAAGCCATTAGATCAGGTGAATACCAGGGTGCCTTCTTCCTTTTGCTAGGTGTTTTGTTGCTGGAGGGGGCGTTGATTACAGCATTGAGACTCTTGTTCCATAAGGATAGCATGTCTTCCAGGTTTTGTTCTGGTGGTTCCAAGAGAGGCTGAGCTCTCTCAAGGATCTCTTCTTTGTTAAAAGGACGGTAGCGTTTCGAAGTTGAAGTGGGCGGTTCGATTAAAACAGGGGGGTTATTGGGCATGGAGTGAGAGGGCATTGAGAATCTGATTAGACTGTGATCAGACCATGGCACTGAGCTTAGTGAGAGATTGATCTTGTGTAAGGGGTGGGTGGCTGCTTGTGGTGCGAATATAAGGTCAAGCATGTTTCCCTTAATGTGAGTGGGGGAGTCGACCAGTTGGGTGTAGCCTAGTGCTTTGAGGGCCTCGAGGAAGGCCTCGGATTGGGTGTCTTGAAGGGCAGAGAGGTTAAAATCGCCCAGTACCCAGTTTGCAGTACATGATTTGCTGGGGTTGCCAGCAAGGTCAATGATTAAGGAAAGATCATCTGGTGATGGGGACGGTGCTCTGTATAGCAAGTTGATGGTGCAGTGTTTGTTTGCTATGGAGATGTAGTCGAGGTGAGGTGTGCTATTGGAGGTGATTAGCTGAAATTGTAGGTTGTCTTTGGTCAGGATAAGTGTTCCTCCACCCTTTCGGTCGCTCCTGTGACATGAGTGGATAGAGAAATTAGGGGGCACATATTGATGGACGAGAACAGAATCCGAGGCTGACATCCATGTCTCAGTAACGCATAGGATGTCGGGCTTGTGGGTGGCTAGCAAGTCAGTCACGGCCGGCCATTTTTTACAGATGGAACGGGCGTTTATGAGAGCACATTTAAGGTCGCAGGTGGGGGTGTACTTCTCCTGCTGAGGGGAGCAGGGCTGTTGGAGGGTGATATAAATGAGGTGGGGGTACTGTATGTGTCCAAGTCTCCCTGTCTGGTGATGAGGTGGTGCATGGTACCTTCTCCATGAACCATGCAGAATTGGGATGGGGTTATGAGAGGGGGTAAGGGCTTGAGAGCCATGCATCAACGCAAGTATCATGCAGCAGCAGGTAAGGGTATATGAGAATGTGGATGTGGTGGGTGGAAGCATTGTGGCTGAGTGGTGACAAGACTCTGTATCTGTCGGGTGGCGCTGGGATGGTTAGCCTAATGTTATGAGTTGATACAGCTATCTTAAGTTCTAAGCAAATGGTTGGTAATAGGCAATGGGGTTGAGGAAAACAGTATCAAAGTTTTGTATCAGTCTAGCAAAGAGCATACGACAACAGTGTGACAATTAGATAGTAAACAGTATCAAAGATTTGTAACAGTTTAGCAACGAGCATATGATAAGTGTGTCAATGAAATGGAAACAATGTCAACACTTTGTAACAGTTAAGTAATGAAACAGATAACAACAGTGTAGCAATGAGGTGGTGATACTGCACAGTATTACATGTGCTAGGGTACATACACATAGCTGGGTACAGATTGATTCAGATATTTTGGGAACACGAGCTGGTAGTATTTTGGTACGATTTTGTGACATGGGGTGGTTTTAAGTAGACAAGAAATTGTACAGTATTGTCTTACTTATTAGGTCGAGCTGTGGGAGTCCGATGAGTTTTGGTGAAGATCGGCTATGCGTTTTTCATGGGAGAGTCTATAGTTCTGGGTGATCCTTTTGTTGTTTGAATACTTCGGGCCTCCACCTAAGGGCCACACCAAAGGGCCCTCTTGTGAGGCCCTCAGGCGCGGGCCTGCAAGGCGCAGGCGTGCCCTCTGGCACTTCTTTATATCCCTCAGCGGCTGCCCCGATTGGGCAGCACACGGTGGCAGATGCTGCAGGAGCACAGTGGGGGATGGCGGACAGCTTCAATCCCTCCTGGGAGAGCTGATGGGCGCAGGAAAGGCTTCGGTCCGGGTCACGCTTCTTTAGATCCCTCAGCGGCTGCCCCGATTGGGCAGCACGTGGCGGCAGATGCTGCAGGAGCACAGTGGGGGATGGCAGACAGCTTCAATCCCTCCTGGGAGAGCTGATGGGCGCAGGAAAGGAAAGGAAAGGAAAGGAAGATGACCTTCCAAAAACGTAAGGGTTGTAGTGGCTAAAGGCTCAAAAGGCAGCTTCATGAGCTGCCCGAGAACTAGATTTAGATCCCATGCCACCGGTGGTGGCTTAATGGGAGGTTTGGTTAATAGAAGACCTCTCATAAATCTGGATATGAGTGGATGAGAGGAAATTGGTTGTCCATTCAGAGGCTTATAAGAAGCTGCAATTGCACTGATGGACTCTTACCGAACTGGTCTTTAGACCAGAATTCGATAAGTGAAGGAGATACTCTAGTATCGATTCTAAGGGTATGACAAGGGGGTTTAATCCCTTCTTGGAGCACCATATAGTAAAACGTTTCCACTTGAAGGCATAAGATCTTCTTGTGGAAAGTTTTCTAGAAGCCTGAAGGATATCCTTTACCTGTTGGGACAGGTTGAAATCCTGGAGGTCTAAGCCTTCAGCAACCAGGCCGTGAGATGCAGGGACTGGGGATTCGGGTGCCATAGCGTCCTGTTCTCTTGGGAAAGGAGATCTGGAGCATGCCCTAACTCCAGAGGTGCAGCTTGAGAGAGATGTGGAAGCAGGGGATACCACGCTTGGTGTGGCCATCGTGACGCTATGAGAATCATGCAACCCCTGTCTCTCTGAAGCTTGAAGAGTGTTTTGGGGATGAGGGGAATGGGTGGGAAGGCATAAAGGAAGTCCTGACTCCAGTGAAGGAGGATGGCATCAATTGTCTGACAATTGTGAGTCGGAATCCTGGAACAGAACCGGGGAAGTTTGGCATTCAGTGGACTTGCAAAGAGGTCTATGTCTGGAGTGCCTCAGAGATGAAATATCTTTGCCACCTGGTCCAGGTGGAGGGACCACTCGTGAGGCAGCAGTACTCGACTGAGTTTGTCTGCCCAAAGGTTTTGAATGCCTGGAAGATATACCACTAGAAGGTGAATTTGATATTCTCTGGCGAGGGCCCACAGTCGTAAAGCTTTGTTGCATAATGACAGAGAGCCTGTCCCGCCCTGCTTGTTCACATAGAACACTGCTACTTGATTGTCCGTCTGGACTAGGACTGTCTTGTAGCTGAGCTGGGCATGGAATACTCGAAGAGCTAAATAGATTGCTCTTAATTCCAGGAGGTTTATGTGTAGACCAGTCTCCTGTGGAGTACAGGTTCCATGGGTAGAGAGATGATTCAGGTGTGCTCCCCAACCCACCTGTCATGCATCTGTTGTTAGGGTGGCCCAAAAAAGGGGTTGATGAAAAGGAGACCCCACTGTCAGATTTTTTAGTGATTGCCACCATTGGAGGGACAAAATTAGTCGTTGAGAGCTTATTATTTTGTCCGATAAATGACCTGTGGCCTGTGTCCACTGTGTGGATAGTGTCCACTGAGCTGCTCGCATGTGGAGGCGAGCATATGGGACTACATGAACTGTGGATGCCACATGTCCCAGCAACTGTAGTAACTCTCGAGCAGTTAGGGAGGATTTCCCTGCTGCTTGAGAAGCTAGTTGCATTATGCGAAGACACCGGGCCTGTGGAAGGAAAGCCTTTGCCTGTCTGGTATCTGGACAGGCCCCTATGAATTCCAGGCATTGGGAGGGAACAAGTTGGGATTTTGGGAAGTTTATTACCAACCCCAAGTATTGGAGGATTCGCATTGTGTGAGATAGTGCAGTGCTGGCCTCTGCAACTGTAGGGGCTTGAATGAGCCAGTCATCTAAGTAAGGGAAGACTAATATCCCCAGGGTTCGTAGAAATGCAGTTACTACTGCCATTCATTTCGTGAATACCCTTGGTGATGAAGCTAGACCAAATGGAAGAACCCTGTACTGGAAATGTTTTCCCCTGAAAAGGAATCGTAAGAATTTCCTGTGATCTGGATGGATCAGAATGTGAGTGTATGCATCCTTTAAGCCTAGAGAGCAAAGCCAATCCTGGCTTTGAAGGTATGGCAGAAGAGTTCCTAGAGAAATCATTTTGAACTTCTCTCAAAACAGGTATTTGTTCAATTCTCTGAGGTCTAAAATGGGTCTGTGTCCTCCTGTTTTCTTTGGAATAAGAAAATAGGGGGAGTAGAACTCTGCACCCCATTGAAGAATGGGTACCTCCTCTATTGCCCCTTGGGCAAGAAGTGTTGAGACCTCGTGATCTAGCAGATTGTTTGCGGAGGTTTGAGAATTGAATTGCTTTAGAATTGTAGGAGGGGGCATGCTGTGAAAATGAAGCTTGTACCCTTCTCCTACAATGGACAAAGTCCAATCTTATGTTGTTATCTGATGCCATCTGTGACAAAGTGGCATAACCTGCCTGGGATATTGGGGGGTTGGGGACCCCTCAGAGGCAGGAAGGCTAAGCTCTCTAGGAAGGAGTCAAAGCCCTTGAGTGGTCTGAACCTGCAGAGCTGGTTGGGCTCTGGGGCCTTTTGGCTTCTTTTGCTGTCTAGTTTGTCCCTTTTGGGCAACCTGAGCCTGAGTTTGACTCTGCTGGGTATAGGAAGGATAAAATTTCCTCTTTTTGCTGAAAGAGGGTTTTTTATAAGGCTTCTTTTTGGCTGGAGTGGCTGTAGATTTTGACAATCTATCTAGAATAGTATTGTCAGCATCTAACTCGTTAGCCTTTTCCTGCCAGTTCTTGCCGAAGAGATTCTCTCCCATGCAAGGAATGTTGCCTAACTTGTCCTGTACCCAAGTCTCCAAGTCTGATGCCTGAAGCCAGGCAATCCGTCGTGCGCCAATGGCAATAGCAGAGGTTCTGCTGATGCATTCAAAGCAGTCAAAGGCTGCACAATTTACAAACTTGGAGACATCTTGAGCATGCTTAACTAGAGCAAGAAAGTCTTGTCTCTTGTCATCTGGGAGAAATGGGCTCATAAGCTCCAAGTCTCCTGTAACTTCCTTGAGGAACATTCCCATTTACAGTATATATGAACTGATCCTAGCTGAAAGCATGGAAGCCTGAAAAGTTCAGCACCCAAAAGCGTCCAGAGTCCTGCATTCACGACCTGGAAGATTGGATGCATGCCTCTTTGCACTTTTCATCCTACGCATGGCTGACTCCACCACCATTGAATGGTGTGGCAGCTGAGTCTTTTGAAATCCAGGACATGGCGGAACTCGATACATAGTATCAAGTCTCCTAGAGTGAGGAGATGAAGTCAGAGGTGTCTCCCACATTCTGAGCATCAAGTTATGCAGAATCGGTGTCAATGTCGGTACCGGTGCCCGTTGGGCCAACGGTACCGCAGCTGAGAGAAGAGCTGTGATGCTGCGTTCAATAGCGAGGAACCTCTGGTCTATTGACGCTGCCGATGCCTGGGTATCGGTACTGGTGAAAACGGCCGGAACCCCTGAGCATGGCACAGGTAGTTCTTGCGAGGTCGGGGCCTCGAGAACATCCTGGAGCCCCATTGATGCTTTGGAAGCCGAAGCCTCCCGCCGGGGCTGCTTTGCCGGTGTGGTTCCCTCAAGGGCCATGCCAATGGCCTCTCGATGCTTAGTAGGAGAGCTACCCTTTGAAGACCGGCTTTTATGTTTAGTTACCTGAGATCCATGGGAGGAAGAGGAGGCCCTTGAAGATGTCGATGCAATGGATCTGGCATCCAAAGAAAAGAGGGTACCGAGCTTTGCAGCCCAGTTCTGTCTTCCTCTTTTAGTCATCCCCATACAGGAGAGACATTCAGATGGAGAATGTTCAGGCCCTAAATATTTAAGACATCATGGGTGTCAGTGACAGAGATAGTACCGCCACACTTAGTACATTTTTTAAAACCACTAGTTGGTTTTCCATGTTTTAGGAATATGGGGCCTAGTGCCCAAAATGGCGCCTAGCAACAAAAAAGAAAAGTTTCTGAAGAGAAACAGTTCAAAATATAAGGGTTTTGGGGTTTTTTTGGAAAAGAAAAGAAAAGAACCGGCGGTACCGGTAAGCATCGTGCGGCAGGCAAACGCGACCACAAGAAAACAATTTTAAAGACGGAATTTTCTGCGGTGATAGGGTATGGATCCTGTCGGCTCCGCAGAAATCGAAGAACTGAAGAGGGACAGTTGGAAAGGCGGGAAGGCAGCACGCATGTGCTGAGGGATGCTCCCAAAAGCTTTCCTATTGGACGCTGGGGAGCATTCCTGCGCAGGCTCCGTCGGTACCAACGATACCCATATGTGAAAACTACATTCCTGCTTGTTCCTGGAGATTGAGCTTATCTTTGTAGCTGATACTCAGCTTCCCTATCCGTTTAGGTAGAGATGCTGAATAGGAGGTCCTAACATTAAACCAATACTTTATTAAGTTAGAACGGCTATTTACAGTATATGGTCCCTTTAAACAGATAAATTTACCTGGATAGCAGCTGACTATCATGACAAATGTTGACCCTGCTGCTGGAAAACTATTGGTTCTTCTAGTTTTAAATTAATAAATTTTGGCCGGACTTCAATTTGGCCAGCCAAACTTTAGCAGTTTACTGGCATAGATTTAAAATAAAAAAAAAAGCACTGCTGACCTGATAAGTGCTTTTGAATATTTGCCTCACAGATTTTTTTGAAACTACAGCTGTTTGGCTATAGCCTACCATTATTTTGAATTTTCCAAGCAGCATTACCTATGTGGAGTGTTACTGAAGTAAACCTTCATTCTGTGCCTCAAATGACCATTAATTCCATGCACAGATGAGCCTGGTCAGCCCTGTACTGTGAGTGATCATTCTGCTGGTCCACCATGCCATCTGTTTGACTGTGACTACACAGACCTCCTGTGCTCATTAACAATGAATTACATGCCCATCCACCAAAATACATAGGTGTGTCTTATTCACATCTTGTAACCCTCAGAATCAAATCTATTTACTCCAGCTTATGCCACAGAAATAACTCCTTTCTGGAAGACTGCTGTAGCTGCCGCGTATGACCCATTTATTTCTATGGAGGCAATTTTGACACTGAAAAAATAATTGCACTAAGGGAAAAATAGGACCTCTGTAACAAAAAAACACCTCTTTTTGATCTCTGTCAAAAATCCAAATATTTATTAAAGACCTTCTATAAATGTCCTACGCAAAATCTTCTTTCAAAAGGCCAGTGAAAGTTTTCCAGGCTAGAACTGTGACATTCAGTTTTTGAAAACTGTTCTGCTATTCGCTAATCTTTAGAATCTCCTCTATACTATATGATGTAACTTTTATCCTAACCACTTCTTTATTTGTCATAACTATGCTTCCTTTCTTTCTCTGTCACACTATTCAAACATAATTAGGACTTCTGATTATAGGTCTTAATAGATGAACACCAATAAAATGCCCTCACCCTGATGCCTAAAGTAAACACCAAAAAGGACCACTTTCTCTGGTATTCTCATTCCTCCTGTCCTGTGCCTTGAATCATCCATTCAGTGTTTGTGCTAGTTCCATGCTATCAATTCTTAACTGCAGCAATGTATGTGTTTGATTCTACCAGAAACCAGCAATAGTACCTGAGCTGCAAAAACACTAAGAGGCGCTTTTACTAAAGGTCATTAACTGTTAGCGCACGTTTGGGTGCACACTAAAGGCACACTGAAGCACATATTAATAGTGTGAGGCCATGATGGAGCAGCCGTATTTTGGTGCTAACTGTCCATGGTGCATTAAGGTTGCAAGTGGGTGGGTTAGGGGTAGAGGGTGGGCAGGATAAGCGCATTGCCATCAGTGCAGCTGCACTAACTGCAAGGTGAGCAATTACCAAGGGTGTACTTACTGCCACCTCCATGGGTGGAGGTAAGTGCACCTGTGCTATTTTCGTGCCAAGAACATGCTTTCTATCCCCCAACAGTTACCACTATGGTGTTGCACCTAACTTGCTATCGTTAAGTGCAACACCATAATACCCTTTAGTAAAAGAGCCAGCTAATAACTACTACTACTACTAATCATTTATAAAGCGCAACAAGGCATACGCAGCACTGCACAAACATAGATAGAGACGGCCCCTGCTCATGAGAGTTTACAAAGGATAAGGGGAAAGGGAGGGTAAGGAGACACAAGGACAAAGGGGATCAGGATCCAAAAGCAGCTTCAAAGAAGTGAGCCTTTAAACATGGACTACCGATTTTTCATACCCTCAAAGACCCATAGTAAGTAGAGATGTGCAGACCAGAGCTTTTTGTTTTGTTTAGTTTCCCATGTCAATTATGGAATTTTTAGGAGTGGAGGAGTAGCCTAGTGGTTAGAGCAGTGGCTTGGTAATCAAGCAACCAGGGTTCAATTCCCTACTAGCACTCCTTGTGGCCTTGGGCAAGTCACTTAACCCTCCATTGCCTTGGAAGAAAGGCCTGGCAATCTACTTCCAGTGACACTGCCAAGAAAACACAGGATCTTCTGGGTCGCCAGGACTGACTCAAAGGCACACATTTGCATTTATGGAATTTTTACTTTATTGGAGTTTAAACATTTTTTTTTGTTTTGTTTTTGGGGGCAATGCCATCAGTGGTGCATACAATTACTTCCCTCTCGGCTTAAGAAGTTATCTACTCAGAAAATCTGAACAAGGTTATGTCCCCATAGTTTGGAATATGCTTCCATCAGAAATGAGGATTAGGAATGATTATATAGAATTCCATGAAAACTTAAAAACTCGGTTATTTTATAAATATTTCAATTAGGTTTTAATGTTAGTTTTATTTGCTGTATTTTTTATTATGATTATTACTTATATTTGATTGATAACATTGACAATTTGTTTGTAATCCGCCTTGATGGAGTTAAGCAGAATAAAAATTCGTAATTAAACTAAACTAAACTAAGGGAGGTCTTTTACTAAAAGGCAGTAAGGTGTTGCACCTATCGTGCTAATAGCATAGAAACTATGGCACATTAGGTGCAACACCAGCATGTTAACTGTTGGGGGTATGGGCAGCTTTTTTCCCATGGAGCCCTGTCCCAGTAACGTGTGTCACACTAGTGCAAGTTCACTTAACTCTGCCTATTGAGATGGCAATAGCGGCACCCACACTAATCGTGTGGTCCACAGTTAGTACAAGGTATGTATCCTGCACTAACCGTGCAAAGCTCACCACATCCACTCTCCGCCTCTAACCTGCTCACTCATGAGCCTAATGCAGGTTTCACAGTTAGCAACTTTCATGGCCCTGCACTAGCTGGCAACACGCGTCCTAGTGTGCAATCAGCACATGCCAGAACACACGCTGCTAGATAACACCCTTTAATAAAAAAAACCCCCAAGTGTGCTATATTGCTCAAATAATGTGCACCATCACTCAACAGTGTGCACTATTGTGCAATAGTTTGCACTGTTCTTGAGCTACTGATAAATAGCGTGCATTATTGAGCAATAGGCTGCACTATTTGAGCAATAACATATACAGTATTGTGGAATAGTGTGCACTGTTGACAACACAGTAAAATAAAATTGGGGGGGTCATCCTGTTGTTTCAAGTTATAAATGACATGAAATGAATATAAATCCCTTAAAACTAACTGGGAAACATACTTATTTTAGCATTTTATAAACACCTAAGAATAGAAGCCATAATCATAATGAACGTATCCACACCAGGGTTAATATTCAGCTGGAATGGTCACTGGATTAAGTTAAATTCCACAGCTGGTGTTTAATTTAATGCATACATTCAATGGCATTACCCATATAGGTAGCAGTGCTGATACACATATATTGCTGTGATCATATTGACACTCTTTAGCAGGCCTAAACTAAACTAAACTAAACTGATAAATTATCCATTTGGTAGCAGAGTGTTGTTGCTATGTAGATAATTTTCGGGACATCTTCTGTTCAACTCTTAACCCAGCTCACAGTTATACAGATCTTAGCAGGTCATTAATTAAGCCAGACTCTTTGTAAAGAGTCAGTGAGGGGAAGAGATATGCAAGAAGATCATATATGAGAGCTTCTACCAGGGACATAGGGTGGCTCTTTAAGTCAGTGGTGCACCAAAATATTTTTGGCTGCCATGTAGCTCCAAAACAAGAATTTTTATATATTCCTCAAGCTGGTGGTGTACTGTACACTACTGATGCTTTGTCTATGGCTCCTACAGCCCAGCCAGAAGGATGGTTTTAGGAGAGAGACCCTTAAGGGGGAATGTTGCAGGCTTGGTTGTCAGAACCTGCAATAAAGGTAGGAACATAAATGTTGATCTTGGTTGGTATTTAAGGAATGCATTAAGAAACTGCCAGTGTTTGGGGCAGGGACAAAGGAGCAAGATGTGTGCTCTGTGAAAAGAAATGCAGAAACTGAATGTGGGCAGGTCAGATGAGCTAAGATAGCTATGCAGAATCACAATACTGAATCTGGTTGATATTCAAAGCAGTTATTCTGACACCCCCCTCACTTGGTTTGCAGCTTGTCATGCTGTGAGGGCTTGTGTGCATCAGTGATGCTGAGAGCTAAACTATCGGTAGTTTAACTACTGGCACGGTCTCCCAGGATGGACAGGTCTCAGCTGAGGTGCCAGACCAAGACAAACCACCCATCTGGACAGCAGCAGAATGGGATAGTGTTGACGGCGGAGGATCACATTTCTGTGACAACGGCAACAACACCAAACTTAAACTGCGCGGAAGAAAGGCCCGGCAATCTACTTCTGTATCTTGCCACGAAAACCCAATGGATAGTTACAACAAAACAAATTGTGCTATAGTGCTGGAAGATGAGACTCCCAGGTCGGAAGGCACTCAACTAGCTACTAGGGAAGAGCTGAAGACTTCTCAGAGTAAAGCCAGCATTTATGATGTGGTTGGATCAAAGCCCTCGGGACGTCTGACTGCTGATGTAGCTGCGCAGGAAATGAGAGTCAGAAGCTGTAAAGATGTCTTACGCATTGGAACATGGAACGTACGAAGCATGAACCAAGGGAAGTTGGAGGTGGTCAAGAATAAAATGGAACGTTTACAACTTGATCCGTTGGGTGTCAGCGAACTGAAATGGACTGGCATCGGGCACTTTGCATCAGATGATCACATGGTCTACTATGCTGGAAATGAAAGACAAAGAAGAAATGGTGTTGCATTTATAATAAAGAAGAAACTTGCAAGAACTGTAATGAAATACAATGCAGTCAGTGAACGCTTAATCTCTATTCGTCTACGAGGAATGCCTATCAACACAACTATAATTCAAGTATATGCCCCAACAACAGCTGCAGAAGAGAATGAAATTGAAGAGTTCTATGAACAAGTACAAGCTGAAGTTGACAGAACATGCAAACAGGATATCCTGATAGTCATGGGTGACTGGAACGCAAAGGTTGGCAACAAAGAAGAAGGCAAAGTAGTTGGAAAATATGGACTTGGCAACAGAAATGAAGCTGGAGAAAGACTGATAGAATTCTGCAAGACCAACGATCTATTCATCTCAAACACCTTCTTCCATCAACACAAGCGGCGACTGTACACATGCACTTCACCCAATGGATTGTATAAAAATCAAATTGACTACATCTGTGGAAGGCAGCGATGGAAAAGTTCTATAATATCAACAAAGACAAAACCTGGAGCTGACTGTGGTACAGATCATCAACTATTAGTATGCAAACTCAAGCTAAAGTTGAAAAAGAGCAAACCACTCATGAATGCAGCAAAATATGACCTTGAGAATATACCACTGGAATTTAAAGACTGCCTGCAAAATCAATTTGCTGCTTTAGATACAAATGACAGAGCTCCAGAAGAATTATGGAATGACATCAAGAAGGTTGTGTTGGAAGAAAGCGAGAAGGACTAGAAAGGGGTACTGTTAATTCTGGAGAGAAATCTGCAACTGTGAGTATATACTTCTGGTAATTTTCTAAAAAGAATTCTTTGTATTAAAGCTACTTAATCTGTGAACCCACTGTTTTTTGTTGGATCAGTTAGGGCCTAGTAGCAGCAATTAAAGTTTGAATTTAAAACACAGAGGAGAGCTTTCTGGTTACATTTCATACCCAGCAGAGAGCTTGTAGTTTAAATTTAATAGTCACTCAGGGCCAAGTAACAGCAAAGTACTTTTAGTTTAAATTTAACACACAGAAGAGAGCTTTCTGGTTAAATGTAGTACCCAGCAGAGAGCTTGTAGTTTAAATTTCATAAGAAGTTAGAGCCTAGCAGCAGCTAAGAGCTATAATTTAAATCAAATCAGAATTTAGCTTACCTCAGCAGCACAAGACAGGGTACTGTGTAGCAGCCCTCTTTTAATAAGTGTTATTTCCCTCCCTCCCCTGGGATAATCGTAGCTTTATAGGTACTTACACATCTTAAGACAGGAGGTGCTTTCAGGTGAAGCTTATTACCCAAATCAGTCATACACTAAGGACCTGAGATTAATTAAGCTTCAGGTGAACAAGGTATATTAAACGTATTAGGTACAGTTTTATTGGTATAAATACCCATAACAACCCCTAGTAAGTAAGAACTTAAAGATCTAGACACAAACTTAAAACTAAGATGCAGACAGCAGTCCAGCAGCGGGATGGGGGCTTTCCAGTCTTTTGCATTGAGTGTCTAACAATAGCCAAATTAACATGAATAAAATACATTCTCTAAAATGCTTGTATGCAAATGCTAGAAGTCTAAAGAATAAGATGGGAGAGTTAGAATATATAGCACTAAATGAAAGGTTAGATATGATTGGAATATCAGAGACATGGTGGAAGGAGGACAACCAGTGGGACACTGTGATACCTGGGTACAAACTATATCGTAATGACAAAGCTGATCAAATTGGTGGAGGGGTTGCGCTCTATGTTAGAGAGGGCATTGACTCAGAAAGGATTAAAGTTTTGCAGGAAACAAAATCTGCTGTAGAATCTATATGGATTGAAATTCCATATAAAAGGGGGAAGGCGATGACAGTGGGGGTGTACTATTGAGCACCTGGCCAGAATGACCAAATGGATGATGAAATGCTCAAAGAAATCAAGGAAGCTAACAAAAGTTACAGCGCAGTATTAATAATGGGTGATTTCAATTACCCCGGTATTGACTGGGTCAGTGTCACGTCAGGACATGCTAGGGAGATAAAGTTCCTAGATGAAATAAATGATTGCTTCTTGGAGCAGCTGGTTCATGTACCAACCAGAGGGGAAGCCATATTAGACCTAGTCCTTAGTGGAACACCAGATCTAGTGCAAGAGATAAGGGTGTTGGGGCCACTTGGCAATAGTGATCATAGCATGATCGCCTTTGATTTAATTAGTGGAGGAGGGATAGTAAGGAAATCCACAGTACTACCTTTCAACTTTCGAAAGGGAGACTATGATAAAATGAGGAAAACAGTTAAGAAAAAACTAAAAGGAGCAGTTGTGAAGGTTAAAGATGTACATCAAGCTTGGGTGTTGTTGAAAAATACTATCTTGGAAGCCCAGACCAGCTGTATTCCACGCTTTAAGAAAAGTGGACGGAAGTCCAAAAAACTGCCAGCATGGGTTTTTTTTTTTTTCCAAAATTTTATTTATAAACCATCAAACAGGAACGGCAAATACACAACTGGTAACAGTCGCTCCCTGGGGTGGACTCTGATCCCCAGGGGGCGGAACACATAGATGGTTACATGATTTTTGAACAATGTCCCCATCCCCCCTCCCCCACCCAACCTCCCCCTGGTTAACCCCCCCACCCTCCCAAGCATTACCAAATAGGACCAGTATATACCCCCGTGTGGAACATCCAGAAATCTCCCCCTGCTAATCGGGGTATCAATAGCCTAGTTGCAGGATGACATTGCGGGTCCGAGGACTGAGATTTTGAATATAGGGCTCCCACAATAGCCAGAAGGCGGACCATCGCTTAACATGGCCTCGAGCAGCCCTACACTCCAGGAGCATAAGTTGGTGGAAGGAGTTCCGCCACTCCCAAAAGGAGGGAGGGAGGCTGTCCCTCCACCCACGTAGTATTGGCCCTTTGCCCACCAGACATGCCTTCCGCACCAGCCAACGACTCCATTTCCCCTTCGGAGAGGTGAGGCCCATGTGGTCCAAAACGATCAGGGCAGCGTCCCAGTAAACAGGTTGTCCAAGAAGGTCGGCCATAAATGAGGCAATTCTCTGCCAGTATGGGCGTATCCGTCGGCAACCCCACCACATATGGTATAATGTCGCCAGAGGCTCCGCACATCGTGGGCAGCGACCATCCGCAGTCAAGTGGCATCGAAGGGCCCGCCGTGGGGAGAGGTGAACCCTAGTCAAACACTTAAGCTGTATTTCCCGCCAGCGGGCGCCATCCGCCAGGCTCGCCACTCTCTGAAGGGCCTCCAGAATCGTGCCAGGGGGAATCTCCTGCCCCATTTCCACCCCCCAGGCCCGTTCTACATCGCTATAGTCCGGCTGCGGTCGAGACTGCTCCAACCTAAGGTGAAAAGTCCGAATAGATGGCCGTTCAACTTCGCCAAAACCAAAGAATGCTATTATCTGGGCCGAACGATCGCTACACAGTTCCGTCCGCGGAAGGGAAGCCACATAGTGGGCCACTTGCATATACGCGAAAAAACTGCCGAGGCCCCAACTCATACTCACGGGATAATGCAGGAAAGGGCTTGGGTTTGCCCGCCAAGTCCACCACATGGCCCAAAGTATGCATACCTCTCTCTCCCCACAGACGGAACGCAGCGGTTTCAGTGCCCGGGGTAAAGTTGGCATTGCCCTGAATGGGTAACCAGCTCGACACCTGCCAACGACGACCCCAGTAGGCATTTAAATACCTCCACGTCTTACAAACCGGTGCCAATAACACACTGTCTGCCAAGTGTGTAGGCCACCTACGTACCTCCAAATGCAAAAGGGCTTTGAGGGAGTGGGGTGCCACGTAGGCCTCCTCAAAGGCCCGGGGAGTATAAAGATCAGTGTCACCCAGCCAGTCCCCTAGGTGGCAGGACTGGCAAGCCAGTGCATAGGCCCCAAGATCCGGGAGCCCCCACCCCCCACTGCGCACCCTCCCCACCAGACGACGATAGGAGATACGTGCTCTCGACCCCCCCCCCAAAGGAGGCCCCGAAACTCCGCCTCGAAACGCCGAATGTCCCGTCGGAGGATCCATACAGGGAGGGTCTGTAACCAGTATAAGATTCGCGGCAGGATGACCAGTTTAATCGCCGCGATTCTCCCCATTAGAGACAGGGGGAGAGGCCGCCAGGCTTGCAGCTGAGTTCTTACCTTATTCAACTGCCGTCGCAAGTTACTCTCATACAGTTGACCTGGCTGACAAGACAGTACAATCCCCAAGTATATGAACTGGCGCTCAGCCCATCGAAGGGGGAACTCGCCCACCCAGCTGCCCCGAAGTCGACCTGAGACATCCAGGGCTTCGGATTTATACCTGTTAATACTAAACCCCCGCGAACTGCCCAAAGGCTCGAAGCTCTTGCAAAAGAAGAGGCAGGGATTCCCCAGGGGAAAGCAAGTGCACCAATAAGTCGTCAGCAAAGGCTGAAATCTTAAATTCTTGTTTGCCAACACCCACTCCTTGAATTGTTCGCAAACCCGCCACTTGCCGCAGGAGCGGATCCAACGAGAGAACGAAGAGAAGAGGAGATAGGGGGCAGCCCTGGCGAGTCCCCCTTTGCAGCGGGAAGTTGTCTGATACTACCCGTTACAAAGTATCGCAGCGGTCGGATTGGCATACAAACTCGCGACCATATTACAAAACAACGGCCCTATACCATATTGTGGGAGGATAAATTTCAGATATTGCCAGTCCACCCGGTCAAAAGCTTTTTCCGCATCAAAGCTGACCAACAGAGAGGACAGATGTCTATGCTGGACCCACTCTAGGGACGCGATGATCTTGCGTAAGTTACGGACCGCATATCGCCCCTTAACGAAACCGACCTGTGACTCATGCACTAGTTGCCCCAAAAACTCCGCCAGTCGGTCTGCCAAGATCTTAGCCATTAATTTAAGATCGAAATTAAGTAAAGAGATGGGACGATACGAGGCCGCAGAAAGAGGGTCCTTTGCAGGTTTAGGGATAAGAACGATGTGAGCATGATTGGCCCCCCACCGAAAGTAGCCTTGCTGTGCTCTCCGATTATGTACGGCGGCCAACATTGGGGAAATCTGTTCATTAAGAATCTTGTAGAGTTCAGCACCCAGGCCATCCGATCCAGGGGTTTTATAACAACTAGCTTTTGAGATAGCCCCTTGCAGCTCAGCCACCGTAATCGGCCGGTCCAACTGTGCTCTTTGCTCTAATGATAGGCAAGGCAGGTCCAGTCGCCGCACATAATCTGCCATCTGCGTGAGGGAGGTCGCCTCCGCGGCATAAAGGTTCTGAAAAAAGGATCGGAAAAATACGCACTATTGCCGGGTTCTCCCTATGTAAAGTCCCCGATTCATCTCGCAAGGCTGGCACCAGTTTCGAGCCCCTGGGTCCCCGAAGGCACCGGGCCAATAACTTCCCGGGCTTGTCCCCGTATCGATACAATTGGTAGCGATAATATAACACTGACTTCTTAGCCCTCTGGTGTAGGAGTTCATTGAGTTCCGTTTGGGAGTCCCACAGCTGCTTTCTAAGCCCAGCGGTGGGAGTATGGGCCCATCGGCGTCTTAGCTTGGTCACCAATCTCTCTAGTTCAATGATACGTTCGGCCCTCAATCTTCTTTTCCTGGCCAGGAACCCGATTATATCTCCCCGCAATACGACCTTCGCCGTTTCCCAGAGCAACTCTGGGTCATCCTGGTGACCCTTATGATCAGCTTCAAATTCCTGCCACCGCCTCTGAATAAAGGAACGAAATTGCGCGTCTCTATATAATTCCAGGGGAAAACACCATTGAAAGGCTCGAGGAGTACTCCCACTCCAAAGGACCTCCAGCCAAACATAAGCATGATCAGAGATCTCCACAGGCCCTATCTGGGCATCCCCAACGTTGGCAAACAGCCCGGTGGACAGCAACAAGTAATCTATACGTGCGCTCGTGCCATGAGCCCGGGACTGATGTGTGTAATCCCGCTCGACCGGATGTAATAAGCGCCATGGGTCCACCAGCCCCAACCTAGAGCAGAGGCGTCATAATGCCCGAACTGTCGCCATCCTGTCTCTTTGCTCTCCCCCTTTTGAGGTATCGAGGTCAACATCCATGACCCCGTTGAAATCACCCCCCAGGATAACGGGGATCTCCGGTAACGTCTCAATTTTAGAGGCAAGGCGCGCATAAAGGGACAAGTCGAGCACATTGGGGCAATACACGTTACCGAGAATTACCGGCCTCCCCTCAAGGACTCCCTGCACCAGTACAAATCTGCCCGACGGATCGACCAAGTCCTTCACCACCTCCATCTGGACACGTTTGTGTATCAAAAGTGATACCCCCCCTTTCTTACCAAGGGCCGGGGCCCCCCAGACCTGTCCCACCCACTCCCGGCATAACTTACGGTGCTCTTCGGCGGTCTGGTGGGTTTCCTGGAGCATAGCGATGTCCGCCCCCTGCCTTGCCAGGTCCTGCAAAATTTTTGCCCGTTTAATCGGGCTGCCCAGACCACACACATTCCAAGAAATGATCTTAAGCGGCATGCAGTACTAGACTAGGCTCAATAGTATCTGTTATGTACCATACAGAATGTAGGGAAGACACCCCCCCAGCCTGGGGTCCTCCCCCATTTCCCTCCCAAAATGGTCCTCGCATCATCCCCTCCTCTACTGGTCCCCTAAGATACAGCTCTCCTTCTCCTCCCCTTCCCTCTCCCACCCACCCCTCCCTCTTTACTCCCCTATCCCTTCCCTCCCCCTCCTATCCCTTCTCCACCCCCTCTCCTCCCCACTCCAATTCTTTATTTCTACTACCATCCTCCTCACCTCCTCAGTGAATTCCTAGATGCATAAGGTACCCCCCCACCCCGCCATTATGCCGGCTCAGCTAGGCCGTCCGGGGTCCCCCCCGAAACTCTCCCCCCTCCAGGTTCTGTCCCCCTCCCCGCTTCCCCCCCCCCCTCCGGCAGACACCCCCAACTACTCGGGCCGTCCCCTGCCCACCCCCACACCCAAAGGAAACAACCAACACTTGAGGGTAATTTAAACAAACCCCTTAGCTCCCCCCTCCCCCAACCCGGTTACCATCACCATCTCTTCTACAGTCCAAAGTGAAGGCTCCCGGCTTGTTCTTCGGAGCAATAGTCTCCACCTCTAGTCCTCAGGACTCGACCGCCACTGCGGCCCTCCGCCGTATCTCCTCCACGTAGGGCGTTGCTGCTGTCGCGGAGTCAAAAGACCGGCGGGTCCCGCCATGGGTGAAAATCAGCCGTGCGGGGTATTGCACCATAAATTTGATATTATTGTCTATCAGGATCTGGCACAGGGGTCCATACTCTCGTCGTCGCTGTCCCAGGGCCGCTGAGTAATCCTGGACGATGCATATCCGGACATTGTCCTTTTGGATGGTCCCTGTCTTTCGCGCAGCACGCAAGACCGCTTCCTTCTGTGGGAATCTCAGGAACCGTGCCAGGACCACTCTAGGTCGGCCGTCACTGGTTCTCCTAGGCCCGACCCGGTGCGCCCTCTCTATTTGTACTAGAGTGCCTTCAGGATCATTCACCAGAATGTGTTTCACCAGGTCTTCTACGTACTGTTGTAAGTCCCGATCCTCTATGGCAGCGATGGCGAACCTATGGCACGCGTGCCAGCTGTGGCACGCAAAGGCCTTGCAGCTGGCACGCGGGAAGGTTCGCAATCAAGATATGCGACATTAAAAAAAAAAAAAAAAAAAGCTGTCGCTGCCGGGGCCGGGGCCGGGGCCGCCGCGGCAGAATCGAGTGTGCCGCGGGGCCCCCCCGCCCAACAGAGCCTGCCCTCCGTCCCCGGTATCACCTCTCTCAGCTGCCTCCAGTCACACGCGCCGGCTTTCAGAGCGCGAGGGAAGAGTTTCTCCCTCGCTGCTCTGTTAAGCCCGCGGGGGCTGATGGGAAGTTCCCATCAGCCCCCGCGGGCTTAACAGAGCAGCGAGGGAGAAACTCTTCCCTCGCGCTCTGAAAGCCGGCGCGTGTGACTGGAGGCAGCTGAGAGAGGTGATACCGGGGACGGAGGGCAGGCTCTGCTGGGCGGGGGGGGGGGGCCCGCGGCACACTCGATTCTGCCGCGGCAGCCCCGGCCCCGGCAGCGACAGCTTTCTTTGTAAAAAAATTTCGGGGGGGGGGGGGTTAGGACGGGTGATGGGGTGGGGGGGGTTAGGGGTGGTAATTGCTGTGGGCTGTTGGGGGGTTAGGACTGGTGATGGGCTGGGGGGGCTAGGACAGGAAATGGGCTGATGGGGGGGTTAGGAGTGTTGATGGGCTGGGAGGGTTAGGAGTGGTAATGGGCTGGGGGGGTTAGGAGTGGTAATGGCTGTGGGCTGTTGGGGGGTTAGGACTGGTGATGGGCTGGGGGGGTTAGGAGTGGTAATGGCTGTGGGCTGTTGGGGCTAGGACTGGTACTGGGCTATGGGGGGCTAGGACAGGAAATGGGCTGATGGGGGGGTTAGGAGTGGTGATGGGCTGGGGGAGGTTAGGAGTGGTGCTGGGCTATGGCGGGCTATGGGCTATGGGGAGCTAAGTCTATATGGGCTGATGGGATTAGGACTGGAAGTGGGTTGATGGGGGCTTAGGACTGGTAATGGGCTATGGGGGGCTAGGACAGGAAATGGGCTGAGGGGGAGGGGTAGGGCTTGAGGTGGGCGGTTGGGTGGGGTTAGGCCTGGTAATGGGCTATGGGGGGCTAGGACAGGAAATGGGCTGATGGGGAGGGGTTAGGACTTGAGGTGGGCTGTTGGGTGGGGTTAGGACTGGAAATGGGCTGATGGGGGGTTAACACTGGAGGTGGTCTGATGGGTTTTGGACTGGTAATGGGCTATGGGGGGGTTTAGGACTGATAATGGGCTATGGGGGGGCTGGGACAAGAAATGGGCTGATGGGGAGGGGTTAGGACAGGAGGTAGGCAGATGGGGTTATTACAGGTAATGGGCTGTGGGCTGATGGGGGGTTAGGACTGGCAATGGGCTATGGGGGGGTTAAGACTGGTAATGGGCTGTTGGCTGATGGGGGCTGTCTGGTAATGGGCTATGGGGGGTTAGGACTGATAATGGACTATGGGGGGGCTAGGACAGGAAATGGGCTGATGGGGAGGGGTTAGGACTTGAGGTGGGCTGATGGGGTTAGGACTGGTCATGGACTGTGGGCTGATGGGGGGGTTAGGACTGGCAATGGGCTATGGGGGGCTGACTGGAAATGGGTTGATGGGGGTTAGGACTGGAAGTGGGCTGATGGGGGGTTAGGACTGGAAGTGGGCTGATGGGGGTTAGGACTGGTAATGGGTTATAGGGGGGGCTTAAACTGAAAATGGGGTGATGGGGGGTTAGGACTGGAAGTGGGTTGATGAGGGGGGGCTAGGACTGGTATTGGGTTGGGGGGTTGCTAGGACTGGAAATGGGTTGGGGGGCTGCTAGGACTGGAAATGGGCTGATGCAGGGACTAGAAGGGAATGGATGCTGGGTGAGGCTGGAACTATATAGGAGCTGGTGTTGGGGGAGGATTAGAATGGGATGGGGCTGGGAGAGTAAAATGGAGAGGGGAAAAATATTTTGTGTGGGAGGGATAAAAAATCTACAATTGGCTGGGTATTGGGAGAATAAGTGGGGATTGAGGATGGAGGGGTAAATTTTGAGTAGATGAAATAGGAATGAGGAAAGAGCAAAAGGAGAAAGATTAGTATGTTAAAGCAGATGTAGAGAGAGAATGGAAAAAAAAAAACAAGACAGAAGAAAGCACAAATGGACAGCAGATGGAGAGTTAGCAGAAGACACGAAGAAACCAGAAGAAAGTGGCTGGAACAATTGCAACTGAAAAAAAATGCACAAAAGGTAGAAAAATATCTCTTTATTTTGAATTTATTAACTGGAATATGTCAGCTCTGGGAAATGTGCATCATTAATTTTTGCGCTTTGTTTAGTACAAGAGGAAACTAATTTATAGTTTTATTTCTACAGTGTTGTTGTATATTCCAAGTTTGGCTTTTGGGGTTCCCAGTTTAATTATTGTCTTCCTGTTTCTAAATTGTGATTCCTTGTTTGGTGATGGTCTGTTCTGCATGTGTAACTGAGCTGAGGTATTCTGTTTATATAATTCCTATTTGACATTGCCACTTGTTCTTTCCCCAGTAGGTCATGTATTGTTGTTCTCTGAAATGTACTGGTTTAATATTTGCAGTGTTGCCTTTTGATAGTTAGGGTATGGTGCTTTGTGAGTCCTGGTAGTGCTGTTAGGATACGGCGGGTTTGCTATGGGTTCTAAATGGGCAGCGTTTGTAGTAGTTCCTAATGTGCCTGGCGGTTGGTACTGGATTATAGTAATGTAGAAACCTTTTAGTCTTTCTTTATCCATATACTCATTAAGAGGCATGTTTACTAAAAGTTAGTGTATGGTAACATTATGCAAATATTTATGCAAATGAGGCACCTTATGCAAATGAGGCTTTAATTGACGTGCTGGCACTTTGAGGAAATTCTTTGGTTTTGTGCGGCAGTTTGGGCACTCGGGCTCAAAAAGGTTAGCCATCACTGCTCTATGGCATCCGGGACCCCTAGAAATCTCAAGTTATTACGGCAGGACCTATTTTCGAGGTCGTCGAGCTTAGCCTCCTGCCCCTGGAGTAACTTTTTCACCCGGGCCATCTCCTGCTGTAGCTCCAGCACGTGCTCCTCCGACCTCTCTATCCGGTGCTCCGCCTCTTGCAGTCGGTTGCCCAGGGCCTCCACGGAGGATTGGATTAGGTCCATGCGGCTCCGCAGGTCATCAAACTGCGCCGACAGCGCCCCTGCCACAGCCACGGAGATTTCGTCTACCATCCCCGCTGGGACCTTAGCCTCTCCTTTCGACGGCGAGGATTGCTCCCCCCCCCCCTTGGCTGCAGGGGGGTCTTCTCCTTCTCCATTCGTCGGCCTCCCTTCGCCGCCATCGCCAGGGCCGCTGTTGTGGCCTGCACGGGAGGGGGGGTCCCAACCCCCTTCCCCTCACCTCACCGCCGGGCGACGAAGGCTTTAGTTGCCCTCCTCCAAGGTGCGCTGTACAGGCCCCGTCCCAAGACTCAGGCGCCACCGACTCCTCTCAGGCTCCCGTGCGCTGGAAGCAGGGTGCGAGTCTCAGGCTGCTGTGCACTAAAGATAGAGCACATGTCTCAGGCATCTGTGCTCTTATGCGCCGGCAGCAAGGGCAGGGCTCGGACCTCCGAGAGCCAAGGATAGGGCACCGGACCCAGGTTCTTGGACGTTGAAGGGAAGGTGCGGGTTGCAGCTCCAATGCGCTTAACGCAGAGCACAGGTCTCAGATTCCGTTGCGCCGAAGACTGGGCATCGGGTACAGGTCACAGGCTTTTGTGTGCTGGTGGCAGGGCGTCATTCGGAGGCTCCGGCGTGGCAGAGGCAGGGGGGTACAGCTCCCATGTGTTTAAGAGAGGTTACAGGCTCTCACATGCCAAGGGCGAGGCACTGGTCTCCGTCCTCCGTGTGCTGGAGATATTCGGCCCTCAAGGATCACGCGGGGGGGGGGGCGGTCAAACAGGCAGCGGCCCCGATCAAGGCCACTCGACAACTCTCGGCCTCCCCTCGCAGCCGCCACTTCAGCCCCTCTCTCAGATCCGGCACTGCTGTCACGCGGGGGGTGGCGGGAAAGGGCAAAGTGCACCGCCCGAAGAGCTGCCGCTGCCGCGGGACCCCGCTTCACCCGCCGCCGAAGTCTTCAGCGAGTCTACTCACCCCGCAGCGCGGCCTCTCCTACCATGCGGCGTCTGCTGTCCGGGGCCAGGCCGCTTCCTCGGATCGTCGTGTGAGGGTGAGCAGGGAGTATCGGGGCACCATCCCCTGCCACGATCCAGTTGGGGGAGCTCCGGGGGGGGCAAGAGACCCCAAACTTAACCCTGGTATCACATTTATCGGTGCCGGAGGGGCGAGGGGGCCCGGAGCTCGAGCAGCGTGCGTCTGCTCCTGCTCACCGCATCACCGGAAGTCCCCTGCCAGCATGGTTTAAAGGTGAGGTCAGAGAGGCTGTTGTTGCCAAAAAAGCATCTTTCAGGAAATGGAAAAAAGAGCCAAACAACGAAACCTGGAAACAGCACAAGCACTGGCAAGTGAAATGCAAGGCATTGATAAGGCAGGCAAAGAGAGAATTTGAGAAGAAGCTTGCTGCGGAAGCAAAAACGCAAAATAAAGACCTTTTCAAGTACATTCGTAGCAAAAAACCTGTGAGAGAGTCAGTTGGTCCATTAGATGATAAAGGGGTTAAAGGAGCACTAAGAGGCGACAAGGCGATGGCGGAGAGACTGAATGAATTCTTTGCTTCGGTCTTTACGGAGGAAGATGTAGGGATGTTACCCATGACTGAAGTGGTATTAAAAGGTGCGGAAGAATTGAAGGAAATATCGATACATCGGGAAGATGTCTTACAACTATTAGATAAACTGAAGAGTAGCAAATCACCTGGGCCGGATGGTATACATCCAAGGGTGTTGAAAGAACTGAAATATGAGATTGCAGACCTGCTATCAGTAATCTGTGAACTATCATTAAAATCATCTCTAATACCTGAAGATTGGAGGATCGCCAATGTAACACCAATTTTTAAAAAGGGTTCCAGGGGTGATCCAGGAAACTAAAGACCGGTGAGCCTGACGTCAGTACCGGGAAAAATGGTAGAAACCATCATAAAGAATAAAATTACTCAGCATGTAGATAGTCACAACCTAATGGGAGACAGCCAACATGGCTTTAGACAAGGAAGATCTTGTCTTACGAATCTGTTATGTTTTTTTGAAGGAGTGAATAAACAGGTGGACAAAGGTGAGTCGGTTGATATTGTGTATCTGGACTTTCAGAAAGCCTTTGACAAGGTCCCTCATCAGAGACTTTTGGCAAAACTAAAGAGTCATGGGATAGGAGGCAGTGTACTATTGTGGATCAGGAACTGGTTAAAAGATAGAAAGCAGAGGGTAGGGCTAAATGGCCTATTTTCCCAATGGAGAAAGGTGAATAGTGGTGTACCCCAGCGATCTGTGCTGGGTCCGCTGCTTTTTGACATATTCATAAATGACCTGGAAAGTGGAATAACGAGTGAGGTTATCAAATTTGCAGATGACACAAAACTATTTAAAGTTGTTAAAACCCAAGAGGATTGTGAAAAATTGCAAGAGGATCTTGATAAATTGGAAGACTGGGCATCAAAATGGCAGATGAAATTTAATGTGGACAAGTGCAAGGTTATGCACCTAGGGAAGAACAACCCAAACTATGGTTACACGATGCAAGGTTCCACATTAGGAACCACCACCCAGGAAAAAGATTTAGGCGTCATTGTGGATACCATGTTAAAACCCTCGGCCCAGTGTGCAGCGGCGGCCAAGAGAGCAAATAGAATGCTAGGTATGATAAGGAAAGGAATGGAAAATAAAACAAAAGATATTATAATGCCTCTTTATCGTTCCATGGTGAGACCGCACCTTGAATATTGTGTGCAATTCTGGTCGCCGTATCTTAAAAAGGATATAGCGATTTTAGAAAAGGTACAGAGAAGAGCCACCAAAATGGTAAAGGGGATGGAAGGATACTCCTATGAAGAGAGGCTAAAAAGGTTAGGGCTCTTTAACCTGGAAAAGAGACGGCTGAGGGGAGATATGATAGAAGTCTATAAATTAATGAACGGAGTGGAATGGGTAAACGTAGATCGATTGTTTACCTTATCAGAATATAGAAAGTCTAGGGGACATGCAATGAAGCTACAGGGTAAACTATTTAAGACTAATAAAAGAAAATATTTTTTCACTCAACGTGTAATCAAACTCTGGAATTTGTTACTGGAGGATGTAGTAAAGGCTGTTAGTGTAGCTGGGTTTAAAAAAGGTTTGGACAAGTTCCTGGAGGAAAGGTCCATAAACCATTATTAAGAAGTGACCGAAGATATCAATGCTTGATCCAGTACAAGCATTGTGGAACTTGTGTCTCTTGGGGAAACTGCTAGGTACATATGACCTAGATTGGCCACTGTTGGAAACAGAATACTGGGCTTGATGGACCTTGGTCTGACCCAGTATGGCATATCTTATGATCTTATGATCTTATGAAAAGGTGAAAAAGCAAAAATGGCCAAAATGGATGACGGAAGAAACTCTGAAAATTGCCCAGAAATGCAGAGAAGCTAAAGCCAGAGGAGAAAGAAAGACAATAACAGAATTCAACAGAGATTTCCAACGTGCAGCAAGACAGGACAAGGAAAAGTACTACAACGACGCATGCAAGGAAATAGAAGCAGAAACTATTAGAGGAAGAACAAGATCGGCTTTCCTAAAGCTACGAGAGTTAAAGAAAAAGTTCCAGCCTCGAATTGGAATGTTACAAGATGCTCAAGGTTCTATGTTGAATGATGCTGAGAAGATCAAGAAAAGGTGGAAGGAATATACAGAGTTTTTATATGATAAAGATCAAGTGGACCAACAGACGTTTCAACCTGTACTTTATGATCGGGAACCATTAGTGATGAAAGAAGAAGTTAAAGCAGCATTGAAAGCCTTATCAAAGAACAAAGCACCAGGCATTGATGGCATTCCCATAGAAGTATTACAGCAATCTGATGCAGCTGTTACCGTACTTACAAGGCTCTGCCAAGAAATATGGAAGACAACATCATGGCCAACTGACTGGAAAAGATCTGTGTTTATACCAATGCTAAAGAAAGGTGATCCAACTGACTGTGGAAATTATCGCACAATCGCTCTGATCCCACGTGCCAGCAAGATTCTACTGAAGATTATTCAAAAGAGACTACAACCATACCTGGAACAAGAACTACCTGAAGTGCAAGTAGAGTTCAGGAAAGGGCGAGGAACGAGAGACATCATTGCGGATGTGAGATGGATCCTTGAAAAGACTAAGGATATCTATTTGTGCTTTATCGACTATAGCAAAGCATTTGACTGTGTAAACCATGAGAAACTCTGGGCCACATTAAGAAGCATGGGTATACCAGAACACCTGATCATACTTTTGCACAATCTGTACATTGATCAAGAAGCAGCAGTTCGAACGGAACAAGGAGAAACAGAATGGTTTAAAATAAGCAAAGGTGTAAGACAAGGCTGCATACTTTCCCCCTACCTGTTTAATTTATATGCAGAATAAATCATCAGAGAAGCAGGATTGTATGAAGACAACAGAGGTGTGAAGATTGGTGGAAGACTCATCAACAACCCTCGCTATGCTGATGATACCACATTACTGGCTGAAAGTGAAGAGGATCTGAAACATTTGCTTCTCACAATCAAAGAACATAGTCTCAAAATGGGCCTGCACCTTAATGTAAAGAAAGCAAAGATCATGACAACTGGCATAATCAACAGGTTCATCGTTGAAGGAGAAGAATTTGAAATCGTGAACAACTTTAACCTGCTTGGATCAACTATCAATAAAGAAGCAACTAGCAGTCAAGAAATCAGATGACGCATTGCTATTGGCAGAATGGCTATGAAAGACCTAGATAAGATTCTCAAGAGCAGAGATATCTCTCTCCATACAAAGATTCAACTTGTTCAAGCCATGGTATTTTCAATAACATCATATCGATGTGAAAGCTGGACAGTGAAAAAGATAGACAGGAAGAAAATTGATGCCTTTGAATTATGGTGCTGGCGGCGAATACTGTGTGTACCATGGACTGCCCGAAGAACAAACCAGTCGGTACTAGAGGAGATCAAACCTAAGCTTTCTTTAGAAGCTCAGATGACAAGACTTCGACTTTCATACTTTGGACACATCATGCAAAGAGAGAGATCATTAGAGAAAGACATCATGCTTGGCAAGATAGAAGGTCAGCGCAAAAGAGGAAGGCCAGCAATGAGATGGATCGATACAATAACAGCATCTACGGGTACCAGTCTGTCAACAATGAGCCGCCTGACTCAAGACCGAACACAATTTAGGATAGCTATCCAGAGGGTCACCATGAGTCGACTCTGACTCGACGGCACTTAACAACAACATTCTGACACCAGCTGGGATAACTGCATAAGTGTTTTTTTTTAAAAATCTGGGCCAGCTGAGAAGATAATTTTGGATGTGTAGATCGTAATAGTGGCAAAATTATCTGTCCAAAAAATAGACAGGATTTGTGGCATTCCAAGTATGGCACAAGCTACTAAACATAAGTTAAAATGACAATGCAGGCTACATAAATAGCAAGTATAACTTTGTTCAAACTCTATGAGTATTTTCATTGGCACCATCTAAATGGCCCTTTTCTAGATTGCTCTTTGCTAAAAAGAAATGTTTAGTTTCTGAAGCAGCAACAACGAAACACTCTGACAATACCATCACCGTCCAAGTACTAATTCTTTTGATTGAATGGAACATTTATAAGTTAACTTTATTGTGCTTTGGCACATTTAGGGCTTTTTCACTAAAGTGCATTAAAAAGTTAGAGCCCAGTTCCATACTCAACATCCAGGCCCTCTGTGCATCCAGTCAGAACCGGATGCACAGAGGGAGTCATGATTCTGATCCCTTGGGGCACGTCTAACCCCCCCGGGATCAGAATCACAAACAGGCCTATAAGTGCAGGGCGGGACCCAGATTCCATCCCACCTGCACATACAGGCCTTGCCCGACTAACTCAGACAGGGCTTTTCAATGGAGCCACGGTGCCATGGTATCCGGTTGCCATGGCACCACAGCTCCATTGAAAAGCCACGATCCCCGGCCGCCGGCTCAAAAGTGCGTTCCCCACAGCCCGAACCTTGATCTGGCCTCCCAGGGCCAGGGTCAGGCTGTAGGGAATGCCCTCTGCCCCCTGCCACCCCTTCTCAGTCCTGGGCCTGCTGTTCCTCCCACATCGGGGAACTTATTCCACCTCAGAGGAATAAGCCCCTTTTCCTCCTCAACTCCCATCTCTTTCTCTCCCCCCCCCCCCACCCGAATCACTTCACAACCGTTCCCCTCACTGAAGTTGATCCCTCACAGAAGAGAGCCCACAGCTGGGCGTAGTTTTGCCTCACTGTCTAATCCTTTTCTTTGGATGCACACAGCGTCCACTCAGCCATTTCTAGCATTCTTGCCCTCCACTGCCTGAACCTTGGCACTTCGGGGTCTATCCAGTGTGCCAATATTACTTTTATGGCTAGCAGGAGGGCCACCTGTGCAAATTTGCTTCCCGTTGGTCCCACCCCCTTGTCCTGTAGTGGCTCTTCCCCCCTCCCCCCAATAGTAGGGCTGTGTAGATCCACTCTATCTCACATCCGAAGACCCTGTGGATATGCCTTAAATTCCCTTTTAATATGCTGTTAGCTTGTGGCATTCCAAAAATGTATGCACCAGTGTTCCCTGCCCTATCTGGCAGCGCAGAAATTTACACCCCCTTCTGTCCCAATCTGTAAACATTGTCCAACCAAGGAGCACGGATCCACGTGCAATCAACACACCCAGTACAAGAAACGTGGATAGCAGGAGAAGGAATCTTTTATTGAACACCTATTAGCCAAGGCCCGACACAGGCCGTGTTTTGCTATGCCTTCATCAGGGTTTTTTTTGGCTAAAATATACAACATATAAAATTACACAAATGAGTAAATAAATACACAAAAAAGCAAATAATTAAAACATATAAACCACTCAAATCAAAAAAGCACCACAAACCGTGTTTATAATACATAAATAAATGTGAATTAAAAAAACATTTAATAATACACTCTTGGTTATTCTTATACAGCTAATAACATCCATGTTATAAACATACCAAAAACAGTGGCCTAGTGGTTGGGGCAAGGTACTTCAGGTTGGGGGTTCAAATCCCACTATAGGACAGCAACCTTGGGCCAGAAGGACTGGGGTTTCTAGTCCCACAGGTGCTCCTTGTGGTCTTGGGCAAGCCACTTAACCCTCCATAGCCCATGTTCCCTGTAAAATACTTATCTCCAAGTTATAATGCCCTGTTCAATGTAATTTCAGTTTGTTCAATGTAAACCGCACTGATGCAGAATAGCGCGGTATATAAGAGAATAATAATAAATAAATTTATAAATAACTAAAACCAATGTTTTATAGAATTTATCAAGCTTTTAAACAAATGTCATTTGGAAGTAACTTGAAATACTAATGTTAATTGTGAAATAAAATAAAATGAAACATACCTGTCTGTTCTATATTTAATTCAATGCAATCTGTGTTTTCTACAAAGAGATGAAAAAAGACTCACTAATAATCTAAGATATGTAATCCATTGTCAAAGAAGACAGGAAGAAAGAAGCGCAACAGGAAACGATAGGTCATTTCATCTTAATAAGATGTTTCTTGTAAAACTTCAATGAAAAATCTTTGAATAGCATAAAATCTCTCTTATTGAGGATGGGCAGTCAGAACAAACAGTGGCTGCCAAATTAAAACCGGAAAATCTTTTAATAATGGATACGTCGTTAAATATCTAAAACTAATATCCAGGTATCACAATTGTAAAGTACCCCCGATACAAAACAATAGTTTTGAAATTTGTGTTATGAACATAAAATGAGCACGACACTGTAACAAACCATTGTGATAATACTTTCTAAAAATTAATGTCAAATCTTTTGTCTTTTTTCGTCCACACGCAATAGCTATCCATGAGTACTACTGCCGATGTTCACATAATAATCAACGATGCTATCTATATTAATAATCGGCCCTACCTGGTTTAACTAAAAATGATGGCATGTCAATACATGAATTACAAGCCTTAACTCTTTCCAAAGTATATAACTTTTTGTATCTATGTTCAATATAAAACAAAACGTAAGCATCAAGGCAAAACAAACCAATTTCGGCATTATGGATTCCTAAAAACAATCATAAACTAATGAGGACCGATGTTCATAAAATAATGAAACATGCTTACTTACAATGACATCGAGATGAAAGATTGCAATAATTTGTTCTCTTCGCTGCTAAAGCTGAGCAAGCAACTAACTATTCTGTCAAAAGATGCTGGCGTCTGCGCAGTAGATAAAACAGGTTTTCTGCGGGAAACATGACGATTCTCAAGATTGACAGAAGTATGCAAATTCAAACCATCTAAAATATCTTAATTAAAACAGGGGGTTTTCTACATAAATCCTTATACACTGCATAATAGAACAGTTATTGAACGGAAACAAAAATTAAATTACTGAATCTCACCTGCCAAATAATACCTAAATGAAACATATGTGAGTCACCAGAACCATTAGGGGATCAAAAATTTGGCGATATAAGAAACCATAGAGGAGCATAGTGATATATTACTGCGAAACCCTTATATTGCCATTGTCCCATGAAAAGTACAAGCCGCATCATTTTTATAAAATATGTAAGGAATAAGGAATTATGAATCCAATAAAAATTATAATTGGTATTGTTGTGGACCAATCATTAAAGGAAAACAGATAGGTCTTCTTCCATATTCAAACCATTAGGGTGTAAACTATCCAAATTAAAGATATACCGTTGTTCCAAACGCAAAATGGTTTTTGCAATGTCACCCCCCCCCCCCTCCAATTTAACTTTACTTTTCTAATTACAAAAAATTTTAAATCAGATATTTTATGATTTTGCTATATCCAATGATTGACCAGGGGCTTATCTACCAAACCTCTATTAATACAACTTCTGTGTTCGATGATTCTGTGACGAATGGGCCGTGTAGACATTCCCACATATAGTTTATTGCAGGGGCACTGTATTACATACACAACATGACTTGTTAAGCAATTGGAAAAGTCATCTAAATAGAAAACACGTTTATTACTGGGATGAATATACTGATTTCTTACAGGAAGGGCATGAACACACACAGAACATCTACCACACTGGAAATGTCCCTTATATTTTGAAAGGAATTTTCGTTCAGTAAATGCAGAAGGAACGAGCATGTTTCGTAAATTTACATTACGTTTATAGGCTATGGTCAAACTTATCTCTGCAAAACCTGGAAGGGTTTGGATTAAATGCCAATGGGTTTTTTTTTAATTTTTCGGATACTATGGGATTGGTGAGAGTAAAGGAGAGGGCATACCAAATCACCATTGTCCTTCTTTTTTTGTGGTTGCAACAATTGTTCTCGAGAGGACTGACAAGCTTTTTCATATGCCTTATTGATCTGATATGACGGGTATTGCCTAACTGTAAGTCGATCTCTCATGATATTAGCCTGTTGTTCAAATTCTTTATTAGAGGTACATATCCTTTTTGCTCTTAAAAACTGACCAAAAAGAAGGTTATTCTTATTATATTACGAAAACTTTTAAAATGTAATAATTGATTCCTGTCTGTCGGTTTTTTATAGAGTATCGTACTGAACCCCTCATTTGTTTTTGTGATGAGTAAATCTAAATACGGTATTTTTTGAAAATCATGTCATCTGAAAACACAAATTCATATCACGCGTTAATCCATCATTAAATATTGATAACCAAACCACCGTTCCATCCCACAAGATAAATATATCATCAATATATCTTATCCACAATTTTATATTCGACATAAAAGGGTTGTTATTTATATTATTCTCCTCAAAATCAAATACATACAAATTTGCGATATCTGGAGCAATGAATGAACCCATGGCTATGCCCTTTATTTGCTTGTAAAATATGTCACGGAAACAAAAATAGTTTTCACACAGAGCTAATTACCGAGTTAGAATCCCAAATGTTAGCTAAGATATTGATTACCTGCGATGAAGCCCGAATATATGACCACATAACCGGCAAATAAGGGGGGTGCTACAGTGATTTTAGACAAACATTTTTATATTTCTGAGATACAGAGGCAATTAAAGGACACTACATTTTATTGCCGGTTGGATAATGACCCAGAGCGGAACAATAATATGGTTTCTTATATGTAACAGGGCGCGGGCAGGGTCCCGGCGCCCGCGCGTAACCGGGTGCTCGGCCCGGCGTGGGACACTGCATGCATCCTGGGAAGGAGGGGGGCGAGGATGCGTCAGCGTTGGACGCTGCGCGCGTCTTTCAAAATGATTGGCTCCGCTCTGGGATGATGAGAGCGGAGCCAATCAGAGGTTAAGGTGCCCATGTGCTCCAGCATTCGTGGCGTGGCCAGAGCACATGTGGTTGAGGCTGGAGAGCAAGCAGGAGGACGATCGCGGCAGCGGGAGCAAGTTTGGGCTGCGTGGCAGCGGATCGGGCCTTGACAACGGCAGGGTCTTGGAACGGAGCGTCGGCAACTGGGTGGAGTTTGGCAGGGCAGTCCGCGGCATGCAGGCGAGTGCAAATTTTGATTAATTGGAGTGCTTGGTGTAAGTTTAAAAAAAAAACAACAACAACACTAGGCGCAGGGCTTGGGGGTTTATAAAAAAAAAAACAACAAAGAAGGGAGAAGATCGTTAAATTAGCGGGAGTGCTCATTCAAGGGGTGGGGCTTCCGGTAGTCAGGCAGGCGCGGTCTCAGCTTCATTGGCGGCCTTATCAAAATTATGGGAAGGTGTCCCAAAAACGTTAGGATGCAAAATTCGGAAAAGGAAGTATATTGATATTTTTCGCTTGCTTGAGGGTAGGAAGCGTTCGGGAGACAGTAAGAAAAAGCATAAGGAGGACGAGAAGGCCGGTCATATTCGCAAGGTCTCGCGGAATGTCGTCAATTGGGTCAGAGCATTTTTGCGGTTGGCGAGCGTTTGGGGTCTCCATTTTCCTGAACAGTATAGGATCTTGCTGTCCTATGTGGATTCATTTCTGGAAACGTCGCAAGCGCATGAGGGCTGGTCGTGGCTTAATTATGATGAGAAGTTTAGGGACAAAATGGAGGAGAACAAGCATTTAACTTGGGGGACGCAGGACATTAGCCTCTGGTTAACTCAGATGTCGGTATAGGCTGATGCAGGTGGCGGGGGCGGGGGAAAGGTGGGGCAGGTGGTTGCGGCAGGGGCGGGTTGTTCCTTTCGTGGCGGAGTCTCCCCGGTGCAGACAAAGCTGACCCCTGGAGGAGCGGGCGACGTGTGTTGGAGGTTTAATAAGTCCATGTGCCCCTTCCCGGACTGTAAATTCCGGCACACGTGCTCTGTCTGCGGGGGGCCCCATTCGGCGACAAAATGTATTAAGAAGGGGGCAGTGCCACCCTCGGTCCTGGGACCCAAGTAAGGGTACATGGTGGGATGTGGCCCCCCTCTCCAATACGGGTACCGGTGCTGCGCAGTTGGCTGCTCCGGTATACGAAGAAAAAGGATAGGTTAACTTTGCAGTTAGGATTTCAGTTTGGTTTTGTTATTCCGGTTCAGGGTGTGGTGGTGGGCGCGGTGGCGCAGAATTCCCCAAGAATGCGGCGATGGGTATCAGTTGCTCAGGAGAAGTTAGCAGGGGAGTTGCAACTGGGAAGAATAGCAGGTCCTTTCAGGCACCCGCCGTTCTGGAATTTCGTGGTGTCTCCGTTAGGAATAATACCTAAGAAGGAACAGGGGAAGTTTCGGCAGATCCACAATTTGTCTTCTCCATTGGGGGCCTCGGTGAACAACCTTATCCCACGGGAGTTCTGTACGGTACGGTACGCCTCTTTTGATAGAGCGGTGGAATTAGTCAGGAGGGCTGGTCTTGGGGCATTGATGGCGAAAGTTGAAATTGAATCGGCATTTTGCTTGCTGCCGGTGCACCCTTCCGCATTCAGGTTCTGGGTTTCCAATTTGAGGGTGATTTCTACTACGATAAGTGTATGCTGATGGGTTGTGCAGCATCTTGCACTTACTTCAAGAAATTTAGCTCCTTCTTGCATTGGATGGTGGTGCAGAGAGTAGGGAGCTCGGAGGTAGTGCATTATCTGGACGATTTCCTGTTTGTTGGCGAGGCCGAGTCGACGCGTTATAGCATGCTATTGGAAGGTTTTGTTGATTTGGCTAGAGAATTGGGGGTACCATTGGCGGAAAGTAAGATGGTGGGCCTGACGACGAAAATTACCTTCTTAGGCGTCGAGTTGGATTCGCTGAACATGGTGGCACGACTGCCGTGGGAGAAGGTGGTGAAACTTAGAGTATTGGTGGCTAATGTCTTCGCCTCGGCTAAGTTAACCTTAAAAGAACTGCAGGCACTCATCGGATCGCTCAATTTCGCTTGTAAGGTGATTCCAATGGGGCGGGTGTTCAGTCGGCAGTTGGCAGCAGCGACGTCAGGGGTGAATAAGCCTCATCACCACATCTGCGTGTCTAGAGGAATCCGCGAGGATTTGCGGGTTTGGGATGTCTTTTTACAGGATTTTAACAGGACTTCTGTATTGCGTGAGGTGGAGATCTCTAGTGAGGACTTGCAGCTCCACACGGACGCGGCGGGGGGGGGTGGGCCTTGGAATTTATTTTGGCAGGGCATGGTGCACGGACAGATGGCCGCAGGCCTGGGTGGATGAGGGGTTTTTAAGTAATATTACTTTCTTGGAGCTCTTTCCCATATTGGTAGCGCTAGAGTTATGGCCGGACAAGCTGGACAACCACAGAGTTGTGTGGTGGTGCGATAATGAGGCAGTGGTGAATGTCATCAATCGTTATATACCATGCTGTGGTCAGGTGGTGTCACTAATGCGACGGGTTATACTGGCTTGTTTGCATTTGAATATCGATCTGAAGGCGCGTCATATACCAGGGCATACTAATGAAATTGCTGATGCTCTTTCCCGTTTGCAGTGGGAGCGGTTCCGGAAGTTGGAGCCAGAGGTGGACGAGGAGGGGCTCAGGGTCCCTTGGAGCTTGTGGAGCTGTGGCCTGCTGAGATGAGGAGCCTCTTGAGGAGTTCGGTGGCGTAGCGTACCTGGGAGGCTTATCGGCGGGGTTGCGAGAGAGTGCTGGAATTTTTGCATGGGAATGGCTGGGCGGGGGGGCGGTGCCGGATCAGCTGCTGGGGAGGTATGTCACTTGGGCGAAGGAGCAAGGGGTCGCGAGATCAGCGGTGCAGAGTCATCTGGCGGGGTTCGGGTTTTTTGCCAGGGCGGCGGGTTCGGAATTTTCTGGCCAAGGGTTCCTGGCATGGCGGTTACTCCAGGGTTGGGAGCATTCTCAGCCAGGGCCACGGGATCAGCGACTGCCGATTACGCACAACTTACTAGTGAGGTTGTGCCGGGAGCTGCCTGTAGTGGCGACGTCGCAGTATGAGTGCACGCTCTTTCGGGCAGTGTTCTGTCTGGCCTTCTTTGGGGCCTTTAGGGTCGGAGAATTGGCAGTTGATTTGGGAAAGCGTGTTTGGGGAATTGTTTGCGCCGACAGCACGTTTGGATGGAAAAGGGGCTGATGCACGTGTTGTTAGCAAAATCCAAAATGGACCAGAGAGGGAAAGGGTTATGGGTGGTCTTGAGAGTGATGGGTGGGCTTACATGCCCGGTGGACACTATGAAGGAATACTTGGTGGTGCGCCCAAAGGGGGAGGAGGGGCTTTTTGTGCATAGGGACGCCAGTGCAGTTACTCGATTTCAGGTGACATCTGTGTTGCGCATGGTGTTGCAGCGGCTGGGGGAAGATCCGCAGCATTTTTCGGCTCACTCTTTTTGCATCGGGGCGGTGACCAGTGCCGCAGCGGTGGGTTTGTCGGGGGAGCAGATACAGAGTATCGGCAGATGGCGGTCTAGAGCATTTATGGGATATGTGCAATTATGAGGCACCTGCATATAGCCCAGGGATTTTAATGCTGTTCTTTTCTGTTACAGATGGGGGTCTGTGTGCACGGGGCTGTTGGATGTTGGGGCACTCCTTTGTGTTCTGGGCTGAGCAGCGAGCGGCGGAGTGGCCTATCGGGCTGAACCTAGGTCTGGATCCAGCGGTGGTGGCGGTTTCATGGCTGGGCGAGCGTGGGCTGCGGTGGATGCAGCTGATGCCTTTGATTCGTCACCATAGGCGCATCAGGAACCAGCCAGCGATTTTACTGGTGCATCTGGGGGGCAATGATCTTGCTGCTTGGTCTTGCAAGCAGTTGATCAGGGCCGCCAAGACGGACTTTGCCGCAGTGCTCCGCATGTTTGTTGGTGTGGTGTTAATTTGGTCAGACATTATCCCGAGGCTGGCGTGCTGGGTGCAGAGGCGATGGTCCCGGGAGCTGACTAAAATTAATAGACAAATTGGGAGGTGGGTATGTGAGCAGGGGGGGTTTCAGGTTCAGCATGCTTGGGTGGAGGTGGCCTGTGCTGGGTTGTATAGGGTGGACGGTTTGCACTTATCTCCAGTGGGGATGGATTTGCTCCTGAATGACTGGCAGGAGGCGGTGGAGCGAGTGGTGCATGGTGGGCCACACTGGTCGCAGCTTCCAGTTGAGGGGGCGGCACAGGTAATAGGGTTAGCCTGTGCCGGTGGCGAGATCCCAGAGGTTTCCTGGGTCTGGAGCCTTAGGTGACTTGGGACGGGGCGGGGTGCCCTCGACCCGGACAACCACTGGAAGACTTTTGCTATTAATACGGCAAAGTTGGATAGGGGTAGTAGGAACTTGGCCAGTGGTGTGACCATGGACGGAGCGGAGGCGTGGTCGCCTTGCTAATTGCATGGCTGGCAGCACATCGCTCCGCTGGGGGTTGGTTGGATCATTATTACTGTTTAATGTTCAGTATGTTGTTTTGGAAATAAAGCTGCGACCAGTCGTTACCAAGAATGGCTGTCTGTGGAATTTCTTGGGAAAATGGGGGGGGGGGAATGGGAGGGGGGCTTGAGGAAATGAAGGGGAAGCGCCGGGTCCGGCTACCCGGTTAGTAACAGGGCACGGGCAGGGTCCCGGCGCCCGCGCATAACCAGGTGCTCGTCCCGGCGCGGGACCCTGTACGCATCCTGGGAAGGATGGGGCAAGGACGCATCAGCATTGGACGCTGCACACATCTTTCGAAATGATTGGCTCAGCTCTGGGATGAGGAGAGCAGAGCCAATCAGAGGTTAATGTGCCCATGTACTCCGGTGTTTGTGGCGTGGCCGGAGCACATGCGGTTGAGGCTGGAGAGCAAGCAGCCCACCCGCTCACCCATTAGGGCAATGATGGGGGGTAAGAAGTTGGGATGTCGCAGGAGGGGGTAAGGAGTGGGATCCCGGAGGTTTCCGGGGTCCAGAGCCCTAGGCGACTTGGGACGGGGGTGGGGTGCCCTCGACCCAGACAACCTCTGGAAGACTTTTGCTATTAATACGGCGAAGTTGGATAGGGGGGGTAGGAACTTGGCCGGTGGTGTGACCATGGCTGGAGCGGAGGCGTGATCGCCTTGCTAATTGCATGGCTGGCGGCACATCGCTCCGCTGGGGGTTGGTTGGATCATTATTACTGTTTAATGTTCAGTATGTTGCTTTGGAAATAAAGCTGCAACCAGTCGTTACCTAAAATGGCTGTCTGTGGAATTTCTTGGGAAAAGGGGGGGGGAGGGGAATGGGAGGTGGGCTTGAGGAAATGAAGGGGGAGCGCCGGGTCCGGCTACCCGGTTACGCCAATTTTTTGATCTCCTAATGGTTCTGGTGACTCACATATGTTTCATGTAGGTATTATTTGGCAGGTGAGATTCAGTAATTTAATTTTTGTTTCCGTTCAATAACTGTTCTATTATGCAGTGTATAAGAATTTATATAGAAAACCCCCTGTTTTAATTAAGATATTTTAGATGGTATGAATTTGCATACTTCTGTCAAGCTTGAGAATCGTCATGTTTCCCTCGGAAAACCTGTTTTATCTACAGCGCAGACGCTGGCGTCTTTTGACAGAATAATTAGTTGCTTGCTCAGCTTTTAGCAGCGAAGAGAACAAATTATTGCAATCTTTCATCTCGATGTCATTGTAAGTAAGCAAGTTTCATTATTTTATGAACATCGGTCCTCATTAGTTTATGATTGTTTTTAGGAATCCATAATGCCGAAATTGGTTTGTTTTGCCTTGATGCTTACGTTTTGTTTTATATTGAACATAGATACAAAAATTTATATACTTTGGAAAGAGTTAAGGCTTGTAATTCATGTATTGACATGCCATCATTTTTAGATAAACCAGGTAGGGCCGATTATTAATATAGATAGCATCGTTGATGATTATGTGAACATCGGCAGTAGTACTCATGGATAGCTATTGCGTGTGGACGAAAAAAGACAAAAGATTTGACATTAATTTTTAGAAAGTATTATCACAATGGTTTGTTACGATGTCGTGTTCATTTTATGTTCATAACACAAATTTCAAAATTGTTGTTTTGTATCGGGGGTACTTTACAATTGTGATACCTGGATATTAGTTTTAGTTATTTAACAACGCATCCATTATTAAAAGATTTTACGGTTTTATTTTTTTTTTTTTTATTGAAATTTAACAAAACTTACAGAAAAGCAAGCATAAAGAAACTGTCGATGACATAGCGGGAATCAATACATACAATAATAAAGACATCCCATCATTCCTAGCCCACGATACGAGGAGATATTTAAGGAAACAAATACAGGAAATCTAAGAACAATCTCTACTTACAGGCAGCTTTTAAACTAACCACCCACCCCAGTCAATTAATGCCAGGCCCCTCTTTAGCGGAAAGAAAAACCTCAAGTTGAACAGGATCAAGAAATATAAATTTTGAACCCTGAAAGGTTATAAGACACTTGCAGGGATATCTAAGAAAAAACGTAGCTGATAAGGCAACCACCCTAGGCTTAAGAGCCAAAAACTCTTCCTCCTAGTTTGAGGTCGCCTTACAAACATCCGGAAAAATTTGCACACGTGATCCACAGAACGGAACAGACATAGTTTTAAAGTAACTACGAAAAATAAGAGCCCTGTCCAAATCAGACAGAAAAGATACCAACAAAGTGGCTCTGGAGGAAATATTATCCTGCGAGTCCTCAAGGAATTTGGTGAGTCCAAGGCTGGCTTGGCCCTGGACTACATCAAAACCCCCCTGGGGAACCTGGAGAAAGACCCTTACCTGTCAAATAATAAATATTAGAGAGGCCGATGGAGTCAGCAGAAGCTAAGCCCAAGACCTCCCTAAAATATTTCCTCAAAAGAATTTCAGCAGATAATAACCGACAAATGGGAAAATTCAATATACGAATATTCTTAGCACGTAACATATTATCATATTGCTCCATTCTATGATGTAACACCAAACTATCCTTAATATGAGAAGAATTTACAGCTTTCAAAGCCTGACACTGAGTTTCACAATTAGTAACTAAATGCATAGTATTCTCGATCTTGGTATCCACTTCTGACAACCGTGTAGTTATCTCAGAGGAGAAACTACATAGTTGTACCACAGTAGGAGTCAAGGAACTCTCAATACGGGTTACCACACGCCAGATATCCGCTAGGGTTACCTGATCATCAGGTACAACCTTCGCTTCTCCTGGGGTGGGAGCCCATACAACCGGTTTCAACTTTTCCCCCCCTTCTATTGGGGTACTCTGGAGAAACTGCACCTCAACAGAAGTAGACACAAGAGGAGATGTATAAACTGGAGGAGAAGGTGGTGTCCGGTCTGGAGAACTCAAGGACACCGGAGAGGGCTGGAGTGTTACGGTTTTAATTTGGCAGACACTGTTTGTTCTGACTGCCCATCCTAAATATGAGAGATTTTATGCTATTCAAAGATTTTTCATTGAAGTTTTACAAGAAACATCTTATTAAGATGAAATGATCTATCATTTTCTGTTGCTCTTCTTTCTTCCTTTCTTCTTTGACAATGGATTACATATCTTAGATTATTAGTGAGTCTTTATCATCTCTTTGTAGAAAACACAGATTGCATTGAATTAAATATAGAACATACAGGTATGTTTCATTTTATTTTATTTCACAATTAACATCAGTATTTCAAGTTACTTCCAAATGACATTTGTTTAAAAGCTTGATAAAAGCTTGACACACCAGCTCCTCCCTCCTCGGCTCCTGCCCAATCCGGGCAGTGGGAGCGGGAACAGCAGCAGCAGGCAGCAGCTAAAAGCGGCGTCCCTGCTCGCAGAGACGCCGCTTCTGCCGGGACACACCAGCTCCTCCCTCCTCGGCTCCTGCCCAATCCGGGCAGTGGGAGCGGGAACAGCAGCAGCAGGCAGCAGCTAAAAGCGGCGTCCCTGCTGGGCGCGCCCGCGCCTTGCGGGCCCGCGCCTGAGGGCCTCACAAGAGGGCCCTTTGGCGTGGCCCTTAGGCGCGGCACGAGGGCGAGCAGAAGGCAACAACAAAACGAGTCAGCTACACCAACAACATCGCAGCAGAACCCAACAAAGGACTAGACCGAAGAAAAGGACGTCAAAACCGCAAGTAGAACCCTCACTACACACCACACACTTCCTTCCACCAGACGGTCCCTTCAACTACCAACACCCCAACGGATCCGGATCTCCCTCCACGGGGACAGGCTCCCCTTCCACGGGGACAGGCTCCCCTCCCACGGGGACAGGCTCCCCTCCCACGGGGACAGGCTCCCCTCCACGGGGACAGGCTCCCCTTCCACGGGGACAGGCTCCCCCTCCACGGGGACAGGCTCCCCTTCCACGGGGACAGGCTCCCCTTCCACGGGGACAGGCCCCTGCTCCAAGTTTAGCTCTCCCCAATCGGGGGATTGGAGCGGCAACAAGGGCACAGCCAGACAGCAGCAGAGTGCCGCCCAAGCGGGGCAGACTCAAGGCCATACAAGGAACAGCGCGGCAAGAGTGAGCACAAAAGGAGAATCACAGCCACACATACAACAGAACACCAGAGGAAAAACAACAGCAAAGCAAGCAACAGACGAGGACTTAAGAAAAAAGGCATCACCCTAACAGAACATCACAAAAGACCAAAATGCACGTCACATACTTCCTCCCACTCTACCTACTCGTCACTCAACTCCTCCCACCAACCACACACCTACACTACCCACAAGCAAACACAACGCGGTACCCACCAACAGCATTGCCATATTTAGAAACACACCACACACACAAACAAACACTCAGAACTGCCCAGACAAAAAGACCAAACAGACACAAATCAAACTCCCAATCCTGCACAAAGGAAGCACATGTAACAGCAACCTACTCAACAAAGGTAACAACGATTGAGCTCATAAACGCCAGATCAGTATGCAACAAGATACACACTCTTGTAGACCACATAGAGGAGCGACAGCCCAACATAATATGCTTCACAGAGACGTGGCTCAACCCTACCGACAATGTACTACTCAACCAACTCGTACCGGACAACTACTCAGCGTACAACTGCCCACGAACCCACAAGCGTGGAGGAGGAGTCCTAATAATAGCAAAGACAAAACTAAAATTCAAGACACATAGCTTCTCCAATACTCAGCAATGTAACACAATCAGCATCAAAAACAAAAACATTGCAATCTGCCTAACCTACAGAGCACCCAGAGCTCCACCCGACGAATTAGCCTTCATACTCGAAGAAGCCTGTGCCATAACAACAAACAACAAACCAGCACTACTGATTGGAGACTTCAACCTCAAGTCCACCAATGCCAAAGACGCAGAGGCCTTCCTGCAAGCAATGACCTCACTTCAATTCACACAGATAATCAACGCTCCAACGCACAGACATGGATCTTCTCCAGACCTCATCTTCGCATCCAATTACATAACTTCAAGAGACCTAATCTCTCCACCCACCATTACCCCAGTGCCATGGTCTGACCATTACTTAATTGAGACAAAGATACGATCTCAAGAGGACCAGACAAACGAAAGAACAAACAACTCACACACACAAAGACGATTCAAGAATTTCGACAGGGACGAATTCATACAGAACACAACACAACACCTGAACATTCCTACAGATGACCTGGAGGAACAAGTTTCCAGATGGAACAGCATCTTAGCTAACGCCGCCAAACCATCCGGTGGAGGGCACGAGAAACACCAACACAACAGGAGACAAAACAAACCTTGGTACTCAGCAAAAATACGTCAGGAAAAGAGGGAGCTCAGGAAGATTGAACGGAGATGGAGAAAAAACAAAACACAGCAGCCGACCAACATCTCTACCTAACAAAACAAAAACAATACAATGAATGCATCAACCAATCAAAGAGGGAATTCCACACAAACTTGATAAATACTTCCATCAACAAGCCCAGAGAGCTCTTTGAAATAGTCAAGATCCTCACAAAGGAGCAAACAACAGAAGGGGAAGTACAAGTGGACCCACAGGAATTCGCCGACCACATCAAAGACAAATTCCACTCCACAGAGCGTACAACACCCAGTGGGACCACCAGGACAGACATACACACCAAAACCTGGGGCACATTCTACTCACCCTCAACAGAGCAGATATCCCACATCATCTCTACAATCAAAACAAGCACTGCTCCTACAGACCCATGCCCAGTATCATGGGTCAAAGCCACCAAATCAAACTTCATTCACACCATACACAAAATAGTACACAACTCACTCACTCAAGGACTCATGCCAAAGCAACTAAAGCTTGCCTCAGTAAGACCAATAACAAAGAAAACAACACTCGACAAAAAGGATCCAGCAGCATACCGACCGATCTCCAGCATACCCTTCCTGGCAAAAATCATCGAAAAAACGGTACAACTACAACTCCAGGAACACATCGACAAACATGAAACACTCGACAACAACCAACACGGCTTTCGTCCCAACCACGGAGTCGAAACGCTACTGATCTACCTCTTCGACAGCATCCTAAGAATAATTGACAACAACAGGAAGGGAATCATAATGATCTTCATCGACATCTCCTCAGCCTTCGACACAGTGGACCACAACACGCTCCTGGAAAGACTAAAGAACACTGGTATACACGGTATCACTTTGAAATGGTTCCACTCATACCTAACCGAAAGACAGCTACAGGTCAAGGTGGGACACAACACCTCCCGACCCATAAATGTCCGCCAAGGAGTACCTCAAGGATCCGCACTTTCAGCCCTCCTATTTAACATCTACATCCAACCGATATGCGACATCATGAAAGAGAACAACATTCAATACACAATATATGCAGACGACATCATGATATACACCCCGATAGAAATCGACAACCCGGATTTCTCCAAGATAACAGACTGCCTTACCCAAATGACAAGCTGGTGTCAAAACAACAACCTCGCAATAAACTACAACAAGACTGAAGCTCTAATAATCACTCGGAACCAAAGCTTCATACACCCGCCAAACATCAAGATACAAAACACTACTATTCCAATAAAATCAGAAGTGAGATACCTTGGAGTTTACTCTGGACAACAAGCTAAACCTCAAGCCACACATAGACAAAACAATACAAAAAGTCTACTACAAGATGCGAATCATCAGGAGACTGAAACCACTCCTTGCCCCAGAACACTTTCGTACCGTCCTCCAAGCACTGATAACCCCAATACTGGACTTCTGCAATCCGATATACTTGGGACTACCGAAACAAGCCCTCAAACCACTCCAGCTAGCACAAAACACTGCAGCACGAATAATATCCGGTACTGCAAGACAGGACCACATCACACCCACCTTAAAAGACTTACACTGGCTCCCAATCGGTGCACGCATCAGATACAAAACTATCATAAACCTATTTAAGATAAATCAGCACACATCAGCCAACAGCCTACACACCCTCATTCAACCAGACAACAGCACTCGTCCTAGAAGAAAACAAACACGCAACCGAGTCAGCATCCCAGGTGAATTCAAACACACACGCAAGGACACAACAGACAGAGCTCTCTCCATGGCTGCTCCAACTATATGGAACAAACTACCAGACGACTTGAGGACAACTACAGACCTCAAAGACTTTAGAAAACAGCTAAAAACCATGCTGTTCATAGAACACTATGGACACATCACATAACCTAAGAGAATGTATAACAGCACATATTGCTGCCTGTACAGATAATGTTTTACAGCACCACTGTATATAGCCCACACTGTACATAGCTCAAACCATTCTAGCACGCAACACACCACACCTTGTACATAGCTCACCCCAATCTAGCACACGATACAACACACACTCAACTAAATTGCACCCTCACTGCATGATTAACACACTCACTTTACCCGATTGTTTGCTGTGATACCACCTTGATTAATAAGATAAGGCGGTTTAAAAATACTGTTAAATAAATAAATAAATAAATTTATAAATTTTATAGTCAATGTTTTTGATATGTTTATAACATGGATGTTATTAGCTGTATAAGAATAACCAAGAGTGTATTATTAAATGTTTTTTTAATTCACATTTATTTATGTATTATACACATGGTTTTGTGGTGCTTTTTTGATTTGAATGGTATATATATGTTTTAATTATTCGGTTTTTTATGTGTTTATTTACTCATTTGTGTAATTTTATATGTTGTATTTTTTAGCCAAAGAAGCCCCTGATAAAGGCATAGAAAAACACGGCCTGGGTCGGGCCTTGGCTAATAGGTGTTCAATAAAAGATTCCTTCTCCTGCTATCCACGATTTTTGTACTCGGTGTGCCAATCTGTAAACACGCCATGTTCCAGGACTGGGAGGAACTGTGGGCTCCCCACTATTCGTCGGAATAGGGACTTACCCTCAACCCCCCCCCCCCATTTTGTTCTGATACCAGTCCCAGGATTTCCACAGGGCTCCTAGGAACTTGTTGCCACCCATGCTCTGGTGAGTTCCAGCAAGCTCATGCAGCTGTGAGGCGCACACTCTCCATCGAAGAGGTCTGATGGTGCATACTGCCCATCCTGTGTCTATAGCCCATGTATCCATCTCATCAAGGAGGCTATGTTATATAGTCGTAGGTTTGGAAGACAAACTCCTACCACCTCTCTATCCAGCGTCAGTGTATGGTAGCTGATTCTCGCCCTCTTCCCTCTCCATAGAAACATTGTAAGTATGCTCCGGTAGAGTCGGTCCTTTTTACCTTGCACCCAGAGAGGTACCATCTGTAAAGGATAAAGCAATCGTGGGAGAATGACCATTTTCACTAATGCTACCCTTCCCAGAAGGGACAATGGTAACTCCTGCCAGCACTCACTCAGTGCCCGCATACTTTCTAATTTGTCCCTTATATTCTTCTGATACACCTTTCTGGGGTCTATGTGTAGATAAATACCCAAGTACTTCAAATATTTCCCTGCCCATAACAAGGAGAAATTTGCCTGGCCCCCTGCATGCACTGTTTGTCACTGCTGGCATCACCTTGGACTTCCCCCAGTTAAGTTGTAGCCCAGAGAATGACCCAAACTGGTTTATGGTGCCCATTAACTTGCCTATGTTTTGGCTTGTGTTATTTAAGAAAGTAAGCATGTCATCCAGATACAGGTTTATCTTGGCCTGTTCCTTTCCTATTTGTATCCCCTCCCAGTCCATGGTTTGCCGTATCCATTGTGCAAGCGGTTCTAGGGTTAAAATGACAATTAAGAGGGACAAAGGGCATCCTTGGCGCATGACCTGCCTAAGTTGCAGCGCCTCGAAGAAGCGCTCATTCATCAAAATTTGTGCCTTCAGGTCCTTGTATAGTATACGAACCCACTCCAAAAAGGGCCCTTGAATCCCAAACTGATCAATCACCCATAACATGTAATCCCAAGATATGTTATCAAATGATTTCTCTGCATCAAGGCTTATGACAGCTGCATCATCCAGCCTGTTTTTGGCCGCATATAGCACCATTAGGGCTCTAAGGATGTTGGTGGAGGCATATCACCCGGGACAAAGCCCACCTGGTCAGGATTGGTCAGCCGGGGCAGGTGTCTGGCTAGGCAGCGGACCATCATAGTTGCTATCAGCTTCACTTCTGGTTTGACAGTGATATGGGTAGGTAGGAACCTACCAGGGTCGGGTCCCGCCCCGGTTTGGGCAACACCACCGCTGTGGCCAAGTTGCAGCACCCTCCCAAGTCCCCCCGGTGTAAGATCTCTTGGCACTGTACTAGGAATGGGGCCACCATGTCCTCCCCCAGTATTTTGTAAAACTCTACCCCTACCCCATCTAGCCCTGGTGTTTTTGCCAGCTTAAGCGTTTGTACCACTTTGATTGCTTCTTGTGCTGTGAAAGGGGCATTAAGTGCTTGCCTCTCCTCTTCTCCCAGTTCCAGGAGGGTCAGGCTTTTAAAAAACACCTCTCTTTTTGCCACATCTCTTGGTCTTTCTTCATATAATGCACTGTAATACTCATGAAATTGTTGAAGTATTCCCTTTGCTGTGCGATATTCCCCCCTCTAGAGTCTTGTATGCAAGTAATCACTCCTTTCCCCTTTGCAGGGCTCACTAGTTTGGCCATGAGCTTCCCTGCTTTATTGCCTCATTTATGGAGTTGGTATTTGAACATGCAGATATCCCCTTCCGCTCTCTGGTTGAGCAGGACATTAAGAGCCTTTCATTTGTTCTCTCCAATTTGCCAAGTGTTCGCATATGTTGTTTCCGGAGATCATAGAGCTGTCTGGAGAGGTCTAGAAGCTTTTAGTCTCCAGCTCTTTTCTGGCATGCAACATAGGCGATTATTTCTCCCCTCATTGTAGCTTTGGCTGCTTCACACTAGGTCCTGTTATCTACCCCACTATTCCCATTTGCCTCCCAATAATGCTGCCACACTGTCTTCAGATGAATGTGAAACTCGGGGTCTCTGATCAGTGTTGGAGTCATGCGCCATGTCCTGTTCTCCTCCTCCCCCCCTTTCTGCACTTACGACTTCCATTCACACCAAGTTATGATCCGAGAGGCTGGAATCTTTGATTTCTGCTTTGTCTAACCCCCCAGAGCATACTGGTAGGTATTAGGAGATAGTCTAGGCACACATAGCTGTTATGAGGTGCTGAATAGAAAGTGAAGCCTAGTTCTCCCGGGTGTAGAGTCCTCCATGCATCAATGAGCCCCAATTCCTCCAGGAGGAAGTTAACACCCTTTTTCTCCAGGTTTTTTACGTTAGTTCTGGGGGGCCTGCAGTCCTCCATAGTGTTGCGAGGTAAATTAAAATCCCCTCCCATGATAATCTGATACCCTTAAATTCTCACTAGGTGAGCCATGATTTTGGAGAAGAACCCATGCTGATATATGTTAGGTGCGTAGATGTTGCATAGCACCACTCTCTGCCCCTGAAGTTCCCTCCCCTCATTATGTGAAAGCGCCCGTCAGGGTCCACTATGCTATAGTGGTGTACAAACACTACGTTTTATGCAGCAAGATGGCCACCCCTCTCTGCCTACCATTATAGGAGGCCGTCCCAACCTCCCTCACCCATCCTCTGTGTAGCTTTTTGTATTCCCTCTCTGTTAGATGGGTCTCTTGAAGAAATATGATATCTGCTTGCTCCTTACAGAGGTAGTTTAATAGTTTTGTCTTTTTAACTGCCATGTGGATGCCTGCCATGTTTAGGGTTAGTATGGTCAATTTTGAGTTATCCAATACCTGAGCGTGTTATGGGTGTCCCAGTCAGTGTTCTGCTAGTCCTTATGCAAGCTCACGACACCTCCCAGCTGAGTGCTGCTTCTTGTCCTTTCTGCCAATGAGTGGTGGTGTGGTGTGTCATCCCCCTTCCCCCCCCCCCCCCCCCGCTGACCCCTTCATTCTTCCCCGACTCGCCTGGCCTTCCTGATCTTTCCCTCCCACCTCTGCTCCCCCCCCCTTAGCCCCCCCCCCCGCCCAGCTCCCCCACTGGGCATCCTTAAAACCTTTCCCTCGCCTCCCTGCTCCCTTCCCGATCTTCCAAATATCCTCCCTAGCGCCCAAGCCACCTGGCTCACCATACTCGCACCGATCATTCTCCCATGCATCACCCCTCACACATTCCCCCCGGCAATCAGATGTTCCCGAGTCTTTTTATAGGGCCGTCCCCCACAGTGTCCTCTAAGGCAGGATGTCCTCTCACTCAAGCAGCATGGCAATATTTCCGCTCCTCATATTGTCTATTACTCCACCACATTCCACTCTGGCGGTAGTTGTCCATCTGCCAAGTGTGAAACTGTGTGAGGGGGTATCCTGTAAAAGCATCATGTAGAGGCAGGCCCCAGTGCATCATCCCAGTGCATTGCACCACTCGCCAGTCTTTATGGCCAATGCCTTGGACATATGTACGTCCCTCCAAGTCCACTGTAAAATGAGTCCGCTTGAACCTAGTGCCATTAGCCGCATAACTTTAACTGCCAACAGGGCTTAGCAGTCCATCACTGTGTCTCATTCTTAATCACTCAGCTGGCAGATTCTCCACAAATGCCTTGAGTGCTGCTACAGATTCCAGTTGTTGGGTCTGGTTTTCCTAAGTAACTCAAAATTGTAGGGCGAATGGGATACCTCGACGTGCCAGATTTGAGCAATAGGGGGGCATGGCTCTCTGGCTTTCTGCAACCATTGTTCAGTAGTCATTAAACAGCAATACAGACTTTCCCTTGTATTCCAGGGTACGCTTCCCTCAGGACAGAGTCATGAGCCTGTGTTTCTCTGCAAAATTAAAGATCCTCACAATCACCATTCTTGGCCTGTCAGCCGCTGGTCTGCATGATCCCACCCGGTGCACTTGTTCCACTGCCATTTTGGCCCCTTGTAGTTGCAGGCCCAGTTGTTGCAATAGCCAGACCTCAGCTATATTCCATAATTCCTCCTCCAAAGCCTCTTCTGGCACCTAATCAGTCTGATATTATTCCAACTGCTGCGGTTTTCTAAATCATCAGCTTTGTCTTCCAGTACCTGTTGGACCTGCTCTAATGCGCTCATCCTGGTTGCTGGCCTGACACTCCACCCGCTCTTCGACCTGCTGGATATGGGCTGTTTGGGCATCCAGGCATCCCTTGATGTCATCCACAGAGCTCTACAGTCTGGTGAGTTTGTCTGCTAAAGCCACTGCTATAGTACTGGTGAGCTCCTGCACTGCCTCCCCGTTCAAAGCTACCATCTGCGCTGGCGTGTCCACCGCCATTTTCTGCTCTGGGGCCTTCTCCTTCATGGCTTTCAGTGTCTTTGCAGGCATCCCCTCGTGGGGATTTCTTTGTTGGTGCGGCTGTTCACAACATTCCCCCGATGTTCCGGTGGGGCTAGGTCAGGACTGTGACAATATAGCTCATTTTTTTAAGCTGGTTTTCACGGGAGCTGGAGCAAAGCTCAGTGCTATGGTGTCCACTCAAAGCGCTGTCATCACGTGACCTCCCCTAGAAGCTTTGCACTTAACGCACGTTAATTTTAGTACTAAACATTCATTAAGTGCAAAATCTTAATACACTTGAGCACTATGGAAGCTCATAATAGGAGTCTTATTACTGATTAAGAGCTGAAGCCCTGAATACTAAGAAATGTACCTGGTGAGAGCAGGTCCTAGGTTTTCCTCCTGTTTTTAGTTTTATTCTCATTTTGTTTATCATTGGTCATTCTGAGTTTAATTTATAATGTGCTCTCAAATAGGAAGATATTTAGTGAAAGGTGCCATGCTGTTCAGATCAAGGGTCCATTGAGCTCAGCATTCTGTCTCTGGCAGTGGCCAATGTGGGTCATCAGAAAGCCTCTGGCAATGATAAGTGGTGACTTTCCGCAAGTCTACCTGGCTAATAATAATTTATAGACTTTTCCTCTGGGAACCTGTACTTACCCTTTTTAAGCCCAGCTATGGTATATACATTGAACATATCTTCCAGTAGCAAATTCCACAGCTTAACTGTGAACTGATTGAAAAAAAACACTTTCTCCAATTTATTTTAGATCTGCTCCCTTCCAGTTCATGTAGTGCCCCCTTTGTTCTTATGAATAATACCAACAATCATAGGGGCTTGGCTAACAAAGCAAGAATTTTTTGAAAGGAAAGTTGTTGTTGTTAAGTGCCGTCGAGTCGGTGTTGACTCATGGCGACTCTCTCGATAGTTGTAATAAAATTGTGTTCGGTCTTCAGTCAGGCGGTTCATTGTTGACAGATTGGTACCCGTAGCTGCTGTTATTGTATCGATCCATCTCATTGCTCACCTTCCTCTTTTGCGTTGACCTTCTATCTTGCGAAGCATGATGTCTTTCTCTAATAATCTCTGTCTTCGCATGATATGTCCAAAGTATGAAAGTCAAAGTCTTGTCATCTGAGCTTCTAAAGTAAGCTTAGGTTTGATCTCCTCTAGTACTGACTGGTTTGTTCTTAAGGCAGTCCATGGTATACACAGTATTCGCCGCCAGCACCATTATTCAAAGGCATCAATTTTCTTCCTGTCTATCTTTTTCACTGTCCAGCTTTCATATCCATATGATGTTATTGAAAATACCATGGCTTGAACAAGACGAATTTTTGCATGGAGAGAGACATCTCTGCTCTTGAGAATCTTGTCTAGGTCTTTCATAGCCATTCTGCCAAGAGCCATGCGTCATTGGATTTCTTGGCTGCCTGTTGCTTCTTTATTGATAGTGTTGATCCAAGTAGGTTAAAGTCGTTCACAATTTCAATTTCTTCTCCTTCAACGATGAATTTGTTGATTTTGCCAGTTGTCATGATCTTTGTCTTCTTTACATTAAGATGCAGGCCCATTTTGAGACTATGTTCTTTGATTGTGAGAAGCAAATGTTTCAGATCATCTTCACTTTCAGCCAGTAATGTGGTATCATCAGCATAGCCAAGGTTGTTGATGGGTCTTCCACCAATCTTCACACCTCTGTTGTCTTCATACAATCCTGCTTCTCTGATGATTTGTTCTGCATATAAATTAAACAGGTAGGGGGAAAGTATGCAGCCTTGTCTTACACCTTTGCTTATTTTAAACCATTCTGTTTCTCCTTGTTCCATTCAAACTGTTTGAATGGAACTGTTGCTTTTTGATCAATGGACTGTGCAAGTGAACGATCAGGTGTTCTGGTATACCTATGCTTCTTAACGTGGCCCAGAGATTCTCATGGTTTACACAGTCAAAAGCCTTGCTATAGTCGATAAAGCACAAATCTTTAAACAAGTTTTTGCCTTGCCTGATGTTGCTAGGTAGGAGAAGTGAAAAATAAACATAGACACTATTAATTTGATTATAAAATAACCAGCCCTGCATTCCTGAGACCAGTTTGAAGTTAGCCATTACCTCCTACTTCTGCAATTTCAAAATCAAAGGGAAAGCACATAGTGTTAACAAGTCCTAATTTTCGCTGATGAGTTTAAAAGCTTATGAATACTGAGATCAGAGAATCCACTTTTGCTGAGCTTTATTTACTGTGGCATAGCATTTAGATTAAAAATCCTGATCTGCATATTAAACACTGCAACTCATAACTTCAGAATTACAATTTTATAGATCAGTTTTAAATAGCATATACAGCTAAAACCATGCATTTAGTGAGTCTGCATTACTCCAATAAACTCTTGTGCCTTCTACAAATTCATTGTTAGGGCTCATGGGAGCTGATTACTAGAAAAAAGTGTTTGAAAAACCATTTTGTTTGCACACATTCTCAGTGGCTATTGATGACAACTGCAAAACTGAACCGGTAAGCTGAAATAGAAGAGAAATATACTTTTAATTTAAATAGTTGGATTTCCTTTCCAGTTCTCCATCTGTGTTAATGCTAATAATTACACTATTATTTTATATGTGATCAGTATTTTAGTGCTTGCTCTGACAATTTCACAAACTGCGTTGGAGTAAATTTATGGTAGGATATTATGTTTCTGCATTATACATACAAATCTCATGCTTATTGCAGCAATACTTTTATTGTGAAAAAAGCAAGGGATTTAAGCAATGATAAACTCACATTTACAGACTAGTAGATACAAATTAGTGCAGAGCTCTTGTAGCTGCATTGGTTCTGGAAAAAAAAACTGTTTCTACAGGTTCTGATGTCTTTTTCAAGACTTCTTTAAAAGGTATCTTATTGTGTCAATTTTGTGCCTACGTAAGTCCCTTATTCAGATGGAGAAATAGAAGGACCAGGTCTCAAAAGCTTATGCAGAAGATTCTAATTTTTCTTCATGCCAAATGGTAACAGATTATGTGCCAAAACAGAAAAAAAAAGAAATTTATGTCACTATTAATATTTATGGTAATTACTATTTTCCACATAGGAGCATTTTGCCCATATTTAGCATCTTGACTCCTAGAAATTGTATCATGAGATATCACTAGAGATTGTGGGTACCATTTTGAAACCAGTGCCTCATGTGCAGGAGCAACTTGGAATCACTTCTGTTCATACTGGACCACCAAGGAGCCCCAGTAGGAGTTGGAGGTGGGATCAGAAGATGGAGGTTATCTGTTGGTGGGAGGCTTTGCCAGGAAGTATCTGCTGGGGGTGCTGATAGGGGGATTATGGATATCAGAGAGCCATTGGGTTGAGTAATGGATGGTAGGGGTGATCGGATTAGTAATTGGATGTCAGGGGGTTTTGTGAGATGGGGAGGGAATCAGTGGATCAGGGGATGGATGCTGTCAGGAGCAATGATTATAAAAAGCTGCCTCCATGTGCATTTGGTGAAAAGCAGGACACTTTATCCCCAGTGCAGTTTTTTATATTTGCTGCTCCTATTAGACCTGGTGAGACATCCATATGCACTTTGGCATGTCCTTATACAGTATGGGGTCTATTCTGTCCCCCTGCTGGCCCTGTCAAAAGCATCCTTGTACGAACAAGGAATTTGTACGGGGAGGCTTAGACGGGAGCGGGAGGGGGCGTTGCGGAGGCGGAGCTAGGGTGGGCAGTATGCGGTCCACGATCCCAGACGTACAGGGCCGATTCTGAAGTCGGCCCTGTACGTCCGGGGTCAGCAGACTGGACGGGGGACTTATTCCACATCAGAGGTGGAATAAGTCTCCCTGGACATTGGGGGATGGCAGGCCTGGGCAGCGCAAGAAAGGTGAGAGGATGAAAGGGGTTCCATGGAAGGCCAGATCGGGGGTCGAGCTGCGGGGAAAGGAAAGAGTGGTCGGCAGCTGGGGATCGCAGCTCATTAATGGAGCCACGGTGCCACGGCAACAGGATGCCATGGCACTGTGGCTCCATTCAGGATCCTGACTGGGTTAGCTGGGCATGGCTCTGCACGTGCAGGCCAATTGGACTCGGGTCCTGGCCTGCACATACAGATCCTAGACCCGATTCCGATCAGGCACACAGGGTCCTGGATACGCATTTTGGAATGTGCCTACATGCATTTTACAAGAGGCTCTGTATTTAGTAGAGCCTTTATAAAATACAGTGAGGATTTTTTGTGTGTCCAGAGAAGGTATCTAATTTCCCCTCTGCATGACCTATTTAGAATTGGCCTTTATGTAGCCTAAGGGGTATGTTTACTAAACTGCGGTAATGTCAATCGCGTTAGGTTCTGCTGTAGAGGTAGAGATGCCCATATAGAAGCGTGGGCATTGCAGTGTTACAGCAAGCTGTAGCAACTAACGAGCGTTACAAGGCGCCTTAGACTAACGAGCGTTACAAGGCGCCTTGTAAGGCACCTTACAAGCAACATTACAAATTGCCTGGTAAAGTGCCTTATAAGGTGCCTAGTAAGGTGCCTAGTAAGGTGCCCTATAAGGTGCCCAGTAAGGTGCCCTATAAGGGGCTTAGTAAAGTGCCTTGTAAGGTGCCCAGTAAAATGCCTCATAAGGTGCTTTAAAAGGTGCCTAGTAAAGTGCCTTGTATGGTTCCCTATAAGGTGCCATGTAAGGTGCCTAGTAAGGTGCCGTATAAGGTGCTCCATAAGGTGCCTAGTAAAGTGTCTTGTATGGTGCCTTATAAGGTGCCTAGTAAAGTGCCTTGTAAGGCGCCCTATAAGGTGCCTAGTAAGGTGCCTTATAAGGTGCCCAGTAAGGTGCCTGGTAAGGTGCCTAGTAAGGTGCTTTATAAGGTGCCCAATAAGGTGCCTAGTAAGGTGCCTTATAAGGTGCCCAGTAAAATGCCTTATAAGGTGCCTAGTAAGGAGCCATGTAAGATGCCTAGTAAGGTGCCTAGTAAGGTGCCATGTAAGGTGCCTAGTAAGGAGCTGTGTAAGGTGCCTAGTAAGGTGCCATGTAAGGTGCCTAGTAAGGCGCCTTGTATGGTGCCTTATAGGTTGCCCTGTAAGGCGCTTTATAAGGTACTTAGTAAGGCACCCTGTATGGTGCCTTATAAGGTGCCCAGTAAAATGCCTTATAAGGTACCTTATAAGGTGCCTAGTAAGGCGCCTTGTATGGTGCCAAGTAAGGTGCCTTATAAGGTGCCTTGTAAGGTGCCTTGTAAGGTGCCCAGTAAAATGCCTTATAAGATGCCTAGTAAAGTGCCTTGTATGGTGCCTTATAAGGTGTCTAGTAAGGAGCTGTGTAAGGTGCCTAGTAAGGTGCCATGTAAGGTGCCTAGTAAGGTGCCATGTAAGGTGCCTAGTAAGGAGCCGTGTAAGGTGCCTAATAAGTTGCCGTGTAAGGTGCCTAGTAAGTTGCCGTGTAAGGTGCCTAGTAAGACACCTTATAAGTTGCCTAGTAAGGGGCCTTATAAGTTGCCTAGTAAGGCGCCCTGTATGGTGCCTTATATGTTTCCCAGTAAAATGCCTTATAAGGTGCCTAGTAAGGCGCCTTGTATGGTGCCTTATAAGGTGCCTTATATGGTTCCCAGTAAAATGTCTTATAAGGTGCCTAGTAAAGTGCCTTGTATGGTGCCAAGTAAGGTGCCTTATAAGGTGCCTTGTAAGGTGCCTAGTAAAGTGCCTGTATGGTACCTTAAAAGGTGCCTAGTAAGGAGCCGTGTAAGGTGTCTAGTAAGGTGCCGTGTAAGTTGCCTAGTAAGGTGCCATGTAAGGTGCCTAGTAAGGAGCTGTGTAAGGTGCCTAGTAAGGCGCCTTGTATGGTGCCTTATAAGTTGCCCTGTAAGGCACCTTATAAGGTGCCTAGTAAGGCGCCCTATATGGTACCTAGTAAGGTGCCCTATAAGGTGCCCAGTAAGGTGCCCTATAAGGTGCCCAGTAAAATGCCTTATAAGGTGTCTTATAAGGGGCTTAGTAAAGTGCCTTGTAAGGTGCCTTATAAGGTGCCTAGTAAGGCGCCTTGTATGGTGCCAAGTAAGGTGCCTTATAAGGTGCCTCGTAAGGTGCCTTGTAAGGTGCCCAGTAAAATGCCTTATAAGGTGCCTAGTAAAGTGCCTTGTATGGTGCCTTTTAAGGTGTCTAGTAAGGAGCTGTGTAAGGTGCCTAGTAAGGTGCCGTGTAAGGTGCCTAGTAAGGTGCCATGTAAGGTGCCTAGTAAGGAGCCGTGTAAGGTGCCTAGTAAGTTGCCGTGTAAGGTGCCTAGTAAGGCACCTTATAAGTTGCCTAGTAAGGGGCCTTATAAGTTGCCTATTAAGGCGCCCTGTATGGTGCCTTATAAGGTGCCTTATATGTTTCCCAGTAAAATGCCTTATAAGGTGCCTAGTAAGGCGCCTTGTATGGTGCCTTATAAGGTGCCTTATATGGTTCCCAGTAAAATGCCTTATAAGGAGCCTTATAAGGTGCCTAGTAAGGCGCCTTGTAAGTTACCTAGTAAGGGGCCTTATAAGTTGCCTAGTAAGGCGCCCTGTATGGTGCCTTATAAGGTGCCTAGTAAGGTGCCCTATAAGGTTCCCAGTAAGGTGCCTTATAAGGTGCCCAGTAAAATGCCTTATAAGGTACCTCATATGGTGCCTAGTAAGGCACCTTGTATGGTGCCAAATAAGGTGCCTTATAAGGTGCCTTGTAAGGTGCCCAGTAAAATGCCTTATAAGGTGCCTAGTAAGGTGCCTTATAAGGTGCCTTGTAAGGTGCCTTGTAAGGTGCCCAGTAAAATGCCTTATAAGGTGCCTAGTAAAGTGCCTTGTATGGTGCCTTATAAGGTTCCTAGTAAGGAGCCGTGTAAGGTGCCTAGTAAGGTGCCATGTAAGGTGCCTAGTAAGGAGCTGTGTAAGGTGCCTAGTAAGGTGCCGTGTAAGGTGCCTAGTAAGGCGCCTTGTATGTGCCTTATAAGTTGCCTTATAAGGCACCTTATAAGGTGCCTAGTAAGGCGCCCTGTATGTTGCCTTATAAGGTGCCCAGTAAAATGCCTTATAAGGTGCCTAGTAAGGCACCTTGTGTGGTGCCAAGTAAGGTGCCTTGTAAGGAGCTGTGTAAGGTGCCTAGTAAGGTGCCGTGTAAGGTGCCTAGTAAGGTGCCATGTAAGGTGCCTAGTAAGGAGCCGTGTAAGGTGCCTAGTAAGGCGCCTTGTATGGTGCCTTATAAGTTGCCTTGTAAGGCGCCTTATAAGGTGACTAGTAAGGCACCCTGTATGGTGCCTTATAAGGTGCCCAGTAAAATGCCTTATAAGGTGCGTAGTAAGGCCCCTTCTATGGTGCCTAATAAGGTGCCTTATAAGGTGCCTAGTAAGGTGCCCTGTAAGGTGCCTCATAAGATGCCCAGTAAGGTACCCAGTAAAGTGCCTTATAAGGTGCCCTATAAGGTGCCTTGTAAGGTGCCCCATAAGGCGCCCTATAGGGCCTCTTAGGCTAAGCACCTTATTAGGCACCTCTGGACATGGCACCGCAGAAGGCACCCTGGGCTATTGAACCATAGGTTAAGGTGGCCTAAGAAGGTTATGGTGCCCTAGGTTAGTGTGCCCTAGGGGCTGCAAGGTGCCTCAGGATTACATGTATGACCTGTGTGGAACAGAGACAGATGTAGCCCTAAAGTTAGATAGAGCACTCAGGAAAGGCAATGAACAGGTGAGTGAAGGAAGGAGAGCGGGAGCCGCTGGACCTGCCATATCTGCGGGCATCCCATGTGGCTGCCAGTACTGATGACAAACATGGTGGGGGCAGCTGTACCACAGCACAGGTTGTTGGCAATGTAAAGTACTGGAAAGACAGTTGGTGGCAGATGATGGGACTATGTGTCCCCCAGTGGGGGCGGAGGTGGCAGGATAGTTACAATGATGGGTGGACAGAGGAGTGGTGTTGCCATGCAGATCAGGCACAGGCGAGGCAAACATGAAGAGGGGCAATGCAGGAAAGGGTAGCAGTGCAGTACAGGGGGTGGCAGCCTGCACAGGCAGACAGGACTCTACACAGCTGACAGACGCAGATAGACGGACAGAAGGATGGTTGGCAACTGTGATGAGAGTAATATGTGCTGGCAGCACATATCAGCAGAGAAATGACTGTTACAGGGATGACAGGTACCGCTGTAGGAAAGGCATAAAAGAAGGAGAAAAAAGAGGGAGCGAACCCATGACCACTGGGCTGAAAGAAAGCACTGCACAAACCAATAGGCCACACCACCACTGTGAGGTCCACAGCAATGGCTTCATACAAGAACACTGCAGGGCACCACACAAAACACCTGCTGTGTGCCAGGAGAGGCCAACCCAGACTGTCACCATGATGCAACGCACATGTACAACAGGTGTCCACAGCTCATATCACAGTCTGTAAGTGGGACGGGAGCCACATAGAAACACATGCACACACACCATGAGATTTAATGCAGTGTACACAGCATGCAACAGAGCATGGGAGCGATAGATGAAGGGTGTCAGGGGCCGGCTGAAGGGACAGCTAAGTTGACGGCCCGTGGACCATCACAATGTAATGAAAAAAGAGCATGTGTGAATCCAACCTGCACAGTGATGTGGCAAAGACCAGCCAACAACAGCAGTACCAATCCACCAAGCAGACTGGTCACATGGACACTACAAAGAAATAGCCATATGTAACACACAATATGAGACAGATAGGCTGCAGAGAGGGCACACTGTAGCGCACATCGCAGAGATGGAGGGGTGTGTGGAGAGGTGATGAGGCTGCAGCCATCACATGGGCAGGTTAGCAGAACACAGGAAAGGAAAATGTGGGAATCAAACCAGCAACCTTTGGACTGCCAATGGGTGTCTGTGACCACTATCCCAAAGAACCCCCACAAGCACAATGCAAACAAGTTATCACAAAAGGCACACACTGGAGCACAGCAGACATCGTGTCCCTCACCCTGATGCACCATCTGCCTCAGATAAACCCATGGGGTCTGTGTGCCAGGCCCCCCCCCCCCCCCCGCAAACACACATCCAATCCATGATGAGGGCCCATCCGCTGCTGCCTGTGGACTCTAACTACCCTGACCCCCCTCCACCGTTGCCTCCACTATCCCTTCTCCCACATTCCTTCACTTATCACAACTAGAATGTAAGCTGTGGTGAGTAGGGTGTCTGCTCGACATGTCTGTGCAGCACTGTGTACAAGGGGCAGTGACAGACATAAGTACTGAGTTATCTCTGTAAGTAAACAGTTGTCTATCCCGCCTACCCATCAAATGAAGCAGTGGCCAATGGAAGGCCACGTGGCATGCCCAAGGCCACAAGGAATGGCAAAAAGACTAGAAACCCCAGTCCCAACGTTGCTGTCCCCAGGTGGGATGGGAACCCACGGCCCCCTGGTCTGAGGTACCGTATCCTAACCAACAGGCCATGTTTCCCACTGTGCAGGTGCAGTAGGCGTGATAGTAATGAAAGTAGTGAAATAAAACCTTGTGCTGTAACTACACCCATACACGGTACACAGTAACAATACCTGTACACTGACCCCCTCCCCCACAACCCCGCACCCGGATGGTGTACCCCAAGTATCTGGCGTGGATACCCCCTACCCCCTCCATACACAGTCCCCCAGTGTGGCCATCAGCACTCATGGCTGGCTGTACCAGCTACATACTGATGGCTCACAGAGCCACCTACGCACACCTGAACCCTCCCCAGCTAACCAAACCCTGATCCACACCTGTCATGATGACATCACTGCCTGGATGTCTCACCATGGTCTTAAAGTGAACATGGCCACGACCGGTACATTGTAACACCTCCGTGCCCCCCCCCCCATTGTTGTCGGTGTCTGTGGATAACTCTGTACCTCACCTAGTGTCCCCAGGCTGCAATCTGGGCCCATCCCTGACCCTTCACCCCCATCCATGACACACAGCCATCTGATAGCTAACATCTGCCCCATTCCCCCACAACAGCAGTGATACCCGCCCCATCCACCCTGAACATACCACCAATATGGCCATGCACTGTCCAATCACATCCCATCAGTATCTCAGTAGTCTTCCCCCTGCATCCAACTGTGCACCAGGCCAGTCATGGCCACACCCCCCCCCCTTGTCCGGTCATGTCAAAGCCTCCCTAACCTTTACCATACCCATGTCAACCCCCCCCCCCTGCTGAGGCCAATATGCAGAGACTCTGTGGCTACCCACCACCCCCCGTCTCCCATCTTCCCATACAAAAACTCCTGAAAACATTTGGCCCAAGCAGTCACCCACCACCTGTGCAGTACACCCCTACTGGCAGCCCTACACTCCGCCCCTTTCTCCATGATGCCACATACGCCGTCAGCCAACCTCCGCTGTCCGTATAGCAGGCACCATCTCCACCCTCCCCACAGATCCAGGATGAAACCACACGTCCGCACTGCAGCCATAGAAGCATGATCCCCAGACACACCCCCATTGTCCCTAGCGGTATCCCTCCCACCCCATCTGTGTTCGTGCTGACCCAATAGTAATCACTGATGTGCAGAACATGTCACCCACCTGTCGGCACTGCACCGCATTCACCATGTAGCACTATGCAAATGCTCCGTAGTGGTAGAAGTACATGTCTGCACCATCATGGCCACAGTACCAGAACACACAGCTGACAGGTGGCATCAGAAATGTTAATGCATGTACAAGTAAAAGAGCATTCTCACTTATAGCTCCACTACTCTGGAACTGGCTGCCATGCGAACTACGTGCAAACTGTGACTTGAAAGACTTCAGAAAAAAACTTAAGACGCACCTCTTCCAATTGCATTACAATGTAACCTAGACACTGTACCCCACTACCACTGTATCCCACCACCAATTGTCTACCATGCGTGGGTAAGCTACTGTACCCCATGTAACCTCACAACGAGAAATGCATTCAGTTTATGTGTAAATATGTACATAATATATCCTGTGTGAAGTGTTTCCCATCGATCAACTGTAATCTGTAACCCTATGTTTGCTGTGTACTATCTCTCTCTCCCAATCACAATGTATATCCTTCTAATTCCTGGCCGGTACAGCCACCCTTACCATGTATAGCAACCGCTGCTGATCGCTGGAAGCAGTGGGATACAAATGTACACTAAATAAATAAATGTATCATGCAAGCACACCAGGCTGACTGCACGCACACAAGGCAAGAAGGTCTGAAGGGAAGATACAGAGATGTAATGTGATGCAGCCACACAGTGAAGTGCATATGCAGTGCACAGGCAAATGCACAGACATGCCAATGATATCATGTCCCAAAGGCCCAGCAACACCCATCAGATGTGTAGACCTGATGTATGGGTGTCAGTGGGTCATACAGCAGTGTTGATGTCCCTAGAACAGCATGTAATGTGCTGAGAAAGGCCAGACGTCAGGTAGTCATGTAAAAAAATGCCTTTAATGCACACACTGCATCAACAACAGTGACACAATGCAACATGAGGACACGGTATCAGGACAAGAGTCACATGTGGGCAAACAGCAAAGAAGATGGGCTCCCACTAGCATACAGAGGTAGCACTATGTGGAAGTCACAACGCAATGGGTGCCGTGGAAACAGGAGCAGTCACTATATGGCAATGTACAGGGACTGCACAAATGGAGCCTGGAAATGGACACCCGCTGCCACAGTGCAAAGGTACTGGCGCAATGTGAGTGGAGCAATGTCATGTCAGAAAGAGGACTACACACACATGCAAACATTAGCCAGCAAATTAATGTACATTGCCACATCTGTCCAGTAAACACACACAATAACATGTACGTAGAGCTACAAAGAGACACCCACAATGGTGCATGTACCCACACAAACCCGACCCCGTCACATGCACCAGTGTAAGAGATGAGTCTGGCACATGCGCATTCACCGTGTACATTTAAACACCACAGAGTGCTGCCCCATATCCACTGTAACACCCCCTGTGACGGTCAAACAGCAATCAGAGATGGTGGCATGCACCACAGTGTTCTTTAGGAAAATAGTGTGTCAAGTACAAGTGGATGTTAGCCACACAAATAAGCAAGACCTACAGAATGTACCTCCTGTGCAACATACATGGCTGCATGTACCTGTGTACCCAAATATTGGTGCAATGCTTGTGATGCAAGCCCCACACATTGCCCACACACAGCTACACAATGTCAGATGGATGTACAACATAGAGCGCACATGTGAGTTCCTTCTGTAGATGTACAGACAAATGTCCATAGTGCAAATGCTACCTGTGACCTTACAAGTCTGCCTATGACCATGCCAGATTACATGGCCATGCAAAGTCACAAGTGACGTCTCAATGTTCCACAACAATGCAAAGGTGATGTTTCTCTGCTGCAATCCACGCAACACCCAGACAGACACAGCAGTGATGGTGTGTCGTTCCCCCCGGTGATGTCCAAAGTAGTAGGCCAACAATGATGTCCAACATAGGCATGTGTCTGACTCGCATAGGTCCATCTCCCACTGGCACCATCACCCAGGGACCATTGCATGGAGGTGTCCTGTCCAACCACATCTGAGCGATGGGGACTCCAGATGCAGCGTAGTATATGTGCTGTGTGTGTTAGCTGCGCCCTGTGTTTAAGAGTAGGGAAAAGGTAAAGGTATGCCACACCCACCATCATGTCACAATGCAGACAGTGACAGCAAATTATGTGCATAATGAATGCCCAGATATTAAAACATGACACGGCCACACCACACAGCACAGTGCATGTTGACCACAGCAGGAGATGGCACTGCAGACCAGGTTACCATCTCAACATGGTCATGTCAATTCCTATGTCACACAGACATCCCAGAGGTCCACAGCATGTCCAGCAGTGGTGGTGCACAGAGATCCCACAGAAAGGCACAATGATACAAACAGCCCAAATGAAACATCTACACATGGATGTTAGACACATAAGATCCTAGGTGCAACCTACCATAATTGTACAGCATGTGTCTGATGGGGACTGTTGGAGCCAGGCAAAGGGCACAAGGGGCCACAGTAGATTCTGCGGATGTCGCAGAACTGCGTCCATCACCACGTTGTCATGGTCAGCCATCAGTGGCGCAGGTCCAAGGAATGGTGAGTTGCGTGTAACCCAAACTTTGATATGTAGTGTCCTGTCAGCAAACATGAGACATGTCAGGGAACAATAGACACATGCACACAATGTACAGAAGGGCAAAAGCAGAAGGTCACAGGGTGACGGGTGAACACCACCGCACAGATGGCCAGACACATCCTTGCACCAGACAATGGCAGGGGGAAGCAGAAGGTACCGTCAACTAGACATGCCCAAAAGACACAGAGACATACACCATGAGACAAGGTGAGCATGCAGCAAGTTGCATACGGCAGGTCCGTGCACAATCAGGGACCAGTGGAGACAACCATCACAGTGCATGCAAGGATACACTGATGCTGTGTAATGCCACAATGGCAGGGACGGCTGTATGTACCTACCCCACACCCTGTGCCTGGAGACACACACAGCCTGGTAACACGTGCTCTAGGTACAGTGTGTAAACACCCAAAATGTGCACGGGCCAATGGCCACATGCGTGTCAATCAGAACATATGGAGGATGGAGCTGCAGGTCAAACACATGTACAACAACAGACATGCAGTGGAGAGGTTAACACAGATATGTGTAATGCTGTACTGCCACCATAGAACACTTACCTGTATGTCCACCCAACCCAGTCACCTGCAGGTCATAATGACGTACACACAGTTCCCACATGCACCACAGCACCGGGAAGGATCGGCAGCCTATCCTGGGGAGTCAAAAGCACAAGTGACATATATATATGTCATGGTAGAGCTGTGAAACACACAGGTCACCACAAACATGGAGACACATATGCACATCCCCACATATGCAGAACTTACAGGAGAACAGCTCATCGATCAGATGTTGCCTGGCTGCCATTCCCTCACGTGTGTCACCACGGCCACGTGCAGGAGGGCACACAGGATCCTCCTCAAGATCCTCATTAATTTCGACTGGGACATTGTGCCTGAGAGCAATGTTGTGCAGGATGCAACAGGCCAGAATGATATGTGCCACAGTCATGGGTCTGTACTGTAAGGCACCGCCGGTCCTATCCAGACACCTGAAGCAACTCTTCAAAACGCCAAAGGTGCGCTCAATGACAGAGCGGCTGGAGGCATGGGCCTCATTGTACCTCATCTCCGCACCAGGCCGTGGGAGATGCACAGAGGTCAGCAACCAGGCATGACATCCATATCCCGCATCACCTGCAGAAAGAAATGTGGTAGAGTCAATCGTGAGATGATGGACACACAACAGCACAGAAGTAGCAACGTTAAACCAGACAGCAGATAAACAGGGACACAAACATACGACGTCATAGAATGACACACGATGGAACTGCACCAGCATCTGAAGCTGGGAGACCCAGAACCCTGGCGAAGGCTACTTAGGGCAACACACATAAACTGTTTCTAGGCAAAAAATACTGCCCTAAACTGGTGCCAAAACGGCAGCAGTGGCAGGTGTGAAGGCATCTGGACAACAGTGGCAAAGCATACTGGAGAGGGCAGAGATGCTCATGTGTGCAATTATGTGACTCCCGTGACACAGTGCACACAAAGCAGAAGTCACCGGAACACATACCCCAGGGTCCAGGTCAGAATGGCAGTAGCGACAAGATAACATGGGCAGACATACAGCATAAATGTGTGCTACCAAGTGAGACCACAGCTCCACCCACGTGTTGTCGCACACATGGACAATGGAGAAAAGGCCCCACACACACCGTACAGCATGAGGATGGGTCTGTATGCATAACCAACCCCCCCCCCCCGGACGGCACACACTCACACATGTTGGATATAGGGTCCACGAGGGACACACCACAAAGGCATACACATGTACATCTGCATGTATTGTCTGTCTGAGGCCATGTGTGGGAGCCATGGTCTGACCAGAGGTGTCGCACCCAGCCACAGAAGGGATACCCCATATGTGCTCAGAGTGTCCCTGTACATAAGACCTGTGCAACCGAACAGCAGTAGCAGATACCAATCACAACTGCATGTGTGCCGAGACACCCAGATGAGCAATAAAAACACATGGTATACATAGAGATGTTTAGCAGCACACAGAGGTACGTGACCACATCCCCGGTGACAGGGTGTGACGTACAAAGGCCCATAACAAGGCAGCGCCCCACAACCACAATGCAAGGAAAGGCCCACAACCACAACGCAAGGAAAGGCATGCAGAGGACACAGGTGGCAATGGGACCCCCAATATCATACACTGTACGCGCATGTTAGATATGGTGAATACCTACCCAGCAGGCACAGTCCCCATATTGTCTGACCTCAAATTGGCCAAACAGTGCCAAGTGCTGCAGGATATAGGAGTCATGGGCTGATCCTGGGAACCGTCAAACCACATTCAGAATACACATATTGCATCACAAAAAACCTGCACATTCAGGGAATGGAAGTGTTTGCGGTTGCGGAACAGGCAACATTTGTGCAATCAATAGCTTCCATCACGTGTGGTATCCATGCAATCTGCTAGAATGCCTGGCCCAGGACCCCCCAATGTTGCCTACTGTTAAGAATCATAATGTAATCCCCAATCCGACTGACCATGGCCCGCAGTACCTGGTGGAGACAGCGTGAGAATGTTGGCCTGCTCATCCCACCCACTGCGGCCACTGAGGATTGGAAACAGCCAGAGGCAAAGAAATGTAGGGCAGCCAGGAGCTTGGCCAATCCCAGTATGGCATGTGACCGGGCAGTCCGGGGCTCGAGGTCAGGTCGTAGATCCTCATAGAGCTCTCTAATAGCCCCTGTGTCCAGACGGTAGAGGGAGATGACCTGGTCCTCATGTATGTCCTGGAGCATGGGCCTGGGCCTGGGCCTGTAGAGGCATGGCAGGCGGGGCCGTGCCTCAGCACGTCTATGGCGCCATGCTGGTCTCACCTCCGCCTGTGGATCCTCCACAGCTGCAGGTCTGAGTTGCAGCAGGACTGCACCCATGCCGGGTGCCACAGCCCCAGAGATACCATCTCCCTCCTCAGGCAACAGCAGCTCTGCCAGCTCCACCAGCACCACCACCGTACAACTCGCATTCACTATCTGAGCCATGATAGACATGGGATGGAGCACAGGTAGATGTTGAATAGGGTGTGGGGTGTGGCAAGTAATCAGAGCAAATACTACATACCTGTTGATGCGGAGACATACACCATCAACAGCATGAGACAATGCCCTGCAAATACGGAAGCATAACATGCGCAGAAATGCGCGTTCCCTGATGCCCTGAATTGCATGCCCCACCCAGACACGTAGGTGAGAGCAGAATGGAAGGCGTGTTGGCGTCACGAGTATGCATATATCTGACGTGGAGTAGTGCATGCAGACACATAACATGACCTACTTAGGCACGTCGGAACACGCCTGAACACCAAAAGCAATGAGACCCAGCAGAGTGTGCGTGTATGCAGCATGAACAATGCTGGAGGATAAACGCCGCGTGTATGGAGCAGTGCACACCAACAGCAGACATAAGGACACATCTGAGGACGTAGAGTGTAGGGATAGTGCGTCATGTGCCTAGTGCGCGTGAGGATACGCTGTACATAAGGCGTGTACATGCGCGCGGAACGTTACACATGCTACTGCACTTGCGCTGAACGCCCATGCAGAACGCACATAGGGCCACACCTAAGGTACATAACTGGACACAGCATGCCCAGAACGGCAAAGACTATGGTAAATGCAAATTACCACAGCATGGAGAACAAGGCAGGAGGCAGCCATGAGGAAGTAGGGGAGCACAGCCAACAACCACCAGTGGCCACCACAGATGCAGACCCGGAGAGTGAGGGGGCAGGCCCATCCGGGGCCAAACACCAGCCCCTAGATCATCCTGGAGGTGTGCCAGGGCAGAAGCGCCGCAGGACGCCGGTGGCCGAGGATGCCAGGAGGAGGGCGGTCCGCTTCACCCAGAAGGAGAATGACCTCCTCCTGGCCAGCATCCTCGAGAGGTTTGAGGTGCTGTTTGGAAGGATGAGCGCAACCACCACCATTGCCACCTGCACAAGAGCATGGGTCGAGGTACAGGCCGAGGTGGCAGCAGCAGGGGGCCCGCATGATGACATTGAAGGTCTACACAAACAGTATTGTGACATCAAATGCAACATACGTGCCCAACTCACTCACTGCTTCCGGCGCCCCCCTCCTCCTCGGACCCCCCCGCCATCGGCTGCCGCCATGGCCTCCAGGGCATCTTCGACCAGCACTGCCTGCCCGGCTACTGCGTCCAGCCCTGCTGGGCCCTCATCTACATGTGCATCCACTCTGGGAGAGAGGTATGTAGATTACCGCCATGGTCACACATCAGGCACAGCATTCACACGCGTTCTGTAGCCTCGCAGGCCATTGTCCCACAGGGCCATGCCACATCACTCACCATCACGGTGAGCCAGCCATTCCCGCTGCACCCGTGCCACAAAGCGGGGGTACCTGGCCCGCAGCTCACGGGCCTTCTTGCACAGGTCCTCAACCTGTAGGGGAGGGAACATGTGGGGACATTAGTGGACAGACATCCATCGCCAGCCGGGGCTGCACCACATAGATACCTGCGTGCAGCAGGTGGCTGCCCCTATTGTGTGCTATGTGACAGCCCCTAGCTGTTGCCCCTGCCACGCACATGTGTGCGTTGCAGCTGCGCATGTCCAGGTTGGCCCCTACGTGCCCTGTGTGTGGGCCCCCTGGCACCCATTGCCGCACAGGTGGCCTATCCGTGTTTGGGCCTACGATACCGACCATATGTGCCCTTGCCGTATTTTTGGTCACGGGAGCCATGCATGGGGGGCTGCATGGTGTTGGCATACATGCACAGTGTGCCGGGGGGGGTGCGCGGCCATATGCCACATCCCGTACATATGCACCATTATGTCAGCATGTCTGTGGGACCCATCGGCCTGCCTCCAGCCCTTGTCCAACATATGAACAGACTGCATAGCCATGTGCCACTGTGTGCACTGACATGGGCATGGTCATGTGTCTCACCTGTGGCCCTTGCACACATCAGCAACCGCACCCAGGTGTGCCCTGGGGACGTACTGCTATGTGCCCTGCAGACTCAACATAGTGGTATGAGTGGCCTTCACATATCTGCCAGTGTACCTACCATAACACCAGGATGAATAGTGGGCCACTGTAGTGAGGCCGGCAGCATCCTGGGGAAATAGCAGACCTGTGTAACCTACACAGGGGCAGGTACCATAACACCAGGATGGATAATAGACCTCTGCAGTGGGGCCTGTAGCATCCTGGGGATATAGCAGACCTGTGCAACATAACCAGGGGCAGGTACCATAACACCAGGATGAATAGGGGGCCTCAGTAGTGGGCCTGGGGCATCCTGGGGATAGGGCACATCAGTGACACTGCAACAGGGCCAAATACCATAGCATTGTGATGGATAAGACATCTCTGTAATGGATTCTGTGACCCCCTGGGGACAGGGTGGATCTGTTAGCATCGAGGGGGGGGAATATTAATCCCATTTGGACACGCTGCCACCTGCCTTTCCCTTGCTGTGCGTGTCTGATATGTGTTTTGGTTACCAGGTTTTCTTTTTTACGACCTAGGTTTGGGTGCCTGTCCCCATGTACTTACCTCACGTGGGTAGTCTGAGCCTCTATTGTATCGCCTGGTGAGACGCACCCAGGCCCTCCTGACTCTGCTTATGTCCAGCCTGCGAGAGGAACCAGGAAAGAGGTGCTACTGGCGGAGGCAGATTAATTCTACCAGAAGATAGAGGTCTGCATTGGTAAATGCAGGCTCTCTCGACCTGGAAGCCATCTTTTCTGCTGTATGTGGTCAGATCTCATATGACGCAGTAAACTTATGCCTGCGCAGTGCGCGCTTCTCACTGTGCGTACTCACGCGCGCGCCCTCCCTTTGCAGCGTGTGTTGGTCTGTTTTGTCGGTCTCTTTGTTTATGTTAAAAGTATCCTTTTCTATATCTGAGTACAACTAATCTTTCTATTTCAGATATGCCCTATCCCAATCTCTTTCTCATTCTGGTATCCCCTTCTAGGTTTTGAACCCGCAAGATATTGTACTCTGATATATTGCCAAACCACTGCGCTACACACGTTATATTGCTCTGACGGGCCACCCTCTTGTGGGCATTGGGGCCTGACGTTACAGAGTGTCAGGCTTTCAGCTGTCTGGGCCTCAGGCACGTGTTGGGCTAAGGTTGCTTACAGCACCTTAGTGCGCGCCTTACGCAACGCTACGCTGGGGACACGTCCTGGGGCTTCCCAGCCGTAATAGCACATTGTACGTCGCCCAGTGCCACGCCTCAGAACATGGCACGTTAGTTGGTTTGTACTATGGTATATTGGATGAGCACGCCTTGGTGGGTGCGTTACTGGGCGCCTTATTGTACAGTGCCATATAGATTGCTCATCATGTGCCCTGTGTGGCACCCTCTGCGGCACCATCTCGGGGTCCCTTGGCAGCGTACCACACTGGACACACCTGGACAGGTCATCCTCGTGGGCTACCTGGGATATTTCACCATAGTTCATAGTGGCATAGCAATGTGACGTTGCCCTAGGTTACTTTGCCCTATGGCCTGCAAGGTGCCTCAGGTTGGCATGTATTACGTATGTCCAGAGCTACTGATTTCAACCTAATACTGGATTGGCCATGGTTTAGTGCCACTGCACAGGTGCTTGTGGGTGAGGGCTTGAGGCTCCTGATTGTGCCATATCTGCGGCCAGACCATGTGCCTGCCAGCACCGGTGACATACATGTTGTGGGCAACTGTACCACAGCACTGGGTGTGGGCAATGTGATGTACTGGGACGACAGTGGGTGACAGATGGTGGGCATACGTGTCCCCCAGGGGGTGTATGGGGTGCCATGATGGTTACGATGAGGGGTGGACAGAGGGGTGGTTCTACCATACAGCTGGGGTACAGGCAAGGCAGGCAACATGGAGGCACAAGGCAGGACAGGTGCACAGTGCATGACCTGTGGTGGCAGTCTGCACAGGTAGTCCGGACTCTACTCAGCTGACAGCCGCAAATAGCCAGACCAGAGGACTGACGCCCACTGTGGCGAGTCTCTTATGACCATAAGAACATACGATATGCCATACTGGGTCAGACCGAGGTCCATCAAGCCCAGCATCCTGTTTCCAACAGTGGCCACTCTAGGTCATATGCACCTAGCAGTTTCCCCAAAAGACACAGGTTCCACAATGCTTGTATTGGGTCAAGCATTGATATCCTGGGCTGGCAGCACATATCTGCAAAAAGATGAGTGTTAGAGGCATGCAGGGTATCTGAGTTGGGCACGCATGGGGGGGGATCAGTAGGGGATCGAACCCATGGACACATTTTCGAGGGTCATAGTATGAACCAGTGGGCTATACCTCTATGGCCTGCTGTACAGCGGTGCCTGGGTACAGAGGGACTGCAGGTCATCACATGGACTATCTGCTCTGTGTGCCAGGTTACGGTAACCGCACCAGCACCCATGATGCATTGCGCATGAGGAAAAGTGGTCTACATCAGGTAACCAAATGGGGTCTGCACCTCTCTGTTACCACATCCTGGTAAGATGGCCTGCCGCGTGAGATACTGGCACAGAGTAGCTACGGACCATGCCATTTTTCAGGTTCTGTATTCACCCTGAGGGTAAGGATGGCTGCCCAGCACTAGGTCCACAGTACATGTGGTGCTACATATAGGTCCTGCTGCACATCCCCATCACTGGCAGTGTGTGGCAGGTGTCCCAGGCAGTGTGCCACAGGCACCTCTGTACCCATCTGTGTTATACAGTCACAAGTGTCCCCCTGGGATGAGAGACCACCCAGATCCGTGTGTGCCTAGTGTTAAGATCTGGCTTCCATAGCCGCCTGCTAGCAGGTCAGAGGGGTGTCCAGTGTCTTATGAGGGTTGTGCACCACGTTCCCCCTACTGCTTGGGGTACTATATACTATGTGCCCCCAGGGGCCCCATAACACCCATATTGTAGGTGGGGGCGTGGAGGAACAGGTGCCTAAGACAACAGGACTGGCTGTGGGACCACCAAGCCCATTCCTGATGGCTAGAAATAGCCCTCTAGGGCTCGTGCGCATAAGACATATCCTGTGACTGGAGCATCTGCAGAACAGCATTACTGCCGTCTGAATCCTCACTTGCCACATACCACAGTCTGTCATGCATCATCAGACAACACTATCTGACTGCACCAGCATACACAATGTTCTCACCATGCACAGACTGAGGACATGTACAGGCCAGTCTGTGATACATGGTCAGTGAGAAAGCACATACATCCAGACCTAGGCTGACCAATGCGCACACACCAAGAAGGTATATCAGTGATTGGACCCCAGAACTGGGGGGTCACACAGATATCACTGGAGACTGATGCTATAGATAACTATGTGGGAACCTGGACATTCCATGGTCACTGTTACGTCAGGGCGAGACTGCCCTCCCAGCACAACATGATTTAGCCACCCTGTCCATGCAGGTGGGGTTTGAAAACTAATGTGTACCAGACATTGGAATACTCGCTGTGCAGATGCAGCCTGCCCAATTTGCCCTATCTGACCCATACCCACACTACCTTGCTCCTCATTATGCACATTCGCAGGCTGATGCTGGTAACAGTTGGAGAATGTGGGCGGGGGGGGGGAAGGTTTGCAGCCACAAAACTATGGATAGACATACACACACACACACACACTCCTAATGCAGCACTGTGCAATGGTAGGGGTGTTTGGCAACCCCAGCTGCGACACTGCCAACATTTCTGGACTGAGCAGGAGATAGCAGAGGCACTGTGATGTTACCTGCAAATCCATTCTGGAGCCAGCAGCCTGCCTGTACAGCTTGATTTGCACAGTGGAGCCTGTGTGAGTGAGTGTTTCTACCCCTGTTGGCCACTGCTATGGGGATTGCACGGTTTGATGTTGTATATGCTTCATAGGGTAAAATGTTGGGATGTTTTCTGCAGGTTCCAGCAGCTGGGACCTAAACCTGTGACCCTCTGCTCTGAATCACACTGGCTGTGTGTACTTCACCACAGTGGGGCCACAGCTGCACAGCCCTCCCTGGGCCATACCTTGATGTCTCCTTTTAAAGGCTTTTTCTGTTGCACTGCACACCATGTACTGGTACAGAGCATGGCCTGGGTCCACTGCAAACAGGTGCCACTGCCCCCTCTGGCATGGACACCCCCCCCCCCCATACTGTGCTAACATAACCATATGCTGGTGGTGCTTCTTGTGCGCCATCTTAGGCCATCAACTGTTCAGGTAGGCAGGTGCCTATGGTGTGGCGTCTAGGGTGGGGAGGCATACATGGACATTCCCACCCCCACCCCCCATCAGCACCTAACAACATTCTGTACCTTCAACATGGTGGTGGGATGGATGCGGGGGCATCCTGTCTCTGCCCTCGCCACTATTGCCTAATGTGGACAAATATTTGTATCTTGTGTTTGGCCTTTGTCAGATGCTGTCTTTCACACTTCCAGTTTCTATGTTCCTATGTGCTACCTCGGCACCCATCTTGTCCACCCTGTGCCCCAGTTGCCCCCGCTACATGTCCCGCCTGCAGCCCCTTATGCCCCATTTGCACCATCACCATAGCGGCCTTTCATACTGGGGCACTATGCTGTTGCTGGGCATGGAGCACTACTATCACGTTTCTTGGGCTCACTGTCTATGCTGTACATTGCTGACACTTAACTGGTTTCTCTCTCCTGCAAATGTGCATCTAACGGCAGGATTTCATTCACGTTAGGATTCAGCCCTTCAGTTCAGCACGTTAGTGTGGGGGAAGCCTCTCCCCGCCCACTCCCTGCCCGTTGACCCCCTTCTCTCTGCCTTCTCTCCACCCTCTGTGGTGTTTACCGTGGCCAGGTACGTTAACGATCATTATGTAATGTTAACACGCATTAACGTTATATAATGCGCGTTAACATTACCTAACGATTGTTAACGTTACCTACCGCACGTTAACGTTACCTACCGCGAGTTAACGTTACCTACCGCGCGGTCTGTAACATTACCCCAGTTTAGTAAACATACCCCTAAGACTAACATAAAAAATACTGACTACTGATCCTGCACACTTTGTTAATTGTAAACATATATTCTACATCCACTGAAGTCTTCCTCTTCCAATAGTGGGTAGAAAGCAGAGCTAGGACATTTCCCCATAGGATTCACTGATTTCATCTTAGTAACAGCTACATAAATCCTCTCCAGTACCAGGCATATTATGAAGGAATACAAAACCCTACAAAATGTACTTAGGACCAGAATTCACACAATAAGAAGTCTACCCAAAAAAAGAGCCACATTGTCAATATTGCAGTGGGCTCTAGATCATCAATACACCTACTGGAAAAACTGAACAAAATGAATTACTACAGAACCCTATATAGAAGCTCCATGCTAACTGTATCCTTGGTCTCAGTCACACACTCTGAGCACAATAGACTCTCACCAAGTACAAAATAAATTACCACAAACTAAAAATAGAAATATGTAGACAAAACGTAAACTGAAACCCCAGGAAGTCACACTCTGCCAGCAGTACAACACCAGACAAATATAATTTCTCCCTGTACTGTACGAGTGTAAATTCCTAAAACTGACATATTCAAATCTCTAAATTGAAAAAAATTATTTTTTCTGAATTTATTGTCTGGCCATTTAAATTTTTTAATAGTCTCGCTCCCAGTCTCTGTCTGTCTCATCTTAACTCTGTTCCAGGAACTGATAGCCATTTACTATTTCTTTTTTCTCCTTCTGCCATCATTTCCTCACCTGCATCCATTTCTTTTTTTTTAAATTTAATCTTTATTGGCATTTATATATAAGAACACTCAGGCATTCACATGAATGAACCAAGAAATATGGAAACTTCGTATTATACAAAAACACAAATAAACACAAGAAAAATCATCCTATACCAAACATTAGCCCACATAAAAAGTCATAGAAAAAGAAGGGGGGCAACAGGAAACTTATACCAAGGTCCTCAATTTACAATCCCATCCCGAACGTAAAGAGACCCTTACTAAAGAAAAATTATTAAATAAGACAAGATAATACTTATGCATCAGCAGTATGGGAACTCACATCAACCTTGATCACATCCCTTGCACTTAAAAATTCTAGAAGCTACTTAGGCTCAAAAAACAGAAAATTCTTTCCTTGGTAGGAAATATAATAGCTAGATGGAAATTTTAACACAAAAGTAGCACCCATGGAGAGGGTCCTGGCCCGAAAAGCCAGAAAATCCTTCCTCTTTAACTGGCTCACTCGAGATAAGTCAGGAAAAACAGGTGGTTCTGTGCATGCACCCCAAATTCCTCCCAAAGGTGGTATTCACTTTTCACCTCAGTCATGAGGTAGTTGTCCCCACCTTCTTCCCACAGCCGCACACCGGCAGGGAGGAGGTCATCTAGCATACCCTGGATTGTAAGAGGGCCCTATCTTTTTATTTACAGAGGACCAAGACCCATAGAAAAGCTCCTCAGCTTTTTATCTCCTATGACCCCCAGCAGACTGGGGCTAGCTGTGACTAAGCAAATGCTGTCCATCCAAGTGGCAGACTGCATTGCCCTCGCTTATGAGTGAACTGGCCTCTCTCTGGAGCACTGGATCACTGCTCATCGCGTGAGGACTATGGCCACATTGGTGGCCAACCTACGTGCAGTGCCAGTGCAAGAAATCTGTAAGGCCGCCATGTGGTCTTCAGTCCATACATTTGCAGCCCACTACTGCATTGAGAGTGAGTCCCACAGGGACAGTGCCTTTGGCCAGGCAGTGATCAAAAGCATTCTCGGTGTATAGGAATTCCTGCCCTCCAATCCTTCAGGTTACCGGAGTTATGGTGATGCTGGATGCTTGGGTCTGCAGAGCCTCTTGATAGGGACTTACCTTCTGCAACTCACGACCTTACTTGGGTCGCTGCTTCTGTTGTCGAGGTTCGGGCCCTGGCAGCCTGGAGCTAGGGAGTCCCATATGTGAGGACTGATTTCCTGCTTGTTCCTGGAGAAAGCAGTTACTCACCTATAACAGTGTTCTCCAGAAATACATGAACCTTGGAAATACTCATACCCCAGAAACAATTCATTTAAATTCTTATAAAACAAATGTAATATTAAATTCTCTCTGCCAGAAGTGTTTATAGAAATCAAGTCATCTGATTGCGCTGAAGGTTTTCTCAGGGATGTCCCAGAAACTATCCTGTGGGTTTAGGAGGTTCTCCAGGTATGGCAAGACCATATCCATGTGTTAAAAAACAGAAATACCCGTATCCCCAAAAGAGCTTGCAAAGTTTTCAAAAATCTGAATCCATAACCACCTGAATTCAAATTAAAGGGAGGAAAAAGACCTTAGAGACTTCTGACCAATCAACTCCCTGAGGCAGTGCTTTTGCAAAAGGCTGACTATGTCTGAGCAGAGCTGATGAAGCTGCAGAGCAAAGCCATTTGGAGAGGGCAAGTATTCCCAATTGAGGGGTTTTTTTCCCACTTATGAAAAGGGATTTTTTTTTTCTGACCTATAGTAACATAGTAAATGACGGCAGATAAAGACCAGTATGGTCCATCTAGTCTGCCCAGTAAGATGGCAGGAGTAGGTGCACCTCCCGCTCTGTGCAGGCCACTCCCCCCCCCCCATGTCTTTGTTTAGGGGTGAACCCACCGCTCTATGTAGGACACCCCTATTTGTTGAGAAATTAGATGGTTCAGTTTATTTTGATTTTATCCTGTTGCTGTAAAGGGATCCACTGTGTCTGTCCCATGCCATTTTGAATTCCATCACTGTGTTTGCCCCCACCACTTCCATTGGAAGGGCATTCCAAGCATCCACCACCCTTTCAGTGAAAAAGTATTTCTTTTACCTTTCAATTTCAATTTACCACCTTGCAGCTTCAATGTTATGCCCTCTAGTTTTACAGCTTCCCCGTCTTTGGAAGAGGTTTGTTTGCTCATTATTTCTCTTTAAGTATTTAAAGGTCTGAATCGTATCTCCCCTATCCCTCCTCTCCTCCAAAGTGTACATATTTAGGTCTTCAAGTCTCTTCTCATAAGGTTTCTGATGCAGGCTCCAAATCATTTTGGTCGCCTTCCTCTGAACAGTTTCCAGCCTTTTTACATCCTTTGAAAGATATGCTCTCCAAAACTGAACACAGTATTCCAAGTGAGGCCTCACCAGTGACTTGTACAGTGGCATAAGTACCTCTTCCTTTCTGCTGGTAGTTCCTCTTTGTATGCAGCCCAACATCCTCCTGGCTTTCGCCACCGCCTTGTCACACTGTTTTGCCACCTTGAGCTCTTCAAAAATAATCACACCAAGGTCTTTCTCCTGATCCGTGCACACCAATCTCTCGCCCCCTATCGCATACATTTCCCTTGGATTTCTGCTACCCAAGTGCATGACACTGCACTTCTTCGCATTAAATCTTAATTGCCAAGCATTAGACCATTCTTCCAGCTTTTGTAGATCTTTCCTCATGTTAACCACTCCCTCGGGGGAGTCCACTCTGTTGCAAATTTTTGTGTTGCCTGAAAAAAGACAGACTTTTCCATTCAATCCTTCAGCAATATCACTCACAAATACATTGAACAGTACCAGGCACCCCGCTAATCACCTTCCTTTCATCTGAGTGAGCTCCATTTACCATCACCTTCTGTTGTCTGTCAGTCAACCAATTTCTGATCCAGTTTACTACCTTGGGACCCATCCCCAAACTACTGAGCTTATTGATAAGACTCCTATAAGGAACAGTATCAAATGCTTTGCTGAAATCCAGGTAGATGACATCCATCGGAAGCCCCTGATCTAGTTCTCTGGTCACCCAGTCAAAGAACTCAATCAGATTTGTTTGGCAAGATCGTCCTTCGGTAAAACCATGTTGCCTCGGATCTTGCAACCTGTTGGTTTTGAGAAAGTCCACTATTTGCTCTTTCAGGAGCACCTCCATTACTTTTCCCGCCACCAAGGTAAGGTTCACGGGCCTGTAGATTGTCACTTTTTCCCTGTCACCACTTTTGTGAAGAGGTACCACATCAGCCATTCTGCAGTCCTGAGGAACTTCTCCTGTTTCCAAGGATCTGTTGAGAACATCCTTTAACGGCCCTGCCAAAACCTCTCTGAGCTCTTTCAGTATCCTGGGATGTATCCCATCCGGTCCCATGGCCTTGTCCACTTTCTGTTTTGCAAGTTGTTCTAACATATCATCTTCTGTGAATGCTGTGGTATCTACTTCATTCCCTTTTTTATATTTGGGAGTCACAGGTGGTCCTTCTCCAGGATTTTTTTTAGTAACAACAGAGCAGAAGTATTTGTTTAGCAATTTTGCTTTTTCAATGTCACTTTCCACTAGTACGTTCCCAGCACTTTTGAGTCCTGCAATTCCACCTCTGATCTTCTTCCTTTCCCGAATATACCTGAAGAAAGTTTTGTCACCACACTTCACATCTTTAGACATATTTTCCTCTTCCTCTGATTTGCTTTCCTTAGTTCTCTTTTTGTCTCTTTGAGTTTTATCCTCTATTCATTTCTGTGTTCCTCTGTTTGCAAGCTTTTGAATTTTGCGAAAGCTGTGTTTTTTGCCTTTATTTGAGCAGCCACTTCTTTGGAAAACCAAATAGGTTTCCTTCTCCTCTTATTTTTATTTACTTTTCTTACATATTTATCTGTTGCCCCTTTTATTGCCACCTTTAGTTTAGCCCATTGCAATTCCAATTCCCTAATCCCCTTCCACCCTGCCAACTCCTCCTTTAGGTACTTGGCCATTTTACTGAAGTCAGTGTTTTTGAAGTTTAGGAGTTTGAGCTTGCTATGATTGGACTGCACCTTGGCTTTTATTTCAAACCACATCGTGTGATGATCGCTGCTACTCACAGGGACACCCACCCAGACATTTGACACACTATCACCGTTGGTGAGCACTAAACACCAGCGTTGAGCTTTCCCTGGTTGGTTCCATCACCATTTGTCTAAGTAACGCATCTTGGAAAGCATCCACAATTTTTTTGCTTCTTTCCAGATTTGCAGAAGGAGTAATCCAATCCACATCGGGTAGATTAAAGTCACCCAGTATGATCACTTCCCCCTTTGTGGCTATCTTGGCAATATCTATAATCAATTCATTATCTATCACTTCGATTTGAGTCGGAGGTCTGTAGACTACAGCAGTATGGATGGCAGTGCCATCTCTTCTTTCCAACACAATCCAGAGCGCTTCTTCTTTTCCCCATGCCCCCTGCATTTCAGTAGCTTTAATATTGCTTTTGACATACAAGGATACTCCTCCTCCTTTTCCATTTTCTCTGTCTCTTCTGAATAGATTATAGTCAGCTATGGCTATATCCCAATCGTGCGATTCATTAATCCATGTTTCTGTAATGGCCACAATGTCCAAGTCCATTTCCACCATTAGGGCTTCCAGGTCCGGAACTTTGTTGGCTAAGCTTCGAACATTTGTGCTCATTGCTTTCCAGCATTTAACTGGCTTGCATGTATTTTGCATTGATTTTGTTCTGCCCACTTCTTCCCACTTGCTTTTGATGTGTGGTTTAAAAGTGTGGCTGTTTCTGATGTTATTCTGCTTTTGCAGAGAGTGACGTCCTGAACTTGACCTGCCCCATCCGTCACCCCCTTTTTCTAGTTTAAATGCATATCCACATACTGCCTGAATTTTTCACTTAGGATTCTTTTCCCTGTGACAGAGAGATGTAGTCCATCAGCACAGTATAGTCTCTTGTTGGTCCATCTGTTTCCCCAATCGCCTATAAATCTGAATCCTTCTTCTTTGCACCAGGTCTGAAGCCATGTGTTAAAGCTGTTTATGCGATGTAGCCTTTCTGCCCCCTTACCAAGAACAGGTAGAACTTTTGAGAATGCTACAGTGTTTTCAGTTTCTCTCCCAGAGTTTGGAAGTCCCTTTGAACTATGATGTAAGATGGGGTGGTAGGGTCCTCTGGTGACCACGTCCCGAAGTCTGAGGTCTTTTTTCCTCCCTTTTATTTGGATTCAGGTTATGGATACCCTCCTCGATACCCTGTCCTCGCTTGGTTTTAAGGGCTCTGTACTATCCTGGTTCTCCTCCTATCTCTCCCATCGCTCTTTCAGTGTGTGTTCTGGTGGCTCCTCCTCCTCTGCTATCCCGCTCGAAGTTGGTGTACCCCAAGGATCTGTCTTGGGTCCGCTCCTTTTCTCTCTCTATACCCAGTCCCTTGGTGTGCTTATCTCTTCCCATGGTTTTCAGTACCATCTTTATGCTGATGATTCCCAGATCTACCTCTCTACGCCTGAAATCTCTCCGGCTATCCAGACCCGGATCTCTGCCTGCCTTTCTGAAATTGCTGCCTGGATGTCTCACCGCCGCTTGAAATTGAACATGGCCAAGACTGAACTTCTTATCTTTCCCCCTAAAACCTCCCCCCCCCCCCCTTCCTCATTTCTCAGTCTCTGTGGATAACTCTGCACTCCTTCCTGTTTCCTCGGCTCGCAGTCTTGGGGTTGTCTTTGACTCTTCTCTCTCCTTCTCCACACACATTCGTCTGATAGCTAAGACCTGCCGTTTTTTCCTCTATAACATCAACAATATCCATCCTTTCCTTTCTGAACACACTACTAAGATGCTTATCCACTCCTTAATCATTTCCCGTCTTAACTACTGCAACCTACTCCTTGCTGGTCTCCCTTTGAATCATCTCTCTCCTTTTCAATCTGTTCAGCACTCTGCTGTGCTGCTAATCTTCCGCCAGCCTTGTCATGCCCATATTACTCCTCTTCTCAAGTCACTCCACTGGCTCCCTATCCATTTCCGCATCCAGTTCAAACTTCTCCTACTGACCTATAAATGCATTCACTCTGCGGCTCCTCAGTACCTTTCTTCTCTTATCTCTCTTTACAACCCCTCTCGGGAACTCCGCTCTTCTGGCAAACTGCTTCTATCTGTGCCCTTCTCTTCTATTGCTAACTCTAGACTTCGCTCCTTTCACCTTGCTGCACCTTATGCCTGGAACAAGCTACCTGTGTCTGTACGCCAGGCACCTTCACTGACCCTCTTCAAATCCAGGCTGAAAACTCACCTCTTTGCTGCTGCTTTTGGATCTTGACTCACCTGATCTCCTTTTTCTTTTCCTTTCCCCTTGTTCTATCCCAGCCTACACCTCCTATGTTATCTGTCTTGACTAGATTGTAAGCTCTCTTACATGTCTGTGCAGTGCTGTGTATGACTTGTAGCGCTATACAAATGCTCAGTAGTAGTAGTAGTAGTAGTAGGAAATATACAAACTTGTGAGCCTAGAAACTTCTCATTAATGTTCTTAAAAAAAGACCTTAGAATCAAAGCCTTATCGGAGTCCAGTGCTAGAGTCACAAGCATAGTAGTTCTCTCCATTATCACATCCAAAGAGCTTTCCAGGAAACCAGTCAGGTCTCCATCTCCACACATTAAAGCCTCTGAATCATTTCTCTGGGCTCCCAACGTGTTAACAGCCCTGGTCACAGGAGGCAGGTTCTCCAATAGAATCTTGAGCACTTCACCAAAATACTTCCGCACCATTTCCAAGGGGGACATGAGAGGGGACCTAGGAAAGTTCAATAGATGAAGATTATTCCTTTGAGCTTGATTTTCTAATTGCTCAGTCTTTTGAGTCAACACTGACCTTTCCTTCATCAAAGCTACATGCTCCTCATGAAGGCGACTCAAATCTTCTTTCACCTGTGATAAGGCATCAGCCTGTAACTCCTGGCCACTAGAAGCCTCTGATACCACCAATTTCATAGTAGACAATTCAAAACTAACAGTTCCCACAACTGTTGACAGAGTAGTGGTCAAAGCAGAAATGGCATCCCACAGCGCGTCCAACGTTATTACTGCGGGTTTCACCAAAGCCCGATGCACAGGAAGTAACCCACCTCCAGGTTCCGACAGCCGCGGCTCCACCGCAGCGAGAGGCGGCTGCACTACACCACCTCCATCCAGCTGTCTCCGTCCTCTGGAGTGTGAGCTACACCCCTCCAGCAGTCGTCCCTCACCACCAGGCTCCGGGGTGCTCACCAGCAAGCCAGGCGAAGAAAGAGGGAAAACACGGTCGGCAGATGACACACTTCCTGGCTGTATCGGGGGCACCCGCTGATCTGGTGAGAGACTCACCCCTGATGTGCCCAGCAAAGACAACAGCTCTTCATGCTGTGCCGGCAAAGATGCCGCTCTGGACCCGACAACTGCAAACCCGCATAGGACCAGGGTCCTCTGGCCGGTAGCAGAAGGCAGCGAGGAAACTCCAGGTAAACCCGCTTGCTTTCTTTTCCTCCGCCCAATCTTAAACAGAGGCAGAGTTCGCCACTAGACAAGGAAAACGCAAGCCTTACTGCGGAGCAACCGCCGACGATCCACTTCATTGCCGCCATCTTGCCTCCCCTGCATCCATTTCTGACATTGATCTTTCACTTTCAGTTTCTTTTCATTTAATTTCGGATTCATCAGCCACTCAGCTTTCACCCCCTCACCATTTAATCCTCAATCTCCTTCTATTTTACTGTATCCACCTACTGCTTTCTATCTCCCTTACCCCAAGCCCCCATTCCCCATCTCTTTTTCCTTCTGCAGTCTCTCATTAACTCCCCCTCTATCTCTCCCTATGCCCATTGTCAAGAATCTCTACTCCCTTCCCTTCCCCCTATTCTGTGTCCAATATTTCCTCTTCAATTCACTACCTCTTCCCAAGTCCAGCATCCTTCCTCCTGCACCCCCTCTTTGTCCAGCAACTCCCTTTCCCTTTCCTATTCTTCCCAATTTCAAACATCTCCTTTCTCCTCTTCATCCAGCCATGTCCAGCATCTTCCCTTCTCTCTGATGGGCCTCCCCCCCCCCCTCATCACTGCCATCACATCATCCTACCTCTGCTGGAGTCTGCCCCACTAAAGGATAGTCAACATGACACAGAGCCTTTGAGCACATGTCCATGCTCAAGAACTGCCATGTCTTCCCCCTGCCACTGCACACATTCTTTTTCAGAGAGAGCAGAACATGGCAGGCCTTGAGCATGGGTATGTGCTCAAAGGCACCACGCCATGTTCATTGTTTTCTGATGCTGCTGTCCTGCCATGCTTCTGCCAGCACTGGCACCATCCCCAGAATTGTGCCATGAAAGGCCAAGGACGAGGACGTGCGTCCGAAGGGCTCCGTGGAAAAAGGGAGACTGAGCAAGATGGCACCCTTCGGCGGGAAGAGGACCATGCATGCGTGGCAGCACTCCCAAAAGCTTTCTTTGAAAGCTGGGGAATTGCTCTGTGCAGGCTCCATCTGCGCCAACGTCACCCATAAGTGAGGACTGACTTCCTGCTTGTTCCTGGAGAAAGGGCCAGCTCTGTGTGTATTTGGGCATGTGTGCATCTGTTTCATTCAGGGGCAATTTCTCCAAATGAATTAGTTTTGTGCATACCATGACAATAATGAACCTCACTCCTAAGCCAGGGTATGTGGAGCAGGGAAGGTCCAAGGGTTTCTGCCACCCTAGGCAGAAACCCCGGGCTCGTCGTCCCCTCCCAGCTGCCACCCCCCCCCCCTGCTGCCCCCCCCCCCCCCCCCAGCTGCCGCCGATTCTGTCTCGGGAGGAGGAGGTGGGCAGCAACAGTATTTCCAAAAGTGATGGCTTTTTACCACCGCTTTTGGAAATACTGCTGCTGCCTGCCTTCCCCCCAAACGGAATTGGTGGCAGCTGGGAAGGGGCGGCACAGCTGCCCATGTGTGCTGCTGCCACTGCCTACCCGGGACGGCCGACCGCCTAGCTCACCTAGTGGACAGATTGGCCCTGAAGTGGAGTATGACCTCAATCTTTCAAATTTACTGTTAATGCTTGCTATAGTATCATGCCAAAGAGAGTTTTCTTCTGAAGTTCATAAGATGTAAGATGTAACATATATAGGCAACCTGTCAAGGTGTAACTGGAAATTCCTCTTAAACATGCCTGTGGCTCCCAGTGTGACTGGAAATATTTCTGTATCTTTCTGCCACTTTTTCTTGGTCTCTGACTGCATTTCTGGGTACTTCAGGATCTTCTCCCTCTCCAATCAATTCACAGAATAATCGCTTAGAACAGACACTTCTATAATGCCATTCTGGTGTTTTGGCTCTGTGTGTGTCTGTGAGCACGAGAGGGGAGGACAGAGAAGGTGTACTTTAAAATGAGCAAATCCTTATCCATTATACTTCAGTGTATTAATGTTTCTGTGCTTCAGCTGCTGGAAATATCTCTCCTATAGAAATGCATTGGGTCTATCTGAAACGATAAAAGGTTTTTCTAGGGGTGTGCAGGCCAAAATGTTTGCTTTGCTTGGTTTCCCATGTAGCTTGTGGAATTTTTCATTTTGTTTCTGTTTCTTTTTTCTTAAATTTCATTTTAGGGGAAATGTCATTAAGAGCAGGAACTGTCACTCAATAATGTGCACTATGAGCAAACAGTATGCACTAACAACACTGACATTTCCTATATCGTTTCAAATGACTGCACATCCTAATTTTTTCCCCATGAAAAATTTGGTCCCATTCTGTTAGGTTTTTGAGAATTATTTTGCTCCCAGACACTTATTTTCAACCCCTTATTTATCATTTCTTTCCAACATTCCATTGAGTTGGATTTGGAAAGAATAAAAAGAAATTGCAAGATGTCTTAAAACAGACAAAGAACAAGGGATTTTCAAAATGATGGACACAGTCTTAAAGGCTTAGAATGCTGTTAAGACAGGATTTTAGATTAGATAAGAATACCTTGTTATACTGTACCAGGGCTACAGGTATTTGTAAGTCTGTAGGCAGAATGAAAGGTATCAGTGAAGCCTCTATTGTATATTTTCTTCCTGTAAGCTAAAAATGTCTTTTATTTCAAATCAACTTCTCATGAATCCTCTAATTTTAAGATAGTTACTCTGGCATTTTTCTGATGTTTGCCCTCCAGAGGCGAAAACTATTCTGAGTGAATCAAGCCTTTTTCATTAAAACTTTAATCAAGAATCTTACTGAGATTGGGAAGGCTCTGCAGTATTGCAAGCATGGTCTCAGCTACCATTTTTGTTGTTTTCTATACAAATGCTATTTTCTTTACAAAAAAAAATACATAATAGCAAAGTATGAAAAATATTTTTTACTAATTTGATTTGACTTTCCTTGAAATGTATTTTCATTTTTCCAACCTAATGATAGTTGGAAATAATTATATAAAAGGGATCGAGAATATCTGTCTGTTCCATCCATTTGTCTGCCTGCCTGTCTGCGAGCAAAATAACTCTCCAAAAGTGTAATTAAATGGGATGAAACTTGTCATGTGGGAAAAACTAGTATAAAGGCACATGGAGTTTGAAAATGGGTCAAATCAGTTGGGGGGTTTAAAAGAAATAAGCCCCCAAAAAACTAGTCCAACGTCTTTCTATGAGAAAAAGAGTTCCAGCTTCTATAGCATAGAAATTTACATAAAGCGACACACAACAATTAGGGAATTGTTCCTTTCAAACTCCTTCTCCCTGTTCTCTACTCGCCCAACTCCCCCAAACTGCACCTAACACCAAAATATGCCCTCCCAGTTTTCCCCATCTCCCTGTACACTGCCTCTACCCCCAACAAATTCTCCCTTGCAACTGCCCTACCAACCCACCAAATAGTGCCACCACAAAAAGTACTCAATTGCCTCACCACTCTGCAAACTACCCTGCCCCCAAAAACTGCACCCCTGCAACTGCCCTGTCATACCAATAACTATCCCCAACCCAAAAACAACCTCCCACAACTAGCCAACAGGAAGAAGGAGATGACAGTGTCTTTGGTGAGACCTCATTTGGAATTTGTGTACAGTTCTGGAGACCACACATTCAAAAGGATGAAGTTGGTACAGATGGTGATTACTAAAATGGTCTGTGGTCTTCATTATAAGGCATATCAGGACAGACTTAACAATCTCAATATGTACACTTTGGAAGAAAGGCTGGAGAGGGGATATACGATAGAGACGCTGAAATATCTCCATGGCATAAATGCATAGGAGAAGAGCCTTTTTCAATTGAAAGAAAACTCTGCAACGAGGGGGCATAGGATGAAGGTGAAAGGGGATAGACTCAAGAGTAATCTGAGCAAATATTTATTTATAGAAAGAGTGAATAGTCTCCGAGTGGAGGTAGTAGAGACAAGGACTGTAACTGAATCAAAGAAGGCATGGGACAAACACAGAGAATCTCTAGGGTAAAACAACAGACTGCAAAGCTTAATTGTTGGTATGGATGGGCAGACTGGATAGGCCATATGGTCATTATCTGCTGTCATTTTTGTGCTTCTATGTTTCTAATCCTCCCCTCTGTGTGTGAGCCTGCCCTTCCTGCTTCCAAAGTAACTAGCATCAGAGACTGGGGATAGAACCCAACCAATGGGAAGGCTGTGGGGGCAGAGTACTGGAATGCTGCTCTAATCACAGGAAGGGAGGTGGTGAGCTGGGAGATGTTCCTGTCATTTATAAGTTAAGATTCTGTGTGTGCTGGAAGATGGAAGAGAAATGAAGGCCTCCCCTTGCCCCCCCCCCTCCACCCACAAAAATAAAGTGCCTCGATGCATTTCCATAGGGCAAGCTGTTCCAACAGCTGCACCATACAAACCCGGATCTTTAGTAATGTAGCGATTACAGAACTGCACGAGCCAAAAGGTCCTGCTCTCTCTTCTTCTCTCCTAATCGGACACACACAGATATAACTACACACACACATAACTAACATGTATACACACATGGATAGGCACATACATATAAGCATGCCATTCAAGAACATATACCAATCCACAAATGCACATACACATAAAGAATATAAGCATACAAAACAGAAACATACACACACACGCACACATGCAGACAACACAAAACACACACACACACACACACACACGTACATACACACAGAGAAGCAATGCAGAAGTTTTAAGGTAAGTGCCAAATTGCTGTTTGACGCCATTGCTTCTGCTGAAGATCCCAGAGAGGGGTGGCAGTGCCAGCAATGAACCACCCCTGGACTGCTGATGCTTTAGGCGACTGCCTAATTTGCCTAACGGTCGCTCAGCCCTGAATATTCCAGTAATATTTAAAGGGCTTAGAGGCCCTTTTACGAAAAGTCCTTATGGATAATCATGGCTTAATGGGACAAAACTGACAAGGATTTAGCCAAAAAAGTCCTTATCACACTAATCTGCTATATTTGTTTTTAAGGTGTGAATAACAAGAAGATAAAGGTGAGTCGGTTGATATAGTGTATCTGGATTTTCAAAAAGCCTTTGACGAGGTCCCTTATAAGGAACCCTCTTGAGGAATTAAAAAGTCACGGGATAGGAGGCATTGTACAATTGTGGATTTGGAACTGGTTAAAATATAGAAAACCAAGAGTACGGATAAATGGACAATTTTGTCAACAGAGAAAGTTGAATAGTGGAGTACCCCAGGGATTTGTGCTGGACCTGCTGCTTTTTAACATAATCATAAATTACCTGGAAATGGGAATAAGAAGTGAGGTGATCAAATTTGCAGATGACACAAAATTATTCAAAGTTGTTATAACACAAGAGGATTGAGAAAAATTGCAAGAGGACCTTGAGAAATTGTGAGTGTCCAAAAGGCAGATGAAATTTAGGGGGCCTTTTACTAAGGGGCACTAGGGTGTTGCACCTGATGCGCCCAAAGCGCTGACACTATGGCACGTTACCTCTTGGAAGTGTTGAAAGCATTTCCCTGGCATTTCCCTGGCAGCTAACATGGAGCATTTTCCCCTAGCATTTGCACAGTTAGCACAGGCATTATCCTGAACTGTCATGGCCCCATGCTGTTTTACTCCCTTGTTTAATGTAAACTCTATGTGGCCCACCCACATAGTAATATGTTGTTTATTGTAAACCGCACTGATATTGTAATAGTGCGGTATATAAGAAAAGTTAAATAAATAAATTAATCAAATAAATAAATAAAACATATGTCCTAGCGTGCCTTCAGCGTGTGCCAGAACATGTGCTGCCAACTAACGCCCTTTAGTAAAGGACCCCCTTAATGTGGACAAGTGCAACGTTATGCACTGTGATGAGGAGAGTATGGTTGAGTCCATGGAATTGGGAGAAAATCAGACATTTACCTTTAAAGAAAGAGACAGGCAAGGAATCAGTAGCTCTCAAACTGCAGGCAGAGAAAAAAAACACGCAGCTACTAAGGACAGGACACACCCAAGCTCTGCTAATCTAAGGGCAGGCTTGGAAGCTGATGAGAGACACCTGGGGGAAGGGCAGTGCACGATAGTTCAGAGACACTCTTATAAACCCAGGGAAACAGAAGGAAGTCAGACTCAGTCCGAGAAGGGCAGCACCACGGGAAGAGAGTCTCAGACTCAGCTTGAGAGGGGCAGCACTACGAGAGGGCAGCACACGAAGCAACACCCTGGAAAGGGAGAGACAGGGAAGCAGCATGCTGGAGAATTCAGTGGTGAGAGAAGCACCAGAGAAAGGCCCAGAGAGTTCACTGTGAAGGAGAATGGTGGAGACTTCCGGGGGATTCTCAGAGGTGAAAGCCCTAGTCAGAAAGAAAGCCAGGATTGCAAGGAAACTGCAATTGGTTTTAAAACTAGGAGAGCTGTGCTGGAGAGAAGTGCTGACAAGGGTCAGGCTGCAGTGCCATCCGTTCCTGAACTAGCTAAAGAGCTGCAACTTCCAAAAAGGTGCGTGAATAAAAAGGTAGCCAAAAGTGTCGTGAGCCAGTTAGAGGCATTGTGTCATTTGATGTAAGGAAAGAATCTCCACGTTCCTAGTGGAAACCCTGTGCATAGGGAAAAGCCTCAGTGGAGAAAGATTCTAGAATTTTTAGAGAATATTAAGCCTGAAGTTTTTCACGTTGGCTTAGAGCCAGGTTTACCGGACACAGGTCCTGAGGAAATGCAGATAGACTATTATGAATCTGATGAGGAGTCTGAAGATTCAGTAATGGATTGTTCTCTGTGCCAGAAGGCAGAATAAAAAGTTCTTGGATAAAAGAAGGAAAAGCCTACAACCTGAATGTCCTAGAAGGCAGTGTGAAAACAGGGAGGAATGTGTTTAGCCAGGAATGCTAAAGAACCCTGTTGCTGAAGAGAGGATATTTCTTTTTTGGGTTTGAAGAGAAGAGAAACCTTGCTTGATTGCTGAATGGTTTGAAAACAGCGACACATGTTAAAAAGCTACATAAAGCAGTTTCATTGTTTTGTTTTGGTAAAAATGCCTATGGACTTTTGTTTGGAGAGAGAATCCTGTTTGCTTTGCGTTGAGCCTTAATGCTCTTTAGAAAAAGAAATAAATTCCTTTGTTTGCCTTGTAAACCCTCGGTCTCCACACTACTTGTTTTTTTCTAAACAACACAACTACAAATCCCAGCAGCCCCAGCGCTGGATGAGGGAAAAAACTCTTTAATTAAAGGACTAACAAGTGCAGCCCTAGGCTTATAGGCTGTTGCCTGGGCCAGGGGCCCCCACAGCACTTAGGCAAAAACAACCCAAAAACCAATTACACAATACAATGCAAGTTGGAGCAACTGTTGCCTGAGCAGGTAGAAAACAGTTTGTTCCAGTATTTTCCAGCACACTTGTGGAACTCATCCACACTGATTCAGGAGAATCTGCACAGCTAAAATATTCTAACTTTTTACTCTTTGTCTGGTTTGTAATATACAAATTAAGTAAATGGCCCCACTTTCCACAGAGTATTAAAATATCAAAAACGGCATTGACTCTGCATTAGACTCAGAAAGATAGGTTTGTTCAATTACAGACCAAAAAATTATTATTATTGAAATGCACGTTAAATCAATATAGACAACCCCTCGGAGGCTAACGTGGTCTCAGTTTACAAAGGAGGGAACAGAAACTTCCGATCCCAACCCGGACTTCACATCAATGACCACACTTTCATAGCCACCGGTTTTTTCAAAATTATTTCTAAAACTGCATTCCAATCAAAGTGATCCAAAAAAGTGCTTAGCTTGTCGTGATCGGGCTTAAACTCCGACCCGTAATAAATGGCGTTAGTTCTTTCACGCTCCCACGCTCCCGACGCTAACCAGCGCTAGGCGTTTCGCCACTCAAGGTTCTTCAGGGGAGAAACTAAGCTTCTACAATATAAAACATAGTTCAGGTTGACACCACTTTCTTCCATTCAATTACCAGTTTGTTGTAGATAATGCAGGAGACTATAGTTACTCACTTTTTCATTAACACACTAGCGTTCCCACCACAGACAACTGCTGAACTGCTAAACGGAAGTGTGGGATATCACGCTTGCGTCGTTAAATACTATGGAGTTAAGATTGAATGGTTGCAGCTGATACTTGCATCACAGACACGCCTCCCATTCAACTCGGGCATATAAACTTTCTATTGCCTACCTCTTATAATACTACTTAGCCACTGTGGTGTGTTAGAGTAACTGGAAAAACACAAGTTCAGGATGTCACTCCCAGCAAGAACATAACATTGGTAATAGCCATCATATTAATCCACACATCAATGACAGGAAGGAAGAGGAGTCTGGAACAAAATCTATCCAAAATACAAGCAAGCCAACCAACAATTGCTAGAAGGCAATGAGCACAAATGCTCAAAGTCTTGCCAACAAAGTTCTTGACCTGGAAGCCCTGAAGGTGGAAATGGACTTGGGATATTGTGCCCATTAAAGAAACATGGTAAAATGAGGCACGTGAATGGAATATAGCTGGCTATAATTTATTTAGAAGAGATAGAGAAGGCAGAAAAGGAGGAGGAGTAGCCTTATATGTCAAAAGCAATATTAAAGCTGCTGAAATGCAGGGGACGTGAGGAAAAGAAGAAGCGCTGTGGATTGTGTTGGAAACAGGAGATGGCACTATCATCCACACTAGTGTAGTCTACAGGCCTCCAACTCAAACTGAGGAAATGGATAGAGGCTTGATCATTGATACTGCAAAGGAAGGGAGAAGTGATCATATTGGGTGACTTTAATCTACCAGATGTGGATTGGAGTATTCCTTCTGCAAATCTGGAAAGAAATAAAAAGATTGTGGATGACTTCCAAGAAGCATGCTCAGACAGCTGGTGATGGATCTAACCAGGGAAAGTTTGATGCTGGATTTAGTACTCAGCAATGGAGATGGCGTGTTGAATGCCCAGGTGGGAGCACATTTGAGAAGCAGTGATCATCACACAATGTGGTTTGAGGTAAAAGCCAAGGCAGAGTCCAATCACAACAGTTCTAGACTTCCAAAACGCTGACTTCAGTAAAATGCAGGAGAAGTTGACAGGGTGGGAAGACATAAGGGAAGTGGAATTGTAGTGGGCTAAACTAAAAGAGGTAATAAAAAGGGCAACGGATATATATGTAAGGAAAGTAAATAAAAACAAGAAGAAAAGGAAACCTATATGCTTCACCAAAAAAGTGGCTGCACAAATCAAGGCAAAAAGCACAGCTTTCACAAAATTCAGAAGATCACAAAAAGAGGAACACAGAAAAGAATACAGGATAAAGCTAAGAGAAAGAAAGAGAGAAATAAGAACAGTAAAATCAAAGGCAGAAGAAAAGATGGCCAAGATGTGAAGCATGGAGACAAAACTTTTTTTAAATATATTCGAGAGAAGAGGGAGATCAGAGGTGGAATTGCAAGACTCAAAAGTGTCAAGGACGGATTTGTGGAAAGTGACATTGAATAAGCAAAAATGCTAAATAAATACTTCTGTTCTGTATTCACAAAAGAAAATCCTGGAGAAGGACCATGTAAGATTGACAAATATACAAATGGGAAGGGAGTAGATAACTATACCATTTACAGAAGATAATGTTTTTGAACAGCTTGCAAACCTGAAAGCGGACAAGGCTATAGGACCGGATGGGATACATCCCAGGATACTGAAAGAGCTCAGAGAGGTTCTGGCAGGGCCTTTAAAGGATGTTTTTAATAGATCCTTGAAGACAGGAGAGGTTCTGCAGGACTGGAGAAAGGCTAATGTGATACCTCTTCACAAAAGTGGTGGGAAAAAATTATGCAGGGACTCTGGAAAGAAAGAATAGTGGACTTTCTGGAAACCAATGAATTGCATGATCCGAGGGAACATAGTTTTACCAGGGGAAGATCATGCCAAACAAATTTGATTGAGTTTTTTGACTGGGTGACCAGAGAACTAGATCAAGGGCATGTGATGGATGTGATCTACCTAGATTTCAGCAAAACCTTTGATACTGTTCCTCATAGGAGGCTTATCAATAAACTGTGCAGCCTGGGGATAGGTCCCAAGTTGGTGAACTAGATCAGAAAGTATAGTTACTCACCTGCAACAGGTGATCTCTGGGAACAGCAGGAATTTAGTCTTCACATATGGGTGACGTCACTACCGACGGAGCTCGCACGGGAACGCTCTCCATTGTCCAATAAGAAAGCTTTTGGGAACATCCCAGTGCACCTGCGTAGCTGCCTTCCCGCCTTTCCTGCTCTCCCTCCTCAGTTGAGTTTGTAGCTGAGATAAAAGGAGAGAAAGAGAAAAAAAGAAAACCTACAATTCCGAGGGGAGGAGGGTGGGTTGTGAAGACTAAATTCCTGCTGTTTCCGGAGATCATCTGTTACAAGTGAGTAACTACGCTATCTCCAGGAACAAGCAGGGATATAGTCTTCACATATGGGACTCCCTAGCTAGAAGATGCCAGAGAGATGACCTCAGAATTGGCCCTGGTTTATCACAGGTATGCCTAAAGAGATCATGTATCCTTCATGGATGTCTGGTATTGAAACCCAGGATGGGGAGTAGGAGTTGTCCTAAGTCTGAAAGAGGTGCTGGAGAAAGCCTGGCCAAACATTTCATCCCGGCAAGAATCCTTGTCGAGGCAGTAGTGAGCAGGAAAAGTATGGGCCGAAGAAAAGTTGCTGCTTTACAGATCTCGTCAATAGCTACAGATCGTAGATTTGCCATCGAGGTAGCCATGACTTGAACATTGTGGGCAGTGGCATGACCCTCGAGGGCGAGTCCTGCCTTCTCATAAGCAAAGGTGTTGCAGTCAGCTATGCACTTGGAGAGTACGTTTGGAGCCTGGCAAGCTGAGGTTACTAGAGTCAAAGGAGATGAACAGCTGAGAAGCTTTCCGGTGTTCTTGAGTTCTCCGGAGATAAAAAGCTAAGGCACGTTTACAATCCAGAGTGTGGAGGGTTGATTCTGCCCTAGATGAGTGCGGTCTAGGGAAAAACACAGGGAGGTAGACCGACTGGTTCAAATGGAAAGGCGAAACCATCTTTGGCATGAAGTGAGGGTCAGTCCTAAGGACTACCTTATCATGGTGGAACCGTGTGTAAGGTGGGTCAGCCACCAAGGCCTGGAGCTCACTAATGCACCTTGCTGAAGTGAGAGCAATGAGGAAGATGACCTTACAGGTGAGAAACATAAGTGAAGTAGTAGCCAGAGGTTCAAAGGGCAGCTTAAGAAGCTGCTCTAGAACAACATTTAGGTCCCATGCCACTGGAGATGGCTTAATGGGAGACTTGGTTAATAGGAGACCCCTCATGAAGTGTGCTACGAGCGGCTGAGAAGACATGGGTTGGCCATCTAAGGGCACGTGAGAGGCCGCAATTGCACTTAGGTGTTCTCTTACTGAATTGTTTTTTGAATCCAGAAGAAGATAGGTGGAGGAGATACTCAAGGAACACCTCCACTGGAGCTGAGAAAGGATTATAATTCTTCTGAGAACACCAGAAAGAAAACCTACGCCACTTGAAAGCATAGAATCATCTGGTGGATGGCTTCCTAGAAGCTAAGTTCCTGGAGAAGGTCAATGCCTTGGAAGGCTATGCCTTCAGCAGCCATGCTGTAAGATGGAGAGACTGCAGATTGGGATGGAGCAGCGTCCCCTCCTCCTTAGAGAGGAGATATGGAGCAGACCCCAGATCTAGAGGTTGAGCCTGAGACAGACGTAGAAGGAGAGGGTATCACGGCTGATGTGGCCAGTGTCATGAAGCCCCTGGCCATCTAGGGTTTGAACAGAGTTTTGGGAATTAGGGGAATGGGGGGGGGGGGAAGGCATATAGGAAGCCTTGTCCCCAGTGGAGGTGGAAAGCATCCACTTGTTGACTGTCCAGTGCAGGAGTCTTAGTACAGAAGCGAGGGAGCTTGGCATTCTGAGGAGTTGTGAACAGGTCTATCTCTGGAGTCTCCTAGAGCTGAAAAATGCAAGAGATTGTGTCTACATGAAGAGACCACTTGTGGGGGAGAAGGATTCAACTTAGTCTGTCCGCTAACACATTGTGCTTGCCCGGGAGATACAATGCTTGGAGGTGAATGTGATGATGTATGGCAAAGGACCAAAGATGTACAGCCTCGCTGCAGAGGATCCAAGAACCTGCTCCGCCTTTCTTGTTCACGTAGAACATGGCTGCTTGATTGTCAGTTTGGACTAGGACTCTGCAGAAACAAAGATAATCCTAGAACACTTTGAGAGCATTGAGAATGGCTCTGAACTCCAGCAGATTTATGTGGAGCTGTGACTCCTGCTGAGACCAGAGTCCTTGAGTGGAGAGAGATCCCAGATGGGCTCCCCAGTCCAGTCTGGATGCATCCGTCATCAGGGTACATTGATGTGTTGGCATCTGCAAAGGTGACCCTACAAGGAGATTTTCTGGGAATCACCACCATTGGAAAGACGAGATCAGAAGGGTAGAGACTGTTATCTTGTCCCCCAGGTGACCTGATGCTTGAGACCACTGGGATGCCAGTGCCCACTGGGCTGTGCACATGTATAGATGGACATATGGAATTGCATGTACCATTGATGCCATTTGACCCAGATGCTGTAGCATTTCTCAAGCAGTACGATGGTTCTTGAGGCATGCCTGAGATGCTAACTGATTGAGTCAAGCACAGCGGAGTTGGGGTAGAAATGCCCTTGACAGCTGAGTATTTAAGAGGGCCCCTATGAATTCTAGAGTTTGAGAGGGAACGAGTTGGGACTTTGGAAGATTTATGACAAATCCCAAGTGTTGTAACACCTGCATGGTTCATGAGAGGGAAAGACTGGCCTCTTGAGAGGTGCTTGCTCTTATGAGCCAGTCGTCTAAGTAAGGGAAGACAAACATCCCTAGAGTCCTTAGAAAGGCAGCTACTACCACCATGCATTTTGTGAAAACTCTTGGGGCAGAGGCGAGGCCGAAATGCAGGACTCTGTATTGATAGTGTCTTCACTGAAACATGAAGCACAGGAACTTTCTGTGCTCTAGATGGATAAGAATATGAGCATACGCTTCCTTTAGATCTAGAGAACAGAGCCAGTCCTGAATCTGGAGATAAAGAATAAGGGTCCCCAGGGAGACTATCTTGAACTTCTCCTGTAGGAGAAGCTTGTTTAGTTCCTTGAGATCCAAAATGGGTCTGTATCCCCCCGTTTTCTTTGGAATAAGAAAGTAGGGAGACTATAAGCCCATTCCTTACTGGAATGTTGGAACCTCCTCTATTGCACCCTGCAGTAGAAGGGAGGTGACCTCTTCTAGTAATAGAGCAGGGGGGGGGCTGAGAATGGAACTCTCTTGGTGAGGTCGTGGGGGGGTGACTTCATAGATGAAGTTTGTATCCTTCCCGCACTATTGTTAATGTCCACTGCTCTGAGGTGATGTCCGCCCGATGGAAGTGGTGGGGGCAAATACAGTGACAGAATTCAAAATGACATGGTACACTCACAGTGGATCCCTTTAAAGCAACAGGATAAAATCAAAATAAACTTAACTATCTAATTTCTCAACAAACAGGGGTGCCCTACAAGGAGCAGTGGGTTCATCCCTAAACAAAGACATGGGGAGGGGTGACTTGCACGGAGTGGCAGGTGCACCTCCTCTTGCCACCTTGCAGGGCAGACTAGATGGACCATACTGGTCTTTATCTGCCGTCATTTACTATGTTACTATGTGGGCATAATGACAGAGTCTGCCGGAGATGTGAATAGGGTCATGATTCTCCAGAGGCAGGGGAGCTATGTTCTCTAGAAAGGAGTCAAAAACCCGGAGCAGTCTGGTTCTGCTGAGGTGGCTGAGACTTGGGAGTCTGAGCCTTCTTTTGCTGTTTTGAAGGTTGTTGCCCCTTCTGAGGAGCATGATGTTGACATTGAACAACAGGGGTATAAGTACTTCTTTTTATTGAAGAAAGCTTTCTTTGCTGTTTTCTTCTTAGCTGGGTTGGCAGTAGATCTAGACAGCCTATTTAGGGTAGTGTTCTCAGACTCCAACTGAGAGGCCTTGTCTTGCCAATCCTTGCCAAAGAGGTTTTCACCGGTGCAAGGGATATTACCCAGCTTATCTTGAACCCATTGTTCAAGATCCGATGCTTGGAGCATGCAGATGGATGAAGTTCTGCTGATGCACTCAAAGCAATCAAAAGTTGCTCACAAGGGTAAGATAATCTGCCCTCATGTAATCAGGGAAAAGAGGAGGCATTAACTCCAAATCTTTAGCCACCTCTCTGAGGAACATACCCATATAGGGTATATAGCAACTACTTCTGGCCGATAGCATGGAGGCCTGAAAACAACGTTGACCAAAATCCGGAGGGTATGAGGAATGTGTTTTCGTGCTCTTGATTCAACGCATTGCCGATTCCACTACCATAGAATGGTACGGCAATTGTGTCTTTTGAAAACCAGAATACTCCAGTACCTGGTATCGAGCCAGTGGGTATGGGGAGCAGTAGTCAGCGGTGTCTCCCACATATAAAGCATGAGGTCATGAACTATCCGATGGATAGGGAGCACAGCTGCCTCATTTGGAGCCGTCGGATACTGAAGAATCTCCAATTCTTCGGCCCTAGGCTCTTTCTCCGATGTTACTGTTATGGATAGGCCCCTAGCAACATCATGAATAAAGTCTTGAAAAGACATGTCCTCTGGTGGGGACATGCAGCATTGTGGGGATGGAGATGGGTCCTCCAGAAGAGTTTGCATGTCTCGAGTATCGGCCAATTCATTGTCTGAGGAATCAGAATCCGAAGACTCAAAGTATCATTGGGCAGGGTGTTTCTGCTCCGTATGAACTCGTTATCAGTCGAAGCCGGTACCTGGAATCTATGTAGTCGGATCCTCGGTACCGGAAATGGATTCAAGGTCCAGCATGGACGGTAGCATGGAAAGTGGCAAAAAGGTTGATGCAGGCTCTATCCGTACCGAAGCCGGTACCGAGGCCTGCGGTACTAACTGTAAGCGCTTTACTGGAACCGAGGCCACCAGTAAGGCTGCTAAGCTCCACTCGATGACACGGATACGTTGATCCATGGAGCTTGCTGATGCTTGGGTATCAGTACTGGAATTGCAAGCCACGATCCCTGAGCATGGCACCAGGAGGTTTCCAGAGGTAGAGGCCTCGGGAGAATCCTGGGACCCCACTAATGCTTTGGAGGAAAGGTCCTCCCGCTGGGGTTTGGCTAGTGTGCCCCCTTCCAGGGCAACGCCCGAGGCATCTCGATGCTTAGAAGGAGATCGACCCTTGGGGGGCGGCTAGCCTTCAATGAAGACTTAGGTTTCAATACCTGAGATCCTTGTGAGGAAGATGAAGCTTTTGATGATGTCGATGCTAAAGAGATGGTGTCAGAAGCAAAGAGGGTGCCCAGCTTTGCAGCTCAATTCTGTAGGCCTCTTTTCGTCATCTTTCTACAGAGAGGATATTCTGATGGCTGATGATCAGGCCCTAAGCATTTTATACACCACTCATTAGTGTCTGTGGCTGAGATGGTACTGCCACATTTGGAGTATTTCTTAAAACCACTAGATGATTTTTCCATTGTGTCTGTGACAAAATGGAAGGCCTAGGCCTAAGATGGCGTTGATGCCCCTGAAGTAAAGAAATAATCCTTTTCTTCAATGTTTGTTTGTTTGTTTTTTTAAAGAAAAAGAAGAAAGAAAGAAAGTACCAACGGATGTCGGTACCAGTGTCGACGGGAAGGCAGATGTGAACCTCATAAATATGAAAAAACAGGAATTTTCTGGGGTAACAGGATTTGCTCCCTATCAGCTCCGCGGAAAACTAAGAACTGAGGAGGGAGAGTGGGAAAGGCGGGAAGGCAGCTACAAAGGTGCAGTGGGATGCTCCCAAAGCTTTCCTATTGGACACTGGGGAGCATTCCCACATGGGCTCCATCGATACCGATGTCACCCATATGTGAAGACTACATTCCTTCTGGCTCCTGGAGATATTGGTTGACTGACAGATAACAGAAGGTAGTGGTAAACAGAACTCACTCAGAAGAAAGGAAGGTGCATAGTGGCATGCCTCAGGAATCGATCCTGGGACCAATATTATTCAATGTATTTGTGAGTGATATTGCAGAAGGACTGAATGGAAAAGTCTGCCTTTTTGCGGATGACATGAAAATTTGCAATAGAGTGAACTCTTCTGAGGAAGTGGAAAACACGAGGAAAAAACTAAAACCATTGGAAGAATAGTCTAATGCTTGGCAGTTAAGATTCAATGCAGTCATGCACTTGGGATGCAGAAATCCAAAGGAATCATATGCAATGGGGGAGAGAGATTGGTGTGTATGGACTAGAAGAGGGACCTTGGAATGCTAGTATCTGAGGATCTCAAGGTGGCAAAACAATGCGATAAGGCAGTTGACAAAGCCAGAAGGATGCTGGGCTGCATACAGAGAGGAATAATTAGCAGAAAGGAGGAGGTATTAATGCCCCTGTACAAGTCGCTAGTGAAGCCTCACTTGGAGTACTATGTTCGGTTTTGGAGACCATATCTCACAAACAATATAAGAAGACTTGAAATGGTTCAGAAGAAAGTGACCAAAATGATTTGGAGCCTGTGCAGAAGACGTATGAGAAGAGACTTGAAGACCTAAATATATATATACCCTAGAGGAGAGGAGGGACTGTGGAAATATGTTATAGATTTTTAAATACTTAAAGGGTATCAATGAACAAACAAACCTTTTTCAAAGAAGAGGAAGCTGTAAAATTAGAGGGCATACGATAAAACTGCAAAGCGGTAAACTTTAAAGCAACATTAGGAAATACTTTTTCACTAAAAGGGTGGTGGATGCTTTTAATGTCCGCCCGATGGAGGTGGTGGGGACAAATACAGTGATGCAATTCAAAATGACATGGGACAGACGCAATGGATTCCTTTATAGCAGGAGGATGAATTCAAAGCAAACTTAAATATCTTTTATACTTCAAGAAAAAGAGGAGGGCTGACCTACATGGAGCAGCAGGTACAACCCTCAACACAGGCATAGAGGAGGATGACATGCACAGAGCTGAAGTTAGAACTACTCTAGCCACCTTACTGGCCAGACTAGATGGGCAATACTGGTTTTATCTGCCATCATATACTATGTTACTATGGTTGCACACTAGGAATCACCATCCTGGAAAAGGATTTGGCATCATCGTGGATAATTCGTTGAAATCTTCTGCCCAGTGTGCAGTGGAGGCCAAGAAAATAAATAGAATGCTAGGAATCATAAGTAAAGGAATGGCAAATAAAACCAAGGATATTATAATGTATCTGTATTGCTCCATGGTGCACCCACACTTTGAATATTGTTTGCAATTCTCATCACCACATCTTAAAAAGCATATATCGGAATAAGAAAAAGTACAGAGAAGAGCAACCAAAATAATACAGGGGATGGAAGAATACCTCTTTGAGGAAAGGTTAAAAGGTTAGGGCTCTTCAGCTTGGAAAAGAGACGGTTGAGGGATAGTTTCCCCAAGCTTATCTCCATGTTAAACCCCCTGTTCTATGTAAATGACGGCCAATGTATCTGACCAAGTGTTATATTGTTTTAATGTAAACCGCACTGATGACAAATAGCGCGGTATATAAGAAATGTTAAATAAATAAATAAAGAGGTCTATAAAATAATGAATGTAATAGAACAGGTAAACATGGATCGGTTGTTTATTTCTTCAAGAAGTTGAAAGACTAGGGGACATGTAATGAAGCTACAGTGTTACACATTTAAGACTAAGCAGAAAAAATATTTTTTCATGAAACGTAACACTGGTCAACAAATGTTTACAAAAGTCATGTTACTGAAATAAAAATAGTCATTTCTTATCAATTTTTATATGCTGAACACGAATATGACAGTGAAATTGCAAAGTTGGCTCTAGGTTTTTTGTAATCTACAAGAATTAATGTTTACATCATGAAATGCATGTCAATAGAAAATATAATAGGCCTTCGGTTAATACCTGTAAAAACCAAGTCATAGACTACTTCTTAGATTTTTTCGCCTGTCTCTTGTACAGCTGTTCGGGAGCTTCTCTGGGGAGTGTCCAGCAGTAGTCAGCCAGCATTGTAGTGGACCATTTTCCCTGGTATCTTTGCTCCATCGTTGCGATATCCTGGTGAAAACGTTCGCCCTGTTCATCACTAACCATACCACAGTTGTCAGGAAAGAAATCGAGATGGGAATCAAGGAAATGGATCTTTAGAGACATATTGCAGCCAAGTTTCTGATACTGCATCAGCATGTCTTCTTTGTAGTTTTCTGCCCTAACATTCCCGAGAAAGTTTGTTGACACTAGGCGAAAAGCATTCCATGCTTGTTTCGCATCACCCTGCAGCAACTTGTTGAACCGGTCATCTTTGAAGAGCTCTCGAATCTGAGGACCCACAAAAACTCCCTCTTTAATCGTTGCTTCGCTGAGTCGAGGGAATTTTTCATGCAGGTATCGGAAAGCTGGCGAAGTGCGGTCCATGGCTTTCACAAAGTTTTTCATCAAACCTAGTTTGATGTGAAGGAGTGGTAGCAGGATTTTGTGAGCCTCAACCAGAGCTGGGTGCTGGATATTCTTCTCTCCAACTGTTACATTTTGTCTGCGATTCCATTCCTTCCGCAAGTAGTGCCAATCCCTTGCTTGGCTACCCCACTCACATAAGAAACACATGTATTTTATATATCCCTGCTGCAGTCCCATTTAAAGGGCAACTACCTTCAAGTCACCACAGAGGTGCCAGCTGTACTTGTTATAGTTAATGGAAGTCAGTAGATGCTTTAAGTTATCACATGTCTCTTTCATCTGGACGGCATGCACTACTGGAATAGATGGAAGACGGTTTCCATTGTTCAAAAAGCACAGCCTTCAGACTCAGTTTTGAAGAGTCTATAAATAGTCTCCAGTCTTGTGGGTCATGAGTGATTTTTAAGGCATTCATGAGGCTTTCAATATCGGAACAGAATACCAGATTACTTTCCTTTCCGACTGCGTACAGTACACTGCTGACGTCAGATGGCTTCAGCAGCCGTCTGGCAATAGTATTGCATTGCATCAGAAAATGATGCAATCAACTCTGGATGATGTGTGCATGCTGGTATTATGCAATGTGATGTAATATTACATCATTCAAGGCTTATTTGGGATGTTGTTGATGTTCTACTGGATAAATTTACACGTTGAAACGTCAAAAATGAACTACATGCAATATCTTCAAAACGAGAGCCAATAATTCTTTTTTAATGTTATATTCGTGTTCAGCTCACCAAGATACTACAGATTAGAGCCTTTTAAAGTCAGTAACGATTTCAATGTTGACCAGTGTAATCAAACTCTGGAATTTGTTGCCGTAGGATGTAGTAAAAGCTGTTAGTGTAGCCAGGTTTAAAAGAGATTTGGACAAGTTCCCAGAGGAAAAGTCCATAAACCATTATGAAAGTAGATTGAGGAAATCCACTTAACTTGGGATAAGCAGCATGGAATCTGTCAAACTTTTGGGAATCTAACAAGTACTTGTGACCTGGATTGGCCACTGTTGGAAACAGGATTCTGGGCTCAATTGACCTTTGGTCTGACCCAGTATGGTATATCTTATGTTCTTATGTGTGCACTTACCACATGATTAGCAGTAATACTATCGCTTGATAAGTGCACCCATTGAGCCCTGTCTGGACCTTGCCGGAAAGTTCCCGGCAGTTAGCACACAATCATGAATCCTAGTGTGCAGCACGATAAATGTGGGTTTACCTAATGACACACCTAGAGGTATTGTTATATGCACTCATGCTAATTGCCACATTGCCACTCAGTGTATAGCAATTGCCCTTGCGCTAGCGGCAATGTGCTCTTCATGCCCATATTGTACCCCTCATCTGCCCACTCTTCACCCTAATGTGCAATGGCTGATTTATGTGCATTTTTTGCAGCCAGTATCTGGTTGATAGCTGGTGTTCACTGCAGCCAATTACTGCATGATAAACATGTGCTATCCAGTTCGCAGTGTTTGATATGAAGGCCCCTTAGTGTGATATTTGTTCAAAAACCTGTCTTCCAGTTCTGCCATGAAAGATTGGCATATTGTGCTGCATCCTGGTGCTCACAGTAGTACCCGTGATATGTGGAAAGATGCCATTGTTGAAGTTGAAGCAGTTGTGGGCTAGAATGAATTTGATTAATTTTGTAATCGTTTCTGGTGTGTATAAGTGTTTCAGGGTAGATGCCTTTAGAAATCTGTCACATGCATTTATTCCATCTGTATGGGGATGTTGCTATACAGCGATTCTACATCCATCATGACCAGGAGAGTGCCAAGCGGGTAGTTGCTTGATGTTTTTTTAACTTGTTCAGAAAGTCTGTGGTGCTTGTGTGAAGCTATTTGTCTTGTGTACTAGGAGTCTGAGAAACCTTTCTATGAGTCCAAATATTTCCTCTGTGAGTGTGTCAATACCGGATGTGATTGGCCCAGGGCCGGCCCATCCACTAGACCAGCTGGGCGGCTGCCTAGGGCAGCTGGCCCAGGTGGGGGGTTGCGGCAGCACACATGAGCGGTGGCGGCAGCACTCATGGGCAGCCGCTGATTCCATTGGGAGGGCGGGCAGCAGCAGTATTTCCAAAAATGGCGGCAAAAAGCTGCTGCCCACAACCCCTCCCAAGATGGAATCAGTTGCAGCTGTTTTGTCCATCTTATGTGGTGAAATACATGTTCTTTTATTCTAAATTGTATTACAGTCTGTTGGAGATATTGCCTCATTTGTGGAAATGCCCTTTCAGGTGGAGCTGCCTAAAAAATTCTTCTAGATCTGAAAATAGTTGAATTTCATCTAGTTTACTGGAAGGGCAAAATAAGTCCCTTAGACAGCACTGAGATCTTATGTTGTGATAACTGGGAGTTAGAGGTTGATCATCCCCATTTGATTTTACACTTCCATCAGCGTGGCCAGTGGGAATTAATCTGTAGGTGATCTGCTGACTGTCATGTTCCCCTGGTGTATTTGAATTTGAATTTTTATATTTCTCAGAAGGTCTAAAAAGCATGTTGAGGTAATTTAGGTCTGCTTCATCAGGTCTTATGCTAGTGGTATGAGATGAGAGGTTGGTCTCTGACTGTGGAAGAAAGAGTCCAGTTTTCTTTGCTTCCCTCTGATGATAATGAGTCGTTTCTTAGCTTGGATTCCTCAGTTTTTCCATCAGCTGGTTCATAAGGTGGAAATTTTACTCCTGCATTGTTTTTATCGGTTTCTTCTTTTTAGAATTGATGTATAAGTTCTTTTCTCAATCTCAGACTAATCAGTTTTGCAGATTTTTTCTTCTGTGTTGTCAGAATTGTATGTTGTTGCCAGAGGTTTTTTCTTTATCTTAAGTCCTTTAGGGATGATGTTGTCCTTCTTGCAGTTATGTCAGAAAATAGAGGTGGAGCCTTTTATAATGATTATAATTAAGTGCAATGAAGTATCTTTTCGGTTGAGAGACCGTATCACGGATAGCACATATGATGACCTTTCAGGGATTCCCTGGAGGACACGCCTCTGATGACGATCTCTTTCCATCAGCCAATCAGTAACCATTATAGCTACAAAAGGACAGTTGGGCTTCGGCGTTTTTTCAGGCGATCATCTGAATTGGGTATCACTTGACACAGGACCCAGTTGGGCCCGAAACATGCATGTCATGTCGTGTGGAAGATATTAATCGCCTTTATACAAGATAAGTGCATGCTTCACTACTTATAAAAATTGGGTACGCTGTGGCCCGTTTGAATAAAAGGGTTCTTCCGACAGTGGGGGGAGGCCTCCATTCCTCCCTCTCATGTCGATCGACCCTGACAAAAAATTGATTTTATATTGTTTTTTTCTTGAATATGGTGCCGGTGGTAGCTACTGGCCCTCTCAAATCCAGGCTGAGCATTCACCTCATCAGTGCTGCTGTTGGTTCAGATACACCTAAGCTTCCTTGTGTTTCCTGACCATTCCTCCTGGATATATCCTGTTCACAGCTGCTGTGTTGGCTGTCCTGACTAGATTGCAAGCTCCGCTGAGCAGAGACCATCTGTTACGTGTGTCTGTACAGTGCTGCATATGCCTTGTTTGCGCTATAGAACTGATCAGTAGTAGTTGTTGTAGTTGCAGTAGGACCTTCTGGCTATGGCATCTGAGGCCTACCTATCTGGGTACTTGCATTTCTCACAGCAGCTACACCTGTCCCATCATGGCGTATGTCGGTCTGTATACATCAGCTACCTATGGGGCAACCCTGTCTGCCTTCCCACAGCCAGCTTTGTGGCACTGCTCCCCTGGTCAGGGCTGTGTGGGTATGGGAGGGGAGATCCCTGTGCCATCACATCAAGTAGCCAGACACAAGATATAACCACTCTCAAAGCTCTCATTGATCCTGGCCTGGGTAGGAATATAGGCCACATAGGTCAATCCGTGGAATGATGGTACCACATCAGTCATGTCTCTCAGTGCCAGGCTCAGCAGATGTATGGCTGCCCTGTCACACTGCCAACAATATCCAATCTAAGTAGAGTACCCTTTGTACAATAATCCAGAAGGAATCAGCATAGGTTCCCTATGGCTAAATACCAAAAGCCAAATTAATATGAATAAAATACAGTCTCTAAAATGCTTGTATGCAAATGCTAGAAGTCTAAAAAATACAATGGGAGAGTTAGAATATATAGCACTAAATGAGGGGTTAGATATGATTGGAATCTCAGAGACATGGTGGAAGGAGGACAACCAGTGGGACACTGTGATACCTGGGTACAAATTATATCGTAATGATAGAGCTGATCAAATTGGTGGCGGGGTTGCGCTCTACGTTAGAGAGGGCATTGAGTCAGAAAGGATTAAAGGTTTACAGGAAACAAAATTTGCTGTAGAATCTCTATGGATTGAAATTCCATGTCAAAAGGGGAAGGCGATGGCAGTGGGGGTGTACTATTGAGCGCCTGGCCACAATGAACAAATGGATAATGAAATGCTGAAAGAAATCAATGAAGCTAACAAAAGTTACAGCACAATAATAATAATGGGTGATTTCAATTACCCCGGTATCGACTGGGCCAGTGTCACGGCAGGACATGCTAGGGAGATAAAGTTCCTAGATGAAATAAATGACTGCTTCTTGGAGCAACTGGTTCATGAACTGACCAGAAGGGAAGCCATATTGGACCTAGTCCTTAGTGGAACACCAGATCTGGTGCAAAAGATAAGGGTGTTGGGGCCACTTGGCAATAGTGATCATAGCATGATCGCATTTGATTTAATTAGTGGAGGAGGGATAGTAAGGAAATCCACAGTACTATCTTTTAACTTTCGAAAGGGAAACTATGATAAAATGAGGAAAATAGTTAAGAAAAAACTAAAAGGAGCTGTAGTAAAGGTTAAAGACTTACATCAAGCTTGGGTGTTGTTTAAAAATACTATCTTGGAAGCCCAGACCAGCTGTATTCCACGCTTTAAGAAAAGTGGAAGGAAGTCCAAAAAACTGCCAGCATGGTTTAAAGGTGAGTTCAGAGAGGCTGTTGTTGCCAAAAGAGCATCTTTCAAGAAATGGAAAAAAGAGCCAAATGACGAAACCTGGAAACAGCACAAGCACTGGCAAGAAAAATGCAAGGCATTGATAAGGCAGGCAAAGGGAGAATTTGAGAAGAAGCTTACTGTGGAAGCAAAAACGTGTAATAAAGACTTTTTCAAGTACATTTGTAGCAAAAAACCTGTGAGAGTCAGTTGGTCCATTAGATAATAGAGGGGTTAAAGAAGCACTAAGAGGCGACAAGGCGATAGCAGAGAGACTGAATGAATTCTTTGCTTTGGTCTTTACTGAGGAAGATGTAGGGATGTTAACCATGACTGAAGTGGTATTTAAATGTGCGGAAGAATTGAAGGAAATATCGATACACCGGGAAGATGTATTACAACTATTTAATAAACTGAAGAGTAGGAAATCACCTGGGCCAGATGATATACATCCAAGGGTGTTGAAAGAACTGAAATATGAGATTGCAGACCTGCTATTAGTAATCTGTGAACTATCATTAAAATCATCTGTAATACCTGAAGACTGGAGGATGGCGAACGTAACACCAATTTTTTAAAAAGGGTTCCAGGGGTGACCAAAAAGAACAAAATTGCTGAACATGTAGATAGTCATGGCTTAACGGGAGACAGCCAACATGGGTTTCGACAAGGAAGATCTTGTCTTACTAATCTGTTATGTTTTTTTGAAGGTGTGATAAACAGGTAGACAAAGGTGAGTCGGTTGATATAGTGTATCTGGACTTTCAGAAAGCCTTTGACAAGGTCCCTCATCAGAGACTTTTGGCAAAACTAAAGAGTCAAGGGATAGGAGGCAGTATACTATTGTGGATCAGGAACTGGTTAAAAAATAGAAAGCAGAGGGTAGGTCTAAATGGCCAATTTTCCCAATGGAGAAAGGTGAATAGTGGTGTACCCCAGGGATCTGTACTGGGTCCGCTGCTTTTTGACATATTCATAAATGACCTGGAATAATGAGTGAGGTTATCAAATTTGCAGATGACACAAAACTATTTAAAGTTGTTAAAACCCAAGAGGATTGTGGAAAATTGCAAGAGGATCTTGATAAATTGGAAGACTGGACATCAAAATGGCAGATGAAATTTAATGCGCTGATTGGCTCCCAATCAGCGCACGCAACAAATACAAAACAATCATAAACATATTCAAGATCAGACAACACACATCAGCCAACAGCCTACACACCCTCATACAACCAGACACCAGCACTCGCCCAAGAAGAAAAGGCACCTCCAACCGTGTTAACACCCCTAAAGACTTCAGGAAAGCACGCAAGGACACCACTGAACGGGCACTCTCCCTAGCTGCCCCAACAATCTGGAACACTCTCCCAGACGTTCTGAGAACAACGATGGACCTCAAAGACTTTCGCAAACAGCTGAAGACAACGCTGTTCACAGAGCACTATGGACATGTCACATAACCTAAGAACAAACCAACATACACCTTCCTGACCCTCATATAGAAGAATGGATAACAGCTCATGACATTGCATAGCTCTCAATGTATAGAAAAATGTATTTCACCACACGATGTATTATAGCGCACAATGTACATAACTCCATCTAATCAAATACACAACACATCAGACACTCCTAACATGATATACTCTTCACTACATGTATAACCCGAACACTCCTTCTGATTGTTTGCTATGATACCGTTTTGATTGTAGGATAAGGCAGTATAGAAATACTGTTAAATAAAAAGAATGTGGACAAGTGCAAAGTTATGCACCTAGGGAAGAACAACCCAAACTATGGTTACACGATGCAAGGTTCCACATTAGGAACCACTACCCAGGAAAGAGATTTAGGCGTCATTGTGGATAACATGTTAAAACTCTCTGCCCAGTGTGCAGCGGCGGCCAAGAGAGCAAATAGAATGCTAGGTATCATAAGGAAAGGAATGGAAAATAAAACAAAGGATATTATAATACCTCTATATCGTTCCATGGTGAGACCGCACCTTGAAAATTGTGTGCAATTCTGGTCCCCGTATCTTAAAAAGGATATAGCGTTATTAGAAACGGTTCAGAGAAGAGCCACCAAAATGGTAAAGGGGATGGAAGGATACCCCTATGAAGAAAGGCTAAAAAGGTTAGGGCTCTTTAACCTGGAAAAGAGATAGCTGACGGGAGATATGATAGAAGTCTATAAATTAATGAATGGAGTGGAACGGATAAACGTAGATAGATTGTTTATGTTATCATAATATAGAGAGACTAGGGGACATGCAATGAAGCTACAGGGTAAACTATTTAAGACTAATAAAAGAAAATATTTTTTCACTCAACGTGTAATCAAACTCTGGAATTTGTTACCGGAGGATGTAGTAAAGGCTGTTAGTGTAGCTGGATTTAAAAAAGGTTTGGACAAGTTCCTGGAGGAAAGGTCCATAAACCATTATTAAGATGGGACCCAGGTTATCAATGCCTGACCCAATACAAGCATTGTGGAACCTGTGTCTTTTGTGGAAACTGCTAGGTACGTATGACCTAGATTGGCCACTGTTGGAAACAGGATACTGGGCTTGATGGACCTTGGTCTGACCCAGTATGGCATATCTTCTGTTCTTATGTTCTATTTGCTCTCTTGACCGCTGCTGCACACTGGGCGGAGGGTTTTAACATGTTATCCATGATGATGCCTAAATCCTTTTCCTGGGTTGTGGTTCCTAATGTGGAACCTTGCATCGTGTAACCATAGTTTGGGTTGTTCTTTCCTAGGTGCATAACTTTGCACATGTCCACATTAAATTTCATCTGCCATATGAATGCCCAATCTTCCAATTTATCAAGATCCTCTTGCAATTTTCGACAATCCTCATGGGTTTTAACATCTTTAAATAGTTTTGTGTCATTTGCAAATTTGATAACCTCACTCGTTGTTCCCTTTTCCAGGTCATTTATGAATCTGTCAAAAAGCAGAGGACCCAACACAGATCCCTGGGGTACTCCACTATTCACCTTTCTCCATTAGGAAAATTGCCATTTAGCCCTACCCTCTGCTTTTTATCTTTTAACCAGTTCCTGATCCACAATAGTACACTGCCTCCTATCCCATGACTTTTTAGTTTTGACAAAAGTCTCTCATGAGGGACCTTGTCAAAGGCTTTCTGAAAGTCCAGATACACTATATCAATGACTCAACTTTGCCTACCTGTTTATTCACACCTTCAAAAAAGCATAACAGATTAGTAAGACATCATCTTCCTTCTCTAAACCCATGTTGGCTGTCTCCCATTAAGCCATGATTATCTACATGTTCAGCAATTTTGTTCTTTATGATGGTTTCTACCATTTTTCCCAGTACTGACGTCAGGCTCACCAGTGTGTAGTTTCCTGGATCACCCCTGGAACCCTTTTTAAAAATTGGCATTACATTTTATTTATTTACATTCTCTTATATACCATGCTATTCTGCATCAGTGTGGTTTACATTAAAAAACTGAAATTACATTGAACAGGGCATTATAACTTGGAAATAACTATTTTACAGGGAACATGGGCTATGGAGGGTTAAGTGGCTTGTCCAAGACCACAAGGAGCACCTGTGGGACTAGAAACCCCAGTCCTTCTGGCTCAAGGTTGCTGTCCTCTAGTGGGATTTGAACCCCCAACCTTCTGGCCTTAAGTACCTTGCCCCAACCACTAGGCCACTCCTCCACTCTTCAGGTATTACAGATTAGTTTAATGATAGTTCACAGATTACTAATAGCAAGTCTGCAATCTCATATTTCAGTGCTTTCAACACCTTTGGATGTATACAAGGTGATTTGCTACCCTTCAGCTTATTAAATAGTTGTAATACATCTTCCCGGTGTATCAATATTTCTTTCAATTCTTCCGCAGTATGACCTTTAAATAACACTTCAGTCATGGGTAACATCCCTATATCTTCCTCAGTAAAGACTGAAGCAAAGAATTCATTCAGTCTATCCGCTGTAGCCTTCTCCCCTCTTACTGTCCCTTTTACCCCGCTATCATCTAATGGTCCAACTGACTCTCTGACAGGTTTTTTACTATGAATGTATTGAAAAAGTCTTTATTATGCGTTTTTGCTTCCACAGCAAGCTTCTTCTCAAATTCTCCAGTTTTTGTCATTTGGCTCTTTTTTCCATTTCCTGAAAGATGCCTTTTTGGCAACAACAGCATCTCTGACCTCACCTTTAAACCATGCTGGCAGTTTTTGGACTTCCTTCTACTTTTCTTAAAGCGTGGAATACAGCTGTTCTGGCCTTCCAAGATAGAATTTTTCAACACCCAAGCTTGATGTAAGTCTTTAACCATTGCAACTGCTCCTTTTAGTTTTTTCTTAACTATTTTCCTCATTTTATCATAGTCTCCCTTTCAAAAGTTAAAAGGTAGTACTGTGGATTTTCTTACCATCCCTCCTCCATTAATTAAATCAAACGCGATCATGCTATGATCACCATTGCCAAGTGGCCCCAACATCCTTATCTCTTGCACCAGATCTGATGCTCCACTGAGGACTAGGTCCAATATGGCTTCCCCTCTGGTCGTTTCATGAACCAGCTGCTCCAAGAAGCAGTCATTTATTTCATCTAGAAACTTTATCTCCTTAACATCTCCTGCCGTGACACTGGCCCAGCAAATACCGGGGTAATTGAAATCACCCATTATTATTACTGTGCTGTAACTTTTGTTAGCTTCCCTGATTTCTTTGAGCATTTCATCATCCTTTTGCTCATTCTGGTCAGGTGGTCGATAATACACCCCCACTGCAATCTCCTTCCCCTTTTTATATGGAGTTTCAATCCATAGAGATTCTACAGTGAATTTTGTTTCCTGCAAAACTTTAATCCTTTGTGACTCAATGCCCTCTCTAACATAGAGTGCAACCCCTCCACAAATTTGATCAGCTCTATCATTACGATATAGTTTGTACCCAGGTATCACAGTGTCCCACTGGTTGTCCTCCTTCCACCATGTTTTTATTTATTTATTTATGGTTTTCTCCTATACCGTCCCTTCCAGAGATCAAGGGCGGTTTACAGAGAACAATTGAATAACTTGAACAACTTTTACATGTAACGTCAGTTATAACTATTTACAAACAACTTTTGTGTGAAATTGTGGTGCTAACTATTTACAATTGTGGTGCTAACTATTTACAAATAAAATATATTGTACAACATATTGTGCAAATAACCTTGAGTCGATCTTTGAGTTATATTCTTCATTTGGCTATGGGATCTTCATTTGGCATGTCTCTGAGATACCAATCAAATCTAACCTCTCATTTAGTACTATATATTTTAACTCTCCCATTTTACTTTTTAGACTTCTAGCTTTTGCACACAAACATTTTAGAGACTGTATTTTATTCATTTTAATCTGGCTATCAGTAGGCAGGGGCAATTTGGAATCTTTAAGCTCTGTCTGCTCTGACCTAAACGTGTAATCAAACTCTGGAATTTGTTACCAGAGGATATAGTAAAAGCTCTTAACATAGCTGGGTTTAAAAAAGGTTTGGACAATTTCCTGGAGGAAAGGTCCACAAACCATTATTGAAAGGGCCACAGGATATCACTGCTTGACCCAATACAAGCATTGAGGAACCTGTATCTTTTGGGGAGACTGCTAGGTACTGTCACAGCCCCTCCCGGTGGCAGCATGCTGACGGGTCAGGGCGGACATTTATTGTTTGTTGAAGCCGGGAACTCTAACTTAGACCAGGTGCATTATGGTCCTTGTAGTTCCCTTCTTTATAAAGAATAGTTGTGTGAGCCTTGTGCTGGGTTAAATATAAGGTTTTATTCCCTTGATGCGCTAAGGTTCTCCAAGAAGACAACAGAATTCACCTTGATTCAGGGTTTCTACCAAAGTATTTACAAAGTCCAAAACTGTTATAAGAGCTTCACAGTCTTTTCCTTTCAAGCAGGATTTTTCAATATAAACAGGTTAAATAAACACAAAAACTTCTTCTTTGCAGCTCAACAAAGCAATGACATTTTAGAGCATGTCTTATGCTATGACTCTGTGAGAGATTCTATACTCTCAGCTACACAGAGAGTACAGTCCATAGGATATTCAGGTAGCAATGGTTCTGGTTCTACAAGGTCTGTTTGCATATCCTCTTGCTCAGATATGGTGTCTGCTAAGCCTGAGCTTTCCCTAGGCAAAACTGGATGTACTTCAGTAGTTCTCTCCAAGACTTTCCAGCCTGGCTGGACCTGGTCTGGCCAACAATTAATATGGCTTTTATCTAGGACTTTCTGCACAGGTTTCCAAAGCTTTCCCCAGCTTTGTTTCTCATATCAATGGCTCTCTGGTTTACAAGCCTTTCTAGGACCTGGCACACATTCAGGAAAGGAGGTGTGAATGTACCTTTGTTCTCTGAGACGTGCGTTGCTGGTATTCCCTCTACCAGGCACTCTCCTGCTTACACTGTCTCCCTTGGAGACTTCTTTCTGGAGCTTTTCAGCATGGGCTTGTCCTTCCTGGAAGTTGTCCCTTCCTTGTAAGGACTGCAAGCTTAACTGCCTTTCCTTCCGTAGTTGGAGCTTTCCCCTTTCTCTCTCCTTAGTAGCAGGGGTTTCTGTTGCTCTCTGTATTTGTGGTCCTCTCTGCTCCTGTGGTCGCCTTTCTATTCGTAGTCCTCTCTGTATTGGTGGTCCTCTCTCTATTCTCCTGACCGAGCACTGCTTATAAAGCCGTTTCTCTAGTGAGTTTTCTGGTCCTCTACTCAGGTGTGTTTGATTAACTATTGCATTATTACAATCTGGGTGTGTCAGCCTACCTTCTGCAGCCTCATGCCTACTCCCTCTAGCTGCACTTCTTGGTAACTGCATTCTCTGTAAATCAGTTTCTTTAAAAGAAACGGAGTTTTCTCCTAACTCCATAGCTTCAGTAGTGTCAGCTTTATCACAGTACTTATGGCCTAGATTGGCCACTATTGGAAACAGGATACTGGGCTTCATGGACCTTGGTCTGACCCAGTTTGGCATATCTTATGTTCTTATGTTCTTATGACCTTTTCAATGCTTCTTTAGAGTCAGGAATGGTTGCAGAGGACTGAAGAAAGGCACATGTGTTCTCTTTACACAAAAGCAGAAGTAAGGATGTGGAGGAATGGAGTGGAGTGGAGTCAAATGGAGGAGTGGCCTAGTGGTTGGAACAAGGTATTTCAGGCCAGAAGGTCAGGGGTTCAAATCCCACTAGAGGACAGCAACCTTGGGCCGGAAGGACTGGGGTTTCTAGTCCCACAGGTGCTCCTTGTGGTCTTGGGCAAGTCACTTAACCCTCCATGTTCCCTGTAAAATAGTTATCTCCAAGTTATAATGCCCTGTTCAATGTAATTTCAGTTTGTTCAATGTAAACCGCACTGATGCAAAATAGCATGGTATATAAGAGAATATTTAAATAAGGATGGGATTGAAAACTACAGGCCAATTAGTCTAACCTCTGTGGTAAGTAAATTATTGGAAATGCTGCTAAAAGGGAGAATAGTGAGGTTTTTGGAGTCTAATTCATTGCAGGATCCGAGGCTGCATGAGTTTACCAGAGGCAGGTTTTGTCAGACAAATCTGATTGATTTCTTTGACTGGCTGACCAGTGAGTTGGACCGAGGGAAAGCCCTAGATGTGGTGTACTTAGATTTCAGTAAAGCCTTTGACACCATTCAGCAGGTGATTTATAAACAAACTGAACACCCTAAGGATGGACCCTAAAGTGACTAATTGGGTTAGAAATTGGTTGAGTGGGAGGCAGCAAAGGGTACAGGTAAACGGAGCTCACTCTGAGAAAAAGGAGGTTACCAGTGGTGTGCCTCAGGGATCTGTTCTTGGTCCGATTCTTTTTAAAATTTTGTTAGTGATATTGCGGACCGGCTGTCGGGTAAGGTTTGCCACTTTGCAGATAATATCAAAATCTGCACTATAGTAGACACCAGGAAGGAGTAGATAACATGAGGAGGGATCTAGCTAAGCTTGAAGAATGGTCAAGAATGCTTGGGTGCATATGGAGAGGAATGGCCAGCAGGAAAAGGGAGGTGATAGTGCCCTGTATAAGTCTCTGGTGCGATCTCATTTGGAGTATTGTGTGCATTTCTGGAGACCACACCTTCAAAAGGACATAAACAGGATGGAGTCGGTACAGAGAGTGGCTACCAAAATGGTTGGTAGCCACTCTCTGCACCGAGTCTACCTACCTGCGTCTATGCGCCAAGCATCCTCCCTGGCCATCTTCAAATCCAGGTTGAAGATCCACCTCTTCACCATTGCATTCAGATCCTGACTCGTTCCTCATCTTACCCTAACCCCCGTCAACGTTTATGACCAAACTACAGACCAAACTGTACTACACCGTACCTTGCGCAGAACTGACTAATGCTCTGTACTCTTCTAACTAATGTACTGTTGTAACTAGATTGTAAGCTCCGATGAGCATGACTCTGACGGGCAGGGACAGTAACTGAATTCAAGAAAGCATGGGACCAACACAGAGGATCTCTAAAGGCAAAAAGTGGACTGTTGTAGTTGTTATGGAAGGACAGACTAGATAGGCCATGTGGTCTTTTTCTGTCGTCATATTTCTATGTTTCTATGTTTCTATGTTTCTATGTCTCTTGTATGTTGGCTACCTCTTGTAGGTTAGCTGTGCAGCACTGCGTGCGTGGCGCTTTACAAGTGCTGAATAGTAGTAGTAGTAGGTTGGTGGTCTTTGTTATAAAGCATATGAGGACAGTCTTATGAGGACAGTCTTAAAGATCTTAACATGTATATGTTAGAGGAAAGGCAGGATAGAGGAGATATGATAGAGATGTTTACATACCTCTGTGGCATAAATGCACAGGAGGAAAGCCTCTTTCGATTGAAAGCAAGCTCTGTTACGAGGAGATATACAATGAGGGTGGAAGGGGATAGACTCAAGAATAATATGCATAGAAATCTTTCTTTACGGAAACAGTGGTCAGGGGCGGCTCTATAATGAGGCCAAGTGAGGCGGTGACCTCAGGCGGCAACTTTTTGGGAGCAGCAAAATTGCCCCCAAAAAGACCACCTCACTCGGCCTTCAAAAAAGAAAATTAAAAAACAACGTTGTAAAAACCAGGTGCCGCTGCCGCTCCAGCGGCAATGGCGGCAGAATGAGAAGCCCCATGGCCGCTCGGCACCCCCCCCCCCCCCCCCGCGCCTCTGGAGAGCCTGCTGGTTTCCCCTCTTCACCGGCTCCTACTGTGGATGCAAAATATATGTTGAAAAAGAAAAAGCGAGAACCATAACACAGTTTATAACAAAATAACAATGGGTTAGAATTTAGTTTTATAAACTGTGCTATTGATTCTTGCTGTCTTTTAGTTCCTTGGTGTGCAAACAGGACCGTACCTAGCCCTGTGCAAGAAGTGCAGCCGCACAGGGCGCAAAGGCTTTGGGGGCACATTTTGGCTCTCTGCTGTTGCCCTGCCACCGCTGGCAGAACAATAGTAGGCAGTTAAAATGCGCCCCCAAGCCTTTCCGCAGCACTTTAAGCAGGTCTGGTCCCTCCCTCCTCCGACACAATATCAGAGCTTCGCCTCAGGCAGCAGACTGCCTTGAGCCACCCCTGACAGTGGTAGATGCGTGGAATAGTCTCCTAGTGGAAGTAGTAGAGAGGAGGACAGTATCTGAATTCAAAAAAGCATGGGACAAACACAAAAGATCTCTAAAGGAAAAGAAGGGACTTTAGTAATTGATATGGAAGGGCAGACTACAGTAGATAGGCCATGTGGTTTTTTTCTGCCATTAAAAAAACTCACCACTACTTTCAAACTACTGAACAATATAGCCCCATCCATTCTCTCTACACTCATCCAGATCCCCCCAAACACAAGAACCAGAAGAGAAAATGCACTGCACTCACTTGAGATCCCAAATACATTCAGGAAAATGAAGCAAGCCACAAGCTCCAGGGCATTCACTTTCACCACCCCCTCCCTCTGGAACTCCTTACCTCTATCAATCCGCTCAATCAAGGATTTCCAGCAGTTTAAAAAATCACTCAAAACATACCTCTTCACTGCACACTACGGAATACAAAACACAACACAAAACATCTCCAAGAACTCACAGGCACACTAACCGCATACCCCAACCCAAAGTACAGGCAACATTCACCTTTAAACAGCATGTACATAGTTCTAAATAATATGTTAAGTTGTTAAGTGTTGCAAGTTTTTATGTAAATAGTTCTAAAAACTACTGTTCTATGTTAGATGTTAGTTATATGTAAACCGCGCCTGATCTCTGGAAGGGGCGGTATGGAAAAATGTAACAAATAAATAAACGTTTCTATGTTTCTATGCTGTGTTCAAAAGTGCTCCACTGTTTATTTTCTGCTGACACGAGTGTTGCCCCCAACCCAAGAATTTTAACTGCCATGCCCCACTCCACTCCAGCCTCCCCAAAAAGCTGAGTCACTGATCATCTTTGGGCTTGATGGACCTTTGGTCTGACCCATATTGCAACTCTTATGTTCTTATAGTCTTAAATTCACAACATAGCAGTGTAGAGCAGGTACTACCAAGCCGCACCCTGCATTTTTATTTCTGATTAGTTCTAAATCATACATTTCCTGACAGAGGACACACAATGAATCTTATAAACTTTTTAATCGTGAGCTCTATCAAAAGTTCATAGGCATAAGTAAAGGGTTATATACTTCCTGCAAGAAAGGAGGCAAGATTATGCAACTAATTTCAAACAAAAACTATACAAATACAATGTGAATAGTTTTGTTTTAAAAATAATTTAGCATGTATTTGGCAAATATACAGTAGATGCGGCTATAATGTTTGCTTTAACAAATTATGAACCGTTATTTCCGCAGTAATGCAGTCTTGCCTTGCTGAATTTGTATAGTAATGAGGAGTGTCTGTATCCTTTCATAGGGAGGAAATGATTGATTATAGAGAAAAAAAAGTGACAGGGGAAGGAGGGAGATGAGTACACATACATACAGAATAACTTCTATTTTTGCCAGATAAGAACAGCACTGGCGTGGTCACTACTTACTAGAATATCGGTAAAACAATGTGCTAGTACCTTGTCAAGATGATACATTATTTATTGACTGATTGATTTAATTTGAATTTATTTAACCAAGGACAACCTTGTACAGACATAGTTGTTAAATGTTTATGCTGCCATCTACAGGAAGTGTTAACAATAGTGTTGGAGCACAGGTTGTGCATTCCCTACCTCTCAGACAGTAAGTCTATTTATGTATTTAATGTCGTAGTCCAAGAATGCCAGATTAAGATAAAAACCTTGTCTGTGGTACAGCTGCTGTATTAGTCCGCAGAGACACAGAGAAATCAATATGAACAAGCAAGCTGCAAAATCATCACCTGTTACCCATTTACTGACTTTCATTTTTACATCATTCATTTCAATGTTCTACAAGAAACTCGCTTTCCATCAGGGAAATCCTGCACACTTGTATTATCATAGATACTCTGACATTTCTGTCATAAATTCTGAATCAGTTTGTTATGTGTATGTGTCTTCAACAATCATGCAGAACTTCAGCCCCAACACGTCCTGCATTACCTGCATTAGGTCACTTCCAAAAAATTTATTTTAGCACAAGGCACGAGGAAGTATAGTTTAAAATATGACACAACAAATGTATTAGTTAAATTATTGGAAGATATTGAGCCCTAGATTTGCTAAAAGGCACTACTGCATTAACATGTGTTATTTATGTAACCCCTCTTTCTGTGGAACTGCTAGGCAGAACAAGAGAGCACTCCGAATCCTAGAGCTATTCGACAAAGTTTCTCTGAGCTCTTGGTCTGTAAATATCAGGGTTCAGATTTGAGGGAAGAAATTACCTCAGTGGAAACCAATATTTCAAGCATAAGCACTTGACACACTCCCATTCACCCTTCTCAATAATTAGAGTTCAGGCCAGAAGTTTGTGTTCTGAACCAAGGGTTTACATAAAATTTAGGGTCACTGATAAAATAATTTATAACATTTGGGTAAACATTACTTATGAACTATGTTACAAAATCGATAATTTCTTTTAACCAAGTTGGAGTATCTTTGTTACCCCAGTCCTTCTGCTGAGAGGCACTCAGTTCTGTTTTTCTATCTCACAGGCACCATATAAGTGAGTGAAGATACTTGACAAGTTAATTATATCACTTAACGGGTTACGTTTTACCTAATCAGTCTCTTTCCTGAATACGTGAAGCTCAGTGACTCAAACCTGTGGGACTGGCTTCTTCAGCAAGCTTTTGAAGTAATCTAGGCTGCTAAGTTCTAGGTATGCTCAGTAAGGGCTGTCCTTCTTGATCGGTGTCTTTGTATGTCTCTGTGTTCATGATATTGTATAAGGATGACTATTGTGCTATGCATTCCCTAGCCTCCTGTATAGATTTTGTGGTGGTGGTATATTGTGTTGTTTGTATATAGACTGAATGGTCATATATCAAATTGGTTCAAATAAATAAATAAAATAAACCTCACAGTTCCCTTGCATGAGCACCTTTGGACGAAGGTGATGTTTTTGTCTTCTCATGGTAATACAGCTTCTCTCAGTCCTCTGACTGTTGGAGTTTGGAAGAACTGGTGCAGACTCTCTTCAGGAACCTCCACTTCAAGCTGAGCTCTTCTGCTAGTTGCAGCAACTCTAGGCCTCTTTATTACTCCTCCTATCCTGGTCCTAGTGACTGGATCTTGCAAGGGTGCCTGAAGCACCTTCCCCTTTAAGGCAGCTCCCTGTTCAGCAATGAATGGTGCAATGGCTTGAGGGATAAAGACAGGAAAAAGTCTCTGGACGAGGTTTTTATAATAGGGGTTGTTACTATTTCTTGAGAGTCCCTCCCATCCTAAACTTGACTCACTGGAGGAACCTCCCTTGATCTGGAAGTTGCCGCACATTTCCCAACATTGGTAGAGCCAATGAATGATGCTACTGCTTTTGATACATCAGATCCATGGGGTCTCTATACTCATTCCCCACTTTGAAGAAAACAAACTAGTGAACCTCAATGAAACCATTTTTCCCAATACTCCTGAATTGTCTCCTTATCCAAGGGAGTGGTGCCAAAGGACTGGAGAGAGGCTCATGTGGTGCCTTTACACAAAAGCGGAAGTAAGGATGTGGTTGAAAACTACAGGCCGGTTAGTTTAACTTTGGTGGTGAGTAAATTATTGGAAACGCTGCTGAAAGAGAAAATAGTGAGGTTTCTGGAGTCCAGCGGATTACAGGATCCGAGGCAGCATGGATTCACCAGAGGCAGGTCTTGTCAGACAAATCTGATTGCTTTCTTTGACTGGGTGACCAGGGAGTTGGACCGAGGGAGAGCCCTAGATGTGGTGTATTTAGATTTCAGTAAAGCATTTGACACTGTTCCTCACAGGCGACTTATAAGCTGTCTCTGAGCAGAACTGCAACATTGTAAAGTCGATCACCAATGTACCATGGTCAGATCATAAGCTTATAAACCTACAAATTCCTCTGAGCAACAATCATCTTCATAACAATAGAAAACTGGGCAGCACATCTAGAACAACGAGAGGCTTCCGACCTTTCAATAGAGAACTCATACTATCAAGCACCCAACCACTCCTAAACAACACAGTACCCAACCTTGATGAGTCTGTTTCCGCCTGGTTCAACAACCTCAGTACCATTGCCCAACTACCACCCAAAAAGAACATAACACCAAGAAAAAGAACTTCTGCTCCATGGTTCTCCCCCGAATTACAGTCCTCCCTTTCCCATCTACGAAGACTTGAGAAACGCTGGCGCCGATCACTCTCCAGCGATGATCACACAGCCTACAATCAACACCTTACATCTCACCGCAATGCAATCAAAACCATAAGGAAACAATACCACACCGATATGCTCAAAAGATCTTTGAACAAACCGCGTGACCTTTTCAACCTGGTCAAATCACTATCAAAGGAACCATCCTCTAAACAAAAAGAAGATATCCACCCACAGGAATTTGCTGATTACTTACAATCGAAACTTCTACAAACAGATGAGCTCTCCAAAACCACTGTACATGAAACAACCTGCATAACACCCCTAACTGCACTCACCACTCCCTCAGATAAACACATTGAAGACACAATCGCCTCACTCAACACCTCAACTGCACAAACCGACCCATGCCCAGCCTTTTGGATAAAGGATCTCCGAAGCTCATTTAGCCCTTTCATTGCTAGACTAATTAACCTCTCCTTTACATCTGGCTCCTTCCCATCTGCGTTAAAGCTCACATCCATTAGACCTCTACTAAAAAACGCGAAACTAGACCCTAAACGGCCCGATTCATACAGACCAATAGCCAGCATCCCCCTGCTAGCTAAAATCTTTGAGAAAGAAGCACAAAGGCAAATTCAAGACCATATAGATTCTGCAGCCCCCCTGGACCATGCTCAACACGGTTTCAGAGAATTCCATGGTGTTGAGACACTGCTTACTACTCTTTTCAACGATATTCTCACCACCATAGACAACTTACAGCAAGGCGTTGTACTAATCTTCCTGGATATAGCAGCAGCGTTCGATTCAGTAAACCATGAGATCCTCCTCGGTCGACTGATGGAAAAGGGCATCTGCAACTCAGCACTTGAATGGTGCAAATCATACCTCGACACCAGAATGCAATTTGTGAAATCCGCAACAGGAGAATCCAAACTCTTCCATCAAAAACAAGGCGTCCCACAAGGGTCCTCTCTCTCTTCCCTCATGTTCAATATCTATATGCAGCCGATCTGCAATATCATCAGATCCTTCAATGTGAAATGTATGATATATGCAGACGATATCCTTCTCTACATGCCATTTTCCACAAAGCAAATGGATTTAATGCCTATAACGAATTGCTTCAATGCAGTCTCTGACTGGCTCCTGTCACAAAACCTCCGCATTCAGCACAAAAAAACTGAGGTTCTCTTTATCTCCAGAGACCCCAACTTCACCCCACCACCACATATAAACGTCAAGGGTGCTGAACTATACACCAAGGAAACAATAAAATACCTCGGAGTAACAATTGACCATCGGCTCAACATGATACCACACATAAACAATATCGTAAAAGCTGTATACTTCAAGATACGCACGCTCAAGCACCTTCGTTCCCTACTTGACCCAGAAGACTTCAGAACCATTTACCAAGCATTAATCTTACCACATTTTGACTTCGCCAACACAATTCTTCAAGGGCTCCCACAATCCACCTTGAGCCCATTACAGCTCGCGATGAATACTGCTGCAAGGATTCTTCAAGGAGTTTCCAAAAGTGAACATATCACTCCTATTCTCAAACAGCTCCATTGGCTCCCCATACATGGAAGGCTAATATTCAAAACCCTGATTCTTACATTCAAGGCCATCAAGGGTATATCCTCAAACTCACTTTCTGAGCTCATCCAATTAGTTCCATCAAACAGAATTAGAAGACAGGCAGCACTAAACTCCTTAGCAGTACCAAAGGCCATAATAACATGCAATCTATCTACAGCGAACAGAGCTTTCTTGTTTTGCGCACCAAAATGCTGGAACTCTCTCCCTTCCGACATCCGTGCCATAGCCGACTTAACCCAATTCAGAAAGGCCATTAAATTCATCCTATTCACCAAATACTACCCCACATAAAACATAGCTTAACAGTCCCACCACTTATCCTTCCAATTTTTTTCTTGTTCTCTTACTCTCTTCCTTATGTCCTCCAAAACTGCTTCATTCTCGCCCAACAACCATGCTAAATCATGTACATAGTTCGATTATGTTATCTAGTTAACAGACTACATATTCCATGTATATAGTTCTCCCAGTTTGAACCAAGTTGTCACCCCTGTTATATGTAATACCGAACAGCCTGTTGTTCTGGTTTTGTTATTGTTCCCTGTGAACCGCGCTGATCTCAAAAAGTGCGGTATATAAGAAACTAAAATAAATAAATAAATAAATAAATAAACAAACTGAGCACCCTAGGGATGGACCCTAAAGTTACGCCTTGGGTTAGAAATTGGTTGGGTGGGAGGCGACAAAGAGTACAGGTAAATGGAACTCACACTGAGGAGAAGGATGTTAGCAGTGGTGTGCCCCAGGGATCTGTCCTTGGTCCTATTCTTTTTAACATCTTTGTTAGTGATATAGCGAAAGGGCTGTCAGGTAAGGTTTGCCTCTTTGCAGATGATACCAAAATCTTCAATAGAGTAGACACCCAGGAAGGTGTAGATAACATGAGGAGGGATCTAGCTAAGCTTGAAGAATGGTCTAGAATTTGGCAGCTGGGATTTAATGTTAAAAAATGTAAGGTCATGCATTTGGGCTGCAGCAATCCAAAGGAGCAATATAGTATAGGGGGTGAAGTACTTTTGTGAACTAAAGAAGAGCGGGACCTAGGCATGGTTGTGTCTGATGATCTTAAAGTAGCTAAACAGGTAGAAAAGGTGACAGCAAAAGCTAGAAAGATGCTTGGGTGCATAAGGAGAGGAATGGCTAGCAGAAAAAAGGAGGTGATAGTGCCTCTGTATAAGTCTTTGGTGCGACCTCATTTGTAGTATAGTGTGCAATTCTGGAGACCGCACCTTCAAAAGGATATAAACAGGATGGAGTCAGTAAAGAGGGTGGCTACTAAAATGGTTAGTGGTGTTAATTATAAAGCATATGAGGACAGACTTAAGGATCTTAATATGTACACCTTAGAGGAAAGACGGGATAGAGGTGATATGATTCAGATGTTTAAATACCTCCATGGCATAAATGTACAGGGGGAGAGCCTTTTTCAATTGAAAGCAAGTTCTGCTATGAGGGGACATGGGATGAGGGTGAAGGGGGATAGATTCAGGAGTGATATGCGGAAATATTTCTTTACGGAAAGAGTGGTGGATCCGTGGAATAGTCTCCCAGTGGAGGTGGTAGAGATGAGGACAGTATCTGAAATCAAAAAAGCATGGGACAAACATAGAGGATCTCTAAAGGAAAAAAGGGGACTGTTGTAGTTGTTGATATGGAAGGACAGACTAGATAGGCCATGTGGTCTTTTTCTGTCGTCATATTTCTATGTTTCTATGTACCCATTAGATGGCCAATCCAGTGGGATGCTCATTGAAAAAAATATACTTACTTATATCTTCCTCTTTATCCCAATCAGAGGCTCCTTTTGTATTGGTACCAAAGCAATGAAATATGCAATATTGTAAGTGCAGTAAGGAAGTTACCAACCTGCGGTAGGGATGTGCAGGCAAAACAAAATTCATTTCCTGTTTTGTTTGCAGACCTTTTCATTTTATTTTGTTTCATTTTAACAAATTTTAATTTTATTTCATTTTGTTTTTATAAATTGTCATTTCAGGGCAATTTTGTTAATAAAAGAGGTAACTGTGGCTGCTGACCAACTGAAAAACATAGCTGAAAGGTTACTAGATGTTTCAGGCAAATAAAAACCCCAGCTGTTTTTTTCCCATTATAAGGCATGCATTATTCAGATGAGCCACCATTATGATTCCACGGGAATGGGGGAGAAGAGGAAGCACTATTGTATTGCTGGTGACTTTCCTTCCTGGATCCTAATTGGCCCAAAGATTGCCTGTGCTGCAGCTCGATGTAAAATGCTAACTGGATTTTTTTTTCTTGTGAATCTATCCGCACCTGCTGTACAGATGTAATCCAAAGATTTTTCTTTTGCCATGTTCTTGTGCCAGAAAGTCTATCTCTGATAGCATACTTAGACATGGTTTCATAGGATTTCTGGCACAAGAACTTGTCCTGTGACAAAACTGTAGGGGAAAATAAATTTTGGATTTTTCAGTGTCCTTTTCGGATTAAATTTCCTATTCATTTCAAATGAATGCACATCTCTAATTTTTATAAAAGCAACATAGGCATCTTTGTACCTTTATAAAATCAGCCTCTGTAGCTTGCAAATGCCAAAGCACACTTACACCTGCTCCAAAGTTAGTATAAATCACTAAGTACATACCCTCATTTAAAAAAAATATGTGCATATATTGCAGTTTCAGCGCTGCTCTGCTCGACCTCATTTGACACATGCATAAGTACATACCATCTTGTTGCCGCACATACATGCACATACCCGTGCTCAGTTTTACAAAAAAAGCCTTTTCTGTGTGTAAAACAGGCTTTACATGTATAAAAACCTTTATAAAATTACTCCTTCCTGCTGCTACATATACTATACTTATAATTTTGGGACTTGCGATAGGCTTGATTGTGTATGCCTTAACACAGGCATTCACCCCTTTTTCGCTTCCCCTCCAGAACAAAACAACATGAGTCGGAGGTGATAGCAAAAAAAGGCCAGAGCTTTTATTTCACAACCATGCTAACAAACTACATAACCTATAACAAAACAGTCCATTCTTCACCACTCCCTCTTCAGCCCCACAAATTAAGCACTTCCCCTTCAAGCTTCTTGCCTAACATATTCGCCGGTCACTATCCCTTTTACCCTGCTCCACAACCGCACTCAGTCACTCAGCAAGTCAGTGACAATCCAGCCATAATAGGTTGCCATGTACCCAACAGAAGTTATAATAGCCTGTGATGGCACAAAGCTGTAAATTTCCCCCATTAATTCCACAGTGATGTCGCTCATAGTCTTAGTACTCCAAAAATGAACTCTGCATTTGACTATTATTTCCCCATTAGTCCAATTATAAGAGATAGCTTAACCTACTGTAAGAACCAATACAAGAATAGATCCAACGTGGTAAACCAAATAATTGCCATGAACAAGTACAGCCTTCTGCTTGTCCCCGCTCCAGTACCCCAGAAGCTGTAGCCCCATTGCCGTGCACATATAGCTCCAAGAGGTGCTGTACCATGCTCAAAAATATATCCAAACCAATGTCAGAGAAAGCCCCCCAGCAAAACTACAAACTTGCTCTTGTACCTCCATTATTCGGTTTTACTTTTGTTTTATTGTGTGTACACGGCCTTGATGTTTTATAAAGAAAAGTAGTTTATCAAATTAATAATCATAAATATGCAAAGTTATGCAGCTGCCATGCAGCTCAAAATTTACATTGTAGTCATAAACTTGCTTCTGTTAAACATTAGGGCATGATCCTTGGACACTTTTTTAATATTCATTTACAGTACTGAATGGTAGAGATTCACAGTATATTAGTCTGACTCAAAAGATTTTCTCAGCTAGTTATAATCTAAAGGTCATGCATTGGATTTAATTTTTTTAAATGATCTATCTGTGCTGAATCATTGGAATCTACCCAGTTGGTGTAGTCTGATCACTGATTACTAACAATTATGATAGAGAAGATCATTTTAAAACTATCAAGGGGGATATTCAAAGGCATTTACACAGTTAGCCATGTAAATGCCACTCTATGGGATATTCAGCAGCACTAACATGGTTGCTGCCGCTACAGGCCCCGATGCTAATCAGTTAGTGTCAGGATGAGCCAGGAACCTTCAGGGTGGCAGTCTGTCACTAACCGGGCAGTGACAATATTCAGCCACTGTCTGGTAAGCGACACGTGGTGAAAGTCAGGTGCAGGAAACCCTTGCCTAATTTTCACGGTAGAAGCTGACAGGGCACGGCAATCTGGACAGCCGAGATATTCAATGCCAGAGCCCAGATATGAGCCCAGCATTGAATATCTTGTTTAAAGTTCAGCACTAGCAGCTAGCAGCTTTAGCAGCACTAGCCATTGGCGCCTATCATCTATAATGATTCAAACAATCATCCTGCTAGACCAGTCCAGAATGTGAGTCATGCTCTCTTGCCAGTAACTAGAGGCAGACTTGGATAACTTTCATTGATATCATCACTAGGTATATATGCTGGGTGCAGCGCTGAGAGAAGCCAATCTTCTCTGCCTCCAGCAGATGGCAAGGTGTTTGGACTGGTGCAGCAATGCAGATAAGCCTATCTCCCCTGACGCACACCACAGTGCTGTGGCCTGTGTGGCCCAATGGTCACTCGGAGTTCATGTACCTCCCTGTCTCCTGGAACTGACAGCCATCCTGTGTCCAGAGCTATTTCCCATTTTATAATGCTTAGTGGACTGGAGAGGAGCAGGAAGATCCCAAGGGGTCCCTGAGGGGGGCTGGTAAGTCAGGTCCAGGCCTCCAATCCCTCTTGCTGTTCTTGATCTGCATGTTTTTTACCCAGGACCCACAAGCATCTCTTTCTTGGGCAGTTTGAAGGGTTAAATCCCCCATGTTGTCCTTGTGCTCATCTGTTCCTCCAGGAGCCCAATCTTATCTCCTATGGGGGTCAGTTGAGGGACTCAAGAGAATATATATTTCATCAGAAGGTAATTTGGAAGAGGCCAAGGTGATATTCCTGGTGAAAGGCTAAGGTCTCCAAGGTACACCTTCAGAAAACAATATGGCTCTGCATATAGTGGAGTCTGCCCTTCGGCAAGGTTTGCAGGTTGGTCCACCTTTTTCCTGGAGAAGTCCTGCTGTGTTCATTCCTCTACCTGATCCTATTCAGCAGTGTGTATAGGGCTTTAGGGAGAAAATCTCTGAGATGGGCCCTAAGTTCCTGTCCCTCTTCCTTAGAGTGAATGGGAAAAGCCTTATAGTCTCTCTGGAGTGATAGCCCTGATCTCAGCTCTGACAAAGTGCACAACCATCCTTGTGGAGGGAGGTGCTGCACTCAAGGAGCCTCAGGTTTAGAGGGTCAAGACCCTCATTAATTCTTTTGCAGCCACCACCTTAGGCTCTCAGGCAATGCTGTGTGTAGGCCTGGAGACAAGCCCTCTGATGATTGATCCAGCCATTATTGGACAGCTCAGAGGTTATGAGGTTGGCAGCGGACTGCAAAGGTGGCTGATGCACTTTAAGACTTTATTAGAATCTCTTCCAAGTCCATGGTGGCAGTAGTAGAAACCCATTAATGGCTCTGGCTTTGTACTTGGTCAGAAGATGCTGCCTCCAAGCTGTGGCTGAGCAAAGCTACCCTTTAAAGATTGGTTGCTCTTCAGAGTGAGCCTGGAGAAATGGTGGAGTCCGTAGGACCCATAGAAAACCCTTGGGGATAGGCCTGGAGGAACCAGGAGTACCTCCTGTAGTGCCTTGCATAAAGTCTGGAGGTATCTTCAAACATCTAAGACTCTGGATGGGCCTAGTGGTCCTGGTATCTCAGTCCAGGAAGGGGCTGTCGATTTGGAGCTTTACGAGTGCTCAAGTCTTCACCACAGATCCAATGAGAACCAGTCACCCCTCTCAATGAGTTCTGCCAGTACCTCCTGAGGTTCAACTAGTTGGGGTGTAGCTCCAGCAGTCCCTCTCTCAGGGGATCCATACCATGTCAGATCAGAGGCTTCTCAGTCAAGACTGATGATGTATTTTCTCTTCCTGCAAGATGCCTGCCTTCTGACCCTAAGCTCACTGGTCCAGCCAGTCTGGGATTTATGAGGTAAAATATTTGAATTATGCAGTGCCTAATTGGGAAACCCTTATAGAATCTTCCTGTGGTTCTTCACATGTGGTGATGTTTGAGGAAACTCTGTAACGCCTCCTGCAATTGCAGGCTATTTTTCCCATGCCCTCCACTGCAGGGCCAGGGACATTATTCCATCCTCATAGTGATGCCCAGGAAGGGAGGCTTCTTCCAGCATACCCTAGATCTAAAAGCAGTCATTGTCAAACTCTTTGTCCCTCTTCCCATATGAGGTCCATCAGGTCTGTCATTGTATCAGGCAGGCAGGAGGTGTTCCTCGCCTCCTTAGATGTCACCAAGATATATTGTCACATTCCCATGTGTGAGCAGCTGCAGCGGTTTTGGCATTTCTGTGTGCTGGGCTGCCATTTCCAGTTCCTGGTCCTGCCCTTTAGCCTAGTCAAAGTTCCCCATACCTTTTCCAAGGTAATAATAAGGGTAGTGGTGTTTCTGTGTAAGCATGGAATCCTGATTCAGTCCTTCCTGGACATCTAGATGACCAATTAGACTCACTGAAGAAATTCAGAGTCAACACAGACCTGGTAATTTTACTGGCTGAAAAGGCTGGGGTTAGTGATCAACAATCCTAAGAGCAGCCTGCTTCTATCCCAGAACTTTGGAGTACCTGGGGGAGGGGGGGTTCAGTTCCACTCTCTACTGAGTTTCCTCACTAGAAGAGGTCCATCAAGCTTCAGAGCCACCTCAGAGCATTTTATGCTCAATCAATTCCACAGGCCTGGGACTGCCTCCAGTTCCTCAAGTCCATAGCATCAACCTTGGAGCTGGATCCTTGCACCAGGGCACTCATGCATCCACTGAAGAGGCGCCTGCTAATCCTCTGGTTTCCCTGTTCCTTGTTGTTTGACCAGACCCTTCCTTTCCCCCAAGATATCAAGGAGCATTTGATGTAGTGATGCAGTCCCATCACCTGTTGGTCAGAATGCTTTTGGAAGCACTGGATTGGGTGCTTGTCAATGCTAATGCCAATCTGAAGGGCTGGAGTGCACGCTGCCTGGGCCACTGGGCCCAAGGACTGTTCCATTCAGCAGGCCTGAGTGATCATCTGCCTGGAGACCAGAGAGATCTTTCTGGCCCTGGAGATTCAGGCTTCTACTAGTGGACAAGTCTCCAGGTTGCTCAGATAATACTCCAGTGCTGGCATATGTCAACAAAGAAGGAGAAACTCATAGTGTGGGAGTGGCTCTCAGAGTCACAAAGCTGTGTTGTTGGGCAAAGGAGCATCTGATTGCCCTGTCTACAATGCCTATTGCAGGCATAGACAATATGAAGGCCAGCTTCCTGAGTCGTAACTCCATGGATCTGGGAGAGTGGGAGCTCATCCCTTGTGCATGCAACCTCATGGTGCAGAGCTGGGACCTTACAATGTTTGACTCAGGAGAATTCCAAAATGGGGAACCTTTCAGCTGCAGGAATTATCTACAGATGGCCTGTTTTAGGAATGGCCTCAGGGGGATGGTGTATGTATGTCTCCTTCCCTGGCCCTTGGTGAGCCGTCCTACACAAGATTCAGGCCCATCTGAGCCTAGTGATCCTAATGGGCTCAGACTGGCCTGGAAGGCCATGATGGCTGGATCTCTTGAGCCTGTTGCAGGATCCCTTCCCCCTTGCTACCTCAAGAGAAGAACCTCCTAATGGAGGATCCTGCTCCCCTTCTTGCTTATGGCCTAGCCCTTGAGATGCATATGCTTTTCAAGAAGGGATACTCAGGAATGATATTAGATACTCTGCTTAAGGTTTGGGTGGGCCTCTATGTCTTTAGCTTAAGTGTGAGTCTGGAGAGTTTTTGAGAGATGATGTTTCTCTGGATCCATGAAAGCAGGCATTGTCTTTATTTTATTTATTTATTTTATTTTATTAAACACTTTTATACCGCGCTTTTCCATGGATCAAGCACGGTTTACAAAGAACAATGGTATGAAAAGTACAATTGGAATGAGTACTTGTTCAAATTACATAGAATGTTTAAGAACTTTTTACAAGGAACTTTATAAACTATTTACATTACGATATGTAAAAGCCGTCCATAGTACGGATAACAATGCAAACTTTATACAGTGAAAAGAGATCGGCTGAGTATTGTCTCTAGCGAAGCTTTGAGAGCCTGGGTTATGCTATGCTTGTGTTTATGTTTGTGGTGTTGTGAGGGTGTGGTGTGTTCTTGTCAGTTTGTGTGTCAGTGTTTGGTTGTGGGCCAAAGTGTGTAGTGAAAAGGTGTGTTTTTAGTTTTTTGCGGAATAACCTAATGTCATTTATCTGTCTGATATTTTCAGGTAATTCGTTCCAGAGGGTTGGGGCAAAGTGTGAGAAAGCTTTGTTGTTTGTTAGTTTTTTAGCTTTTGTGAAGTCTTTCGGTACATCAATTTTATATTTGTTTTTCTACTTTGATTACGATTTGATGTGTCCTTGGTGATTAAGGTGTTAAGGAATGATGGTGCTGTTATGGATTAATTTGAATGTTGTTACTAGAACTTTATAGTTTATGCGGCAGTAAATAGCCAGTGTAGTTGGGCTAGTATGGGAGTGATACGTTCAATGGTACAAACATTTAGAATTGTTCTGGCTGCTATGTTTTGTACTTGCTGGAGCCTTCTAAGATTTTTGTTTTGAGGTGCCTTGGAGGGCTTGGACTAGGGTTTGGTCATGAACTCTCAAGATTCGGGTGGCAGCCCTGATGTGCTACAGGAGTACATCCAAGGAACTTCATTGGCTGTGCTCCACCAATGTCTCTCGCTTCCTCAAGAAAGGCAAGCGGTTCTGTCCACCTGCGGACCCAGCTTTGCCTCAGTGGAGTCTCTCTCTGATGTTGATGGCACTTAAAGGGCCTCCCACTTGACCTGTTTGTAAGACCTTCCTCAAGAATTTGACCCTTAATGTGGTTTTCTGGTTGTCTATCATGTCCACCAGGCAGGTATCCAAGCTGCAGGCCTTGTCTTGCAGGGAGGCTTTCTTAGTCATCTCGATGGCTTCTGTATTCTTGTGGACTATTCCATCTTTTTCCCCATAGAGGCTGTCCTCCTGTTATCTTAGCCATTCTGCCCTCCTTCTCAGACGAGATTCTTCAGAAGGACCCCTCACTGCATTTGATGGACTTGCAGAGGGTGATGATCAGATACCTGGAGATTATTAATTCCTTCCATTTGTCCTCCTCTGGAACTGAGGAAGGGACTGGCAGTGGCTAAGTCCTCTATTGCCTTCTGGATTCAGGAGGCTATTGGGTCAGCATACCTTTGGCCTGGTAAGCGGGAGCCGAAGGGAGTCAAAGCTAACTCCACTAGGACACAAACCTCCTCCTGGACAGAGTCTGCCTTGGTGTCTCTAGAGAACATCTTCAAGGCAGCTACAGTACCTGGCTGTCTTTGAGCACTTTTGTAAACACTACAGGCTGCATGTGGAAACTGGAGCAGATGGTGCCTTTGGCAGGGCAGTTCTATCCAGAGCATTGTCTTTCTCCCATCCTGGATCCTGACTGCTTGGGTACATCCCACTCATCTGGACTGGTCTAGCAGGATGACAAGGAAGGAGAAATCTTATTTGATCATTTTCTTTCCTTAAATTCTTCTAGACCAGTCCAGGACCCACCTTGGAATGCATCTTTTGATTGCATTGTCAGTAAATTCTGGTAAGAGAACCAAATATTTGCTCATGTTATTTGTTGCAAAGTTGAATTGATGGTTATTAACAATCTGGCCAACCTGTATATTCAATACCTGTAGTTGGATGTGGCCCTGGCATTGAATATGCAAGTTCAATGTTCAGTGGAGATGGCTAACTGCTTTATTAGCACTAACTGTTGCCGCTGAATATCCTCCCCAATGAGTTTTTGAGTTTTTCAGTTTACTGCTTGGGAAGTGTCATACTGGTTTCTCTTGGTGCTATACCAGCATATATACCTAGTAATGACATCACTGAAAGTTGCTCAAGTCTGCTTCCACCTTCTTGCAAGAAAGCAAACTCACTTGTCTGGACTGTCCTAGCAGGATTCAAGGAAAATAAATATCAGGTAAAATTTCTCCTTGGCTCTAACCTAGCTATGAATCTCAGCCTGTTCCTTGAGCAATTTTTTGAATAATTTAGGAATAGGTTGGCAGGTGAAACATTGGTATTGCTAGATATTGTAGACTTTAATACTGTGGTGTTTATAAAAAATTGCTTAATACTCTAAGAGATCACCATGGTTCTCAGGGGATCTCCATGTTACATAGGGGCACCATTCAGAAAGGATCTTGTGGGCTTCTTTAAAGGAAAAAGATAGAGGGGGGCATATTGAAGGGTAGCAAGCAGTGCTATTAAAGCGGCTGGCAATTGCTGCTTTAACATATGCCTGGGTATTCAGTGCCAGGGCCATATATGGACAGTGGCATTGAATATCTGGTATGGCTGGATAATGTTTTAGCTTTCTGGTCTGCGGTGATAATCTTCTGCTGTTCAAACAGCTAAATGGCTAAGTGAGGATAGCCTTTTTTCTATCCTAACTTTAGCTGTCTTAGCCAGTTAGTGGCTCAATGTCGCCGCTGACTGGCTAACTTATGTCACTGCCATCACTCTGTCCTCCCCCCCTCCCTCCCGCAATGCTAGCCGGTTAGCATCAGGCATTCAGATGGCCAAGGAGAGGATATTCTGTGACACAAATCAAGTACATGCCGCTAAATATCCCGGTCAGTGGGATTAACTCATTTAATTAACAAGCAATGTAAATAGCTCATTCTGTAAATAGTTAAAACGATTCCCGTGCATGCCCCCTCTCCAAATGTTTTATGTAAAAGCCGCAATGTTGAGTTGTAAACCGCTTTGATTATAAGAGAAGGTGGTATAGAAAATCTATTAAATAAATAAGTAAAAATTAACATGGTTTGCAGGTCTGCAAACAATGTTAATCCTTTTGATTATGCAGCCCCCTCCCCCAATAATCTATAAATGTACTCAACCTGCCTTTTGTGTCACTGGCTATCTCCAAACTGTATCTCCCCTCAGAACCCACCGCATGTTCCCTCCCCACGCATTACCCTACTAGTTTATTGCCTTTACTATTGCCTCTGTTATATGTATCAATCTTTTCTCTGTAAACTGTACTGCCTTCGTCATTTGTATGACCAGTTTCTCCTGTAAACCGTTTTGACCGGTAGAAAAACGGTATAGCAAAACCTGTTAAATAAATAATAAATAAATAAATAAATCCTATCTTAATTTTTAGAATGCTAGAGTTAGAGAAATAAAACTGAATAATTTCCCAGATAAGATCGTAGGGTGAAAATAGAACTAAAGAATGATTTTCAGCAATTAATGAACTGCAGTCATAAACCTATAAACCAAATTTGTCTCAGACTCTAACTGCATCTGCCATTGTAGATTCTAGTCAGAAATATAAACACGAGGGTGTCCTGCAAAGGCACTGCACAGTAAAGAGAAAACTGGGTGCATTCTCTGATTAGGATTCTCTAGTGGGGAGCAGCACCAGCTGGAAGACCCAAGAGGATCACACACAGTCACTCAAGAATCTTCACTCCAAATTGTGTTCCAAAACAAAAAGAAAGTTCACTTAAAAAGTAGAAAATAGCATAAATAGGAAATCCAGTCCATCTTTTGTCAGTTTCCAAAACTTAGACAGGATACAGTCCAAAGACAAAATACACAGGAAGAAAAGATGTAAAAAAAAATGCATGCAGTTACCTTGTAGTCTTTAAAGACTCCCTCTTTTCCAAATTACCACTCTCAGGCATGGCTAACACTCCTCTCCAGCTGAACCCAAATCATCAAGTTCTTATTCCTCCACTTCAGAAAATGTTTCAGAAGTCTTTTTCTCCCCTCCTACTGGTATTATATTACCTGGTTTCTACTTCCAGTCTCTCAAAACAACTGTTTATTTCCCAAGATTTTGGGAAAAGTAACTCATTGGAGTACCATTTAAGCTAGTACCCACTCCAACTACTGAATCCACACATGAGAAAGAAACCCTTTCCCACCACTGGAGAGGAAAGGTAAACTGTTCTTCCTGGGGAAAGGAGAAACACAGCCCTTGACTACTGTAGTCCCTTTTAGATATCACTGATCCACCCAGGAAGGATAGACTACTTCTCTACTACATCACTCTCAGGTGAATGAACTCACATACTTGGAAATTTCTCAGTTCAATCAATAGCAAAACATTTACCCAGTAGAACCACTAGAGGTCTCTACAGAGATTATAAAGAAAGAGCAGGAGAAAAATACTGGAAGGTTCTTTTTTAATGTTGTAACCAAGTTAAATAAGATTATTTCAAGTATACCAGTAAACTAAGCTGACTGCTTTTGACCCTATCATATCTAGGGAAATAGCAGATTTTGTTAAGCAGAGTAACTCATGCAATATCAACCCTGTTCTATCTTGGCTAATTAAAGATTATTCAAAAGACTTCATGGAATCTTTAAAGATTATTGTGAATGAGTCTTTTAAAGAAAGCATCTTTCGGGAGGAATTGAATAAATCTGTGACTAAACCGTGACTTTAAAAAATTGACTTTAGATCCCCAGTCCATTGAGAATTATAGTATTGCTGTCTCTGTTACAGAAGCCTGACAGTAAGTTTACAAAAGACAATAAGTTAAAAAAAATATTTTGATTTAGCTCACACCTTCCCAATGGAAGTAGATTTTAGAAAGAGGGCGGAACACTTTTTTTGCTCAAGCTTTTGCAGGAATGATGTCTTATGTCTTACTGAGTTCAGATTATTTATTTTGAGGATTTATATGATTACTTGACTATAGTTTTTAATGGGTTCTATTATTACTTATTTGTTTTTTTATTTATTATGTTTATTTCTAACTGTTCATATTTTATATGGTTTTAATATTTCTTATGTTTTTGTAATACTACTTAGAACTGTCAGTGATTAGTGGGGTATGAATGTGTTTAAATTGTAAGTTTGTACCTGAGCCAGTACAGCAGCAGCAGAATTCTAAGCTAACCATTGGGCTGTTCCTGTACTTCAGTTTTAATTAAGCTGTATTGAAAGGGGATGGAAAGCCTCCATTTTATAGTACAGAATTGTTGGCCCCCATTGACTTCAATGGAAATGAATAAAATTAATCATTCAGATCCAAAACTAAAACAAATGGATGCTGGATCTCAAAATGAATCAAACTGAAAATTGTTCCCACATACACCTCTATAATTTATACTTTTACTTTAATAAACATGACTTAGGTACCGTCATCCAAGTTATGATAACAATAGCATACTTTAGGATTATTGCAATTCTTTTGAAATAGGCCTACCGAAAGTGTCATTGCAGAGGCTTTAATATATTCAAACTATCGCAATGCATCTTTTGCTAGATTGGTGGAGATTTGGAATTTAAGAGGCAAGACATCAAATTCCTGAAGCAGCAGTTGCACTATTATTACAAAAAGGATATAATGTAGCTACAAACGAGATCAGAGGTTGCTATCCACCAGCCAAAAAACCTCAGTCTGAGGTAGAAGGCTCAGTACAAGGGATTATATAGGGGGAAGACTTTACAGTCTCATCATTACACTCACCAATCCCTACTGCCAACATATCCCCTTACATCACACACTCAAGCCCCTAATCCCCCATACATGTAAAGGGTCAATTTCAACTCTTAGCCAAACACAGTGAAATATGGGGAGGGGTGGCCTGCACAGAGTGGCAGGTGCACCTACTCCTGCCATCTTGCTGTGCAGACTAGATGGACCATGCTGGTCTTTATCTGCTGTCATTTACTATATTAGTGAAATACCCATATATGGCAACTGCATCACAGTTTAGCACATGCTTAATAGTTTGTTCTTTCTTTCATTGCAGCAGCCATCTTATGTACATGGCTTAATTTAAAACACATCCACCATCTTAGACTCATAGTTTCAACACTTATTTACTATCCTCAGATCTAAAGTTAAAACACCATATTATGCCAGCTTCAAAAAAAAATCATAGTTCCCTGTAAAGTCTCATATTGATTTTAAGATGTTTTATTTGGCTTTTAAGTCTATTAATGGCTTAGCTCCAAGATCTTTCCTGCCAAAACACTGCCAATGACAGCAGGATGGTATGTTCAAAAGCCAGAATTTTATGGAAGCTGCCCAAACCTTTTTAAAGAATTTTAGCCGAAAAGACAGCTTTCAACCTGCAGCTTGGGTAGGCAGAAACTATTTACATGGTAACATAGTGACATAGCATATGATGGCAGATAAAGACTAGTATGGTCCATCCAGTCTGTCCAGTAAGATGGCTAGAGAACATAAGAAATGCCATACTGGGTCAGATTAAGGTCCATCAAGCCCAGTATACTATTTCAAACAGTGGCCAATCCAAGTCACAAGTATTCTGTCAGGTTCCCAAAAAGGTACAAAGGTTTCACAATACTTATCCAGGGGTAAGCAGTGGATTTCTCTGGTCTTCTTTAATAATGGTTTATGGAATTTTCCTCCAGGAACTTGTCCAAACCTTTTTTAAACCCAATTACACTAACAGTTTTTCCTACACCCTCCGGTAATGAATTCCAGAGTTTGATTACACATAGAGTGAAAAAATATTTTTTCTTCTTAGTCTTAAATGGGTTACACTGTAGCTTCATTGCATGTCCCCTAGTCTTTCTACTTTTTGATGGTGTAAATAATCTATCTACATTTATCTGTTCCACTCCATTCATTAATTAATAGATCTCTATCATATCCTCCTTCAGCCATCTCCTTTCCAAGTTGAAGAGCCCTAACCTTTTAAGGCTCTCCTCATAGCGGTATCCTTCTATCCCCTTTACCATTTTAGTTGCTCTTCTCTGTACTTTTTCTAATTCTGTTATATCCTTTTTAAGATATAGCAACCAGACTTGAGGCAAGATGGCGGTGTGTGAGGTCTTCTGAGCAGAGCTCTGTGCATCCTGGAGCTGACTCTCCCTTGCCGCTACATGCCGAAGCAGAATCTGTTATATTTTTTTGAAGGTGTAGATAAACAGGTAGACAAAGGTGAGCCAGTCAATATAGTGTATATTGATTTTCAGAAAGCCTTGGACAAGGTCCCTCATGAGCGACTCTTGGTGAAGTTAAAAAGTAATGGGATAGGAGGCAGTGTACTATTGTGGATCAGGAACTGGTTAAAATATAGAAATCAGAGGGTAGGACTGAAAGTGAAGGGTAGGGCAAATGATCCCAATGGAGAAAGGTGAATAGTGGAGTACCCCAGGGATCTGTACTGGGTCTGCTGCTTTTTAACATATTCATATGTGAGTGAGTGTCACATGTATGATTTTCTCCCAGTTGGTGAGAGGTCCTACATATGCACTAAGTGCAGGGAGCTCTTTGCTCTCAGGGAACGAGTCCGTTCTCTAGAGGCTAGAGTAGCAGACCTGGAAGACATAAGAAAGACAGAGAAGTACATGGACGAGACCTACAGGGATATAGTCCTGAAGTCCCACCTCCAGTCTGGCAGCATCCCTGTTGCCATGGAGGAGAGAGGTCACGTGACAGGAGAGCATCACCCTGGTGTGGCAGGAAGTGATCCTGTAACTAGGACCTGTCCTCCAGGTGATGTAAAACCCTCTCGCACCGAGGACGTTTCTCCAGGGCCATGTCCCCATGAGGGGAGGGTCAGGACAGCTGTTATAGTTGGTGATTCAATCATTAGGAATGTAGATAGCTGGGTGGCTGGTGGACGTGAGGATCGCCTGGTAACATGCCTGCCTGGTGCGAAGGTAGCAGATCTCACGCACCGCCTAGATAGGATCATAGATAGTGCTGGGGGGGAGTCTGCTGTCTTGGTACATGTTGGTACCAATGACATAGGAAAATGTGGTAGGGAAGTTCTGGAGGCTAAATTTAAGCTTTTAGGTAGGAAGTTGAAATCCAGATCTTCCAGGATAGCGTTCTCCGAAATGCTTCCTGTTCCACGTGCAGGACCCAAAAGACAGGCAGAGCTCCGGAGTCTCAATGCGTGGATGAGACAATGGTGCAAGGATGAGGGTTTTGGATTTGTTAGGAACTGGGGAACATTCTGGGGAAAGGGGGGGCTCTTCCGAAGGGATGGGCTTCACCTTAATCAGGATGGGACCAGACTGCTGGCATTAACCTTTAAAAAAGAGATAGAGAAGCTTTTAAACTAGAAGATAGGGGAAAGCCGACAGTCACCCAGGAGCGCATGGTTCGGACAAAGGTATCCTTGAAGGATACTACCAAAAGCAGTGAGGTTCCAAAAGGGAGTATAGTAGCCCAAATGCCCTTGAGTAAGGAGCAGACAGAGCATAAGGATTCCCAATTACCCATGCCTACCAATAGCCAGATTAATATTAATAAAATACAGTCTCTAAAATGCTTGTATGCCAATGCTAGAAGTCTAAACAATAAGATGGGAGAATTAGAATATATAGCACTAAATGAGAGGTTAGATATGATTGCACTCTCAGAGACATGGTGGAAGGAGGATAACCAGTGGGACACTGTGATACCTGGATACAAACTATATCGTAATGATAGAGCTGAACAAATTGGTGGAGGGGTTGCGCTCTATGTTAGAGAGGGCATTGAGTCAGAAAGGATTAAAGTTTTGCAGGGAACAAAATTTGCTGTAGAATCTCTATGGATTGAAATTCCATTTATGAAGGGGAAGGTGATGGCAGTGGGAGTATACTATCGACCACCTGGCCAGAATGAACAAATGGATGATGAAATGCTCAAAGAAATCAAGGAAGCTAACAAAAGCCACAACAGAGTAGTAATAATGGGTGATTTCAATTACCCCGGTATCGACTGGGACAGTGTCACAGCAGGACAAGCTAAAGAGATAAAGTTTCTAGATGAAATAAATGACTGCTTCTTGGAGCAGCTGATTCATGAACCGACCAGAGGGGAAGCCATACTGGACCTAGTCCTTAGTGGAACGCCAGATCTGGTGCAAGAAATAAGGGTGTTGGGACCACTTGGCAATAGTGATCATAGTATGATCATGTTTGATTTAATCAGTGGAGGACAGATAGTAAAGGAATCCACAGTACTACCTTTTAACTTTCAAAAGGGAGACTATGATAGAATGAGGAATATAGTTCGGAAAAAACTAAAAGGAGCGGTTCCAAAGGTTTAAAGACTTACAGCAAGCTTGGGTGTTATTTAAAAATACTATCCTCGAAGCCCAGACCAGCTGTATTCCACGCATTAAGAAAAGTGGAAGAAAGTCCAAAAAACTGCCAGCATGGTTTAAAGGTGAGGTCAGAGAGGCTGTTGCTGCCAAAAGAGCAACCTTCAGGAAATGGAAAAAAGAGCCAAATGATGAAAACTGGAAACAGCACAAGCACTGGCAAGTCAAATGCAAAGCATTGATAAGGCAGGCAAAGCGGGAATTTGAGAAGAAACTTGCTACGGAAGCAAAAACACAAAATAAAGACTTTTTCAAGTACATTCGTAGCAAAAGGCCTGTGAGAGAGTCAATTGGACCATTAGATGATAGAGGGGTAAAAGGGGCAGTAAGAGGAGACAAGGCTATAGCAGAGAGACTGAATGAATTCTTTGCTTCGGTCTTTACTGAGGAAGATGTAGGGATGTTACCCAAGACTGAAGTGGTATTTAAAGGTGATACTGCAGAGGAATTGAGAGAAATATCGCTACACCGGGAAGATATATTACAACTATTTGATAAACTGAATAGTAGCAAATCACCTGGACCGGATGGTATACATCCCAGAGTGTTGAAAGAACTGAAATATGAGATTGCAGACCTGTTATTGGTAATCTGTGAACTTTCATTAAAATCATCTGTAATACCTGAAGATTGGAGGGTCGCCAACGTAACACCAATTTTTAAAAAGGGTTCCAGGGGTGACCCAGGAAATTACAGACCGGTGAGCCTGACGTCAGTACCAGGGAAAATGGTAGAAACCATCATAAAGAACAAAATTACACAGCATGTAGATAGTCATGGCCTAATGGGAGACAGCCAACATGGCTTTAGACAAGGAAGATCTTGTCTTACTAATCTGATCTGTTTTTTTGAAGGTGTGCATAAACAGGTAGACAAAGGTGAGTCGGTTGATATAGTGTATCTGGACTTTCAGAAAGCTTTTGATAAGGTCCCCCATCAGAGACTTTTGGCGAAGCTAAAAAGTCATGGGATAAGAGGCAGTGTACTATTGTGGATCGGGAACTGGTTAAAAGATAGAAAGCAGAGGGTAGGGCTAAATGGCCAATATTCCCAATGGAAAAAGGTGAATAGTGGAGTACCCCAGGGATCTGTACTGGGTCCGCTACTTTTTGACATATTCATAAATGACCTGGAAAAGGGAATAACTAGTGAGGTTATCAAATTTGCAGATGACACAAAACTGTTTAAATTTGTTAAAACCCAAGAGGATTGTGGAAAACTGCAGGAGGATCTGGATAAATTGGAAGACTGGGCATCCAAATGGCAGATGAAATTTAATGTGGACAAGTGCAAAGTTATGCACCTAGGAAAGAACAACCCACACTATAGTTACATGATGCAAGGCTCCACATTAGAAACCACCACCCAGGAAAAAGATTTAGGAGTCATCGTGGATAACATGTTAAAACCCTCCACCCAGTGTGCAGCGGCGGCCAAGAAAGCAAATAGAATGCTAGGTATCATAAGGAAAGGGATGGAGAATAAAACAAAGGATATTATAATGCCTCTGTATCGCTCCATGGTACGACCGCACCTTGAATATTGTGTGCAATTCTGGTCACCGTATCTTAAAAAGGACATAGAGTTATTAGAAAAAGTACAGAGAAGAGCCACCAAATTGGTGAAGGGAATGGAAGGCTACTCCTATGAAGAGAGGCTAAAAAGGTTAGGGCTCTTTAACCTAGAAAAGAGACGGCTGAGGGGAGATATGATAGAGGTGTATAAATTAATGAATGGAGTGGAACGGATAAACGTGGATCAATTGTTTACGCTATCAGAATATAGAAGGACTAGAGGACATGTAATGAAGCTACAGGGTAAACTATTTAAGACAAATAGGAGAAAATATTTCTTCACTCAACGTGTAATCAAACTCTGGAATCTGTTACCGGAGGATGTAGTAAGGGCTGTTAGTATAGCTGGGTTTAAAAAAGGTTTGGACAAGTTCCTGGAGGAAAGGTCCATAAACCACTATTAAAAAGGGACCCAGGATATCAATGCTTGGCCTAGTACAAGCACTGCAGAACCTGTGTCTTTTGGGGAAACTGCTAGGTACGTATGACCTAGATTGGCCACTGTTGGAAACAGGATACTGGGCTTGATGGACCTCGGTCTGACCCAGTATGGCATTTCTTATGTTCTTATGTTCTTATGTTCATAAATGCCCTGGAAATGGGAATAACGAGTGAGGTAGTCAAATTTGCAAATGACACAAAATTATTCAAAGTTGTTAAAACCCAAGAGGATTGTGAAAAATTGCAAGAGGACCTTCATAAATTGGAAGACTGGACATTCAAATGGCAGATGAAATTTAATGTAGACAAGTGCAAAGTTATGCACCTAGGAAAGAACAGCCCAGACTATGGTTATACGATGCAAAGTTCCACTATAGGAATCACAACCCAGGAAACATGGGTGGATAACATGTTGAAACCCTCCACCCAGCGTGCAGCGGTAGCCAAGAAAGCAAATAGAATGCTAGGTATCATGAGGAAAGGAATGGAAAATAAAACAAAGGATATTATAATGCCAGAAAATGTCAGAAACTTTCCCTCAAGGACAAGGTATCCCTCAAGGATCAGCCCTCTCCGCCCTCCTCTTCAATTTATACCTCCAGCCAATTACAAACATATTCAAGAAGTATAAAATCAACCATTTCATATACGCGGATGATATCATGCTTGCCATCCCCATAAACCCCAACAACCCCAAATATGATGGCTTACTCCAGTGCATGAGTGAGACTACCACATGGCTTGAAGACAATCACCTAAGCATCAATCTCAAAAAAACAGAAGCAATGTTCATAACGAGAAAACCTGACACTGACTATAACTACCCTACTACAATCACAATAAGTAACACACCAATACCTGTTAAAAAGGAGGTAAAGTACCTTGGAATAATTCTGGACCACTCACTCACCATGCTCCCACACATAAAACATACAGTAAAAACCATATTCTATAAACTCAAGACAATACAACATCTGAGACCCCTACTCAACACACATGATTTTAGATCAGCAGTCAACTCCCTCATCACCCCCCATTTCGACTACTGTAATAGTCTCCTAAACGGCCTACCACTAAAAAACATATACCTCCTCCAAAGGGCCCAAAACATATGCGCCAAGATGGTTACAAAAGCTAAACTAACAGACCATGTGACCCCAATACTTTTAGACCTACATTGGCTCCCCATATGCAGCCGAATAAAATATAAAATCCTCCTAACTACTTTTAAACTCATTAATAACATCTCTCCCTCACAATTATCTACACTAATACAACCCCCATCAGAAACTAGAACACGCAGACAGAACACAACCCACTCCCTCAACATAAAGACAAATTTCAGAAAAACCAAAGCAACAACAAGCGATAGAGCCTTCTCCTTTGCTGCCCCTACCCTCTGGAATGAAATTCCATTAACCCTCCGCATGATAAAGGACCTCCACCAATTCAAAAAGGAATTAAAAACATACCTTTTTACAAAACACTTTGAGATCCCCTACCAACAAAAAACCTCTCCAAGACAATCACAAAAAAATATCCACAGTCCTCAAGACAGAACAAATGACTAACACAAGAAAGATACTTACCTTACTATACACAACATCCAAAAGATTTACCCAAACTGACGGCTATATCACTAATGTAAATAACTACCGTTAATTAACTATGTTATGCTCCATGTTTCATAACCTGTACATAGGTTTTAAAAAAAGTGTTATTGTTAACGTTAAAAATATGTTCCATGTAACAAAATGTGTATATAGTTAAAACATGTTCCATGTAAAATATACGGAAGTATGTTAATTTTTGTTCAATGTAAACCGCCCCTGATCTCTGGAAGGGGCGGTATAGAAGAAACTGTTAAATAAATAAATGCCTCTGTATCGTTCCATGGTGCGACTGCATCTTGAATATTGTGTGCAATTCTGCTCGCCATATCTTAAAAAGGATATAGCGATATTTGAAAAGGTGCAGAGAAGAGCCATCAAAATAGTAAAGGAAATGGAAGGATACCCCTATGAAGAGAGACTAAAAAGGTTAGGGCTCTTCAACCTGGAAAAGAGACGGCTGAGGGGAGATATGATAGAGGTCTACAAATTAATGAATGGAATGGAACAGGTAAGCGTAGATCGATTCTTTATGGCATCAAAAAGTAGAAAGACTAGGGAACATGCAATGAAGTTACAGTGTAACCCATTTTAGACTAATAAGAGAAGGGGGAAGTAACAAGATGGCAGTGGCAGGAGGTGCTGTGCTGTGAGGCAGCGTCTCAGTCTTTTAGTTGTGTTGAGGTGTGCTCCTTACCTTGTTAGTATGGGGCAGAAAAAATGAAAGCAGGCTGCCTTGCCTCCTGGGATGGACTTGCTGGGTCCCTCAAGTCAGCGAACACTGAGAGATTGTGGCTTTGCGGCCAGCGTTGGAGCAGCATCTTCGGCAGGGGCGGCAGGAGAAGTGTCATCCCTGAGCGCCTCGGGGGTTTGGCTCTCTCCGGATCCGCGTACCCCCCCCCCCCCCCACCGCGACCCGGAAGTGTTTCCCCGGCTGGAGTAGCACTTCCTGAGAGTCTGCCTGCGAGCACACCATTGAAGGACGTGGTAGGAGGTGTTCCAGCGGGGTTCTTTCTTTCTCCTGGCGTGGAGGTGCAGCAGAAGGCAGTTGTGGGAGAAGTTCCATTGGAGGGGATGACTGTGGTTGTACCTGATCAAGAGGAGGATCTTTCAGGTATACGCATGTTGGTGAGACCGGTGGTGATTACAATGGAAACGCTGTGGGAAGGACTGGCAGCTCTAAACACCTCCCTCATGAATGTATTCGGGTCTGTGAGTACTGAGATTGTTGGGGTTAAATCAACTTGTGCCACCCTCAGTGGTGTCCAGGATGAACAAGTTGGGAAAATCTCCACGTTGGAACAGGATGTTGGGCAGCTTCGGGACTTGGTCACTGCTCAGATTAAGGACAGGACTATGTCTTTCAGAAAAATGGAATATCTGGAAAATCAGGTCCTTCGGTGTAACCTGCGGTTCCTGAATTTCCCTAGGTCTCCTCTGTTGTCACCTGTGGAGATGGTGAGGAAGTACTTTGGGGAAATTTTGAAGATTCCTCCTGAGCACTTCCCACCTCTGATTAGGACCCAGTATCTGTCTTTGGGATTAAAGGATCAGGGATCCAATATCCCTCCTGTTTCTCCTGGGGTGGGTGACCTCACAGGGTTTTTGGAATCCTCCCTGGAGGTTATTACAGATAAAGCTGCTCGCCTTGTAACCCTGGCACTGGAGTTGGATAAGTTTTATCTTCTCATATTATATTTCGAAAACTTTAATGAAGTTTTTCTAGGCTCTAATGTGTGAATATCTCCTGATGTATCTCGAGCGTCATAGCTGAGAAGGAAGGACTTTTTGGCCCTTCGCCCCAGGGTTTTAGCTCTTGGGGAAACTTTTCAGCTTAAATTTCCTGCTAAGTGTTGTGTTTTATTTAAACAGAAAGTTTATATGTTTTTTTGACCCTAGGCAACTTCAGGAGTTCTTGGAAGCTAGGGAGGTTGTGTTGGTTGAAGTTGCTGTGCCTTCCCATTCGGTTGACCTGCCAGTATTATTTTTAGTGATTAGGCAGTTTAGGACCTTTTGGGGTTCTTTACTTTCCGTGTAATTTTTGTTCCTAGTACTTCATCAATATTTCTTCACTTGGGGTCTAATATTGTAAATGGGGGATTAGCTTCTTTAGGTTGTATATTTCTATTTTTTTCCTTTTGTAATGCCCATTTTCTTTTTCATTCAATGAAACCTTTGGATGTATTATTCATTATAATTGATAAATAAAAAATTAAAAAAAGACTAATAAGAGAAAATATTTTTTCACTCAATGCATAATCAAACTCTAGAATTCGTTACCGGAGGATGTAGTAAAAGCTGATAGTGTAGCTGGGTTTAAAAAAGATTTGGACAAATTCCTGGAGGAAAGGTCCATAAACCATTATTAAAGAGGACCCAGGTAATCCATTGCTTGCCCCAATACAAGTATTATGGAACCTGTGTGTCTTTTTGGGAAACTGCTAGATACTTGTGTCCTGGATTAGCCACTGTTGGAAACAGAATATTGGGTTTGATGGACCTTGGTCTGACCCAGTATGGCATTTCTTATGTTCTTATTAAGGGTAAGCACTTGACCAACGCTTCGGGGTCTGGTTCAGTGAGACTGAGCACAGCCTAATTTGGACAGGTCTGGAGTCTGACCGATGGTAGAACTGGGGCTGCCTTGGACTGCCCTAGTGGAGTTTCCCTAGAGCATCTCTAAGCTCCAAAGAATGGACTCTTCCTCGGCAACCCGGAAGTGCTCATCCGGTGGGACGAGTTCTCCTGCCCAAGAGCATCTTCGCTGTGTCAGAGAAAGGAGAGTCATTGGCCTCCCTCCTTACTTCTTACTTCCTCTAAGGTTCCAGGTAAGCCTGGGGGTCAGCACCCAGAGGGAGTTCTGGAGTTTCTTCTACTGGAAAGAGCTTGTCAACTACCCTTTTGGGACTGTGTGAGTCCATCACCGCCCTTGATGTGTTCATGACTAAATATTTACAGCAACTTGGTGCAAAGGTGGATTTGTTGATGGGTCTTGTCTCTGCTCAGAAGGAGGACATTGCCCAACATTCTGCTAAATTTGTGCAGTTGGAAGAACAGTTGGGGGAGTTGAGGACAGTTAAGGACTCCAGCATTAAGGAGAGTATGGGGCTGTGGAAGAAGCTAGAATACCTCAAGAACCATTCCCGGAGGAACAATCTAAGGTTCTTGAGGTTCCCTCAGTCCCTTCTGCTGAGCCTAGTAGAGATGGCGAAAAGGTATCTGGTGGATATTCTGGGCTGGGCATTGGACAATCTTCCTCCTATAACAAGGGCATTCTATCTGTTCCCTTCCAGTGGGGTATCCGAGGGCCCTGCCCGCACCCAAGACTAATTGGATCTGACTGGTTTTCTGGAAGGGTCCATGGAGATGGTGACTCTTTGTAGCACTTTGTTAGCCACTTTCACCTTTGAGCAGGACAAAGCATCGGTTTTGCACTTATACTTTAGACATATGCAGGAGCAGTTTTTTGGTTCAGTTATTCGTATTTTTCCCAACGCTTCTAAACAGACCCAGGCCCAACCTAAGGAATTCTTCGCTTTGCAGCCTCAAGGTCCTTGCGCTCCGGGGAACCTGGCTCTTGAAATTTCCTGTTTTGTGTTATGTTAACTTTAAGGGCAAAATTTTTTCTTTTCTGATCTGAAACCGCTCCTTGAGCTTTTAATTGTATTGGAAGGGAAATCAGGAGCTGCAGTGGGAGTTGCATAGTGTGCGTTCTACTGGCAGTGTATATTCCACAGTCTTCATAGTGTTTGTGTTGTATTTCCTGTGTTATTTTTCTCATTTTGCCTCATAATGTTGTGGTTGAATTGGCAATGAAGATATGATGTTTACCTTGGTTATTTTCTTATATGCATGAATATTTGCATTTTGAATTACCTATATCTTATATTAGAAACTTGGATCAGCAAAAAATTAAAAAAAAAAAAGATATGGCGACCAGAATTGCACACAATATTCAAGGTGCGGTTGCACCATGGAATGATACATATGTATATATAAATACTGTAAAAACTTGTAAATAGTTTCAAAATATGCTTATACTTAATCTTTATAGTTCTAATTACCATTCAATGTACCTATTTACTACTGAACTGTTCTATGTATTTCTTGTTGTTTGATGTAAACCGCCACTGATCTTGGGAAGTGGCGGTATATAAAAGACTTACAAATAAAAATAAATAAAATAAATAATAAATACAGGGGCATTATAATATCCATGGTTTTGTTCTCCATTCCTTTCCTTATGATTCTCAGCATTCTATTTATTTTCTTGGCCGCCACTGCACATTGGGCAGAAGGTTTCAACATGTTATCCACAATGACGCCTAAATCCTTTTCCTGGGTGGTGGCTCATAATATGGAACCTTGCATCATGTAACTATAGTTTGAGTTCTTCTTCCCTAAGATAGAAGGCAAGATAGAAGGTCAACGCAAAAGAGGAAGGCCAGCAATGAGATGGATCGATACAATAACAGCAGCTACCGGTACAAGTCTGTCAACAATGAGCCGCTTGACAGAAGACCAAACACAATTTAGGACAACTATCCAGAGGGTCGCCATGAGTCGACACCGACTTAACGGCACTTAACAACAACAACAACAACAACAAGTTTATAACTTTGCACTTGTCCACATTAAATTTCATTTGCCTTTTGAATATCCAGTCTTTCAATTTATCAAGATCTTCTTGCAATACTTCACAATCCTCTTGAATAATTTTTTGTCATTTGCAAATTTGATCATCTCACTCATTATTCCCATTGCAGGTCATTTATGAATATGTTTAAAAGCAGCGGATCCAGCACAGATCCCTGGGGTACTCCACTATACACCTTTCTCCATTGGGAAAATTGGCCATTTAGCCCTACTCTCTGCTTTCTATCTTTTAATCAGTTCCTGATTGTGGGGAAATTTGGCTGAATTGTTCTGCTTGATTTGCATGATTGGCATGAATACCTTATGATACCCTAGCCTATTCCTGACTAGCTTTAGTGTTATACCTGGATGAAGGCACATGGTAAAAAGACATGTGGGCTAAGAAAGGCAAGAACTGAGTACACTAAAACAGCATAATTAAAAGCAGGATAAAGCTACACTCTGTGCAGAAATGTGCAGAGAATGGCGTCTTGCAAAACAGAATGGTTTGTGCAAGCCAGCATGAACAAGCTGAATAACAGGTACTCAGAAGCCCTGAAGAATTACCAACTGTGCTGTAGGCTACAGATAAGCAACTGGCAGGGTGCGGTAAGCTAACGAAGCAGAAAAAACTAGAACCTGCTAATCTGGTTTGACACGGGTAAGACAAGTAACAGAACACATAGACTTTGAGAGCGAGAAGGGTATAAAAGTGTGCAGCAACTTGGTTCGTGGGCAGTCTCCCCTTTCTCACTAACGAGAGGTTGGGGACGCTGTCCAAACAAATCGAGGGAGACACAATGTGCAAATGTATCCTGTGCTTTCTGATTGACTGAATAAAGGGAAAGCTTGCTTCATTTCTGAATGTGTCTGAAGTTTATTTCCCTAGTTTTGTGGGGTTAGACCAGGGGTGGGCAAACCTTTTGACTTGAGGGCCGCAATGGGTTCATATATTGGACCCGGGGGCCGGACCAAGAGTAGATGGACGGTGTGTATGTGTGAATTAATATAAATTAAATTTAAATTTGTAACATTAAATGTTTAGATTAATTTAAGTTAGAAAAGCATAAAAAGAGTTATTTTACAAAACATTTATGCAATGTATTTCTTTCATAAAATAGTACCTTCAATTTTAGTTGGAACAGTGTTGTTGGTCTCCCTTTTTTGTTAAGGCATCAAAGTCAGGAGATAGCTTTGTTGTTGCAATTCACAGAATAGATCTGAGGTGTTGGTCAGTTAACTGGGATCTGTGACGGGATTTATTGATGTTCATGACGCTGAACGTCTGCTCACACACGTAGGTCGAGCCAAACAAGGCCAGAATCTTCTGTGCCATCCCCCGGAGGTTTGGAAAACAGTCATCTTTAAGTGAGGCATAGAACTCTTTTAGTGGAAGAGAGTGGAAGTTCTCCTTTAAGATTGCATCAGATTGAAGATCGATTAGTTCCAATTGCACTTCTTGTGGTGCTGTTTCTGGGTCTTGTGACAAGGGACAGGCCACCAGCTGAAGTGACTTTTCAATTTTTTCCAAATCTGAAAACCGACGGCAGAATTCTTCATGCAGGTCATTCAGTGATTTGCTATATTTATTCACATTTTGGATGGCCTTTTCCTGTGTGGCTAGTGTGGGAAAATGAGAGAAGATTTTCTTTGAAATTTGCCTAGAAAAAAAAGTCAACTTGGCTTTGAAGGCATTTACATTACTATACATGTCGTGAATATACAGGTCTTTTCCCTGTAGCTTGACGTTAAGCTCATTCATGTGAGAAAAAATGTCAACAGCAAACGCAAAGTCACACAGCCAATTCTTGTCGCTCAGCTCTGGAAAATCATCAGACTTCCCCTTTAACTCCAAAAATGTATCAATCGCTTCTTTAAGATCCCACACTCGTTTAAACGCTTTGCCAAAACTCAACCAGCGGACACGAGAGTGGTAAAGCAAGTCTTGGTGGTCTGCGTCTGTTTCCTCCAGAAATGCAATGAACTGACGGTGCTGAAGTCCCTTTGCTCGTATGCAGTTAACAAGCTTTATAACTGGATTCACAACATGACTAAGCTGTAATACAGATTTACACAAAGATTCTTGGTGTATGATGCAGTGGAGAAAAATAACTTCTTGCTCAGGGTTTTCCTCTTTCACTTTATCCTGAATTCTTTTCAGCAATCCCACATTTTTTCCAGTTAAATTTGGAGATCCATCCGTAGTGACATTAACAAGTTTACTCCAAGGTAGCTTCATACTCTCGAAGACAGCAGACACCCGGTCATACAAATCTTCTCCCCGTGTTTTTCCTTTAAGTGGCTCCATGGCCAAAAACTCCTCTGTTATTTCAAAACTGTCACTAATCCCTCGGATAAAAATTAAGAGCTGAGCTGTGTCTTTTATGTCTGTACTTTCGTCCAGTGCTAGCGAATATAATTTAAAGGACTCTGCAATATTATTTAACTTGTTTGTTATGTCTTCATCAATCAATTCCACACGACGCGTCACTGTCCTGCGTGATAAACTGAGTTTTTCAAACTTGTCTTTGCTCTCTGGACACAAAAGACCTGCGGTCTCTATCATGCATTCTTTCAAAAACTCTCCTTCAGAGAGGGGTTTACTAGCTTTTGCTAATTTGAATGAGAGCATAAAACTTGCTTTGGTACTTGACTCTTGAATCGCAGTTTGTCTGTGAAATAAATTTTGCTGAGCCTGTAATTTAGCCATCAACCTCCGAACTGTAGACCCCCGTTCTTGGGGCGACTGCTTGCTAGCATAGTTAGCATGCTTCGTGGCAAAATGACGGCTGATATTATATTCTTTGAAAACCGCAACAGTTTCCTGGCATATGAGACATACAGCCATTGATCGGACTTCCGTAAAAAAATATTTTGCTATCCATTCCTTATTAAACACTCTGCATTCACTGTCCACTTTTCTTTTCTTTGCCCCACTCATTTTGGGATTCTGCACTACACTAGCCGGCCATCGCGAGATTACACTGCGTCCTCCAGAAAGTGAGGTGAATAAATGAATAAATTAGCTAGCGCTCCGCGGGCCGGATTAAAAGGTCCGCGGGCCGTAGTTTGCCCATTCCTGGGTTAGACACTCAGCTGGACTGGGGCTTAAACCACACATGATCCACAACAGTTCACTGCCTCCTATCCCATGACTTTTTAATTTTGCCAAGAATCTCTCATAAGGGACCATGTCAAAGGCTTTCTGAAAATCCAAATACACTATATCGACTGGCTCACCTTTGTCCACCTGTTTATTCACACCTTCAGATCACCCTCTCTATGTCTTTGTTTAGGGCTGTACCCGCTGCTCCATGCAGGTTACCCCTCTGTTTGTTGAAGTATAAAAGATATTTCCATTTATTTTGATTGTATCCTCTTGCTATAAAGGGATCCACTGTGTCTGTCCCATGCCATTTTGAATTTTGTAATTGTATTTGCCCCCACCACCTCCATCAGGAGGGCATTCCAAGCATTCACCACCCTTTCAATGAAAAAGTATTTGCCAACATTGCTTTTAACTTTACTCCCTTACAGCTTTATTTTATGCCCTCTAGTTTTACAGTTTCCCCTTCTTTGAAAAAGTTTTGTTTGTTCATTTATACCCTTTAAGTATTTAAATGCCTGTATCATACCTCCCCTGTCCCTCCTCTCCTCTAGGGTATATATATATTTAGATCTTTAAGTCTTTTCTCATACTTCTTCAGGTGCAGGCTCCAAATCATTTTGGTCACCTTCCTCTGAACTGTTTCAGGCCTTTTTATAGCTTTAGTGAAATATGGTCTCCAAAACTGAATACAATACTCCAAGTGAGGCCTCACCAATGATTCGTGCAGGGGTATTAATACCTTCTCCTTTCTGCTAGTTATTCCTCTCTGTCTTCAACCCACCATCGTTCTAGCTTTGGCTACCGCATTGTCACATTGTATCACTACCTTGAGATCCTCAGACACTATTTTATCTATTTATTTATTTATTTAAACAATTTTTCTATACCACCCCTTCATGGGCAGTTTACATTTAAACAAACCAGATACATGGAACAGTTATTACAAACCATAATGGTATAACTATGTACAGATACATAAGAACAAGAAAACATGAAAAGTCATTAACTATGTACAGAGCAACTTCCTGGATCAGGAAGTTAGAGGGAGGCTTTTAACAATATACTTATATTTGTAGGTTACATATGAGCGGAGGTAACAATTATGCATTAGTCAATATTGTTAAAGTATTCTGTAAAAAGACGTGTCGTCAGTTCTTTTCTAAAGTTCTGCAGATCTTTGATTGCCCTAATGGGTTCTGGTAATGAATTCCATAGAGTAGGTACAGTGAAAGTAAAGGCCCTGTTGCTGGTTATTTGTTTCGTTTTACACACTGAGGAAGGTATGGCAAGTATGTTCTGGTTACTCTTCCTTCTGTTCCTGAAGTCTGTTTGTGATTGAATTCTAGATTTGAGGAAGGAGGGAGAGATGTCGTTAATTAGTTTGAATGTGGTGATTATTGTTTTAAGAACATAAGATATGCCATACTGGGTCAGGCCGAGGTCCATCAAGCCCAGTATCCTGTTTCCAAAGGTAGGCCAATCTAGGTCATACGTACATAGCAGTATCCCCAAAAGACACAGGTTCCACAATGCTTGTACTGGGTCAAGCATTGATTATCCTGGGTCCCTTTTTAATAATGGTTTATGGACCTTTCCTCCAGGAACTTGTCCAAACCTTTTTTAAACCCAGCTACACTACAGCTCTTACTACATCCTCCGGTAACAAATTCCAGAGTTTGATTACACGTTGAGTGAAAAAATATTTTCTCTTATTTGTCTTAAATAGTTTACCCTGTAGCTTCATTACATGTCCCCTAGTCTTTCTATATTCTGATAGCGTAAACAATCGATCTACGTTTACCCATTCCACTCCATTTATTAATTTATAGTCCTCTATCATATCTCCCCTCAGCTGTCTCTTTTCCAGGTTGAAGAGCCCTAACCTTTGTAGCCTCTCTTCATAGGAGTAGCCTTCCATCCCCTTTACCATTTTGGTGGCTCTTCTCTGTACTTTTTCTAATAACGCTATATCCTTTTTAAGATACGGCGACCAGTATTGCACACAATATTCAAGGTGCGGTTGTACCATGGAACGATACAGAGGCATTATAATATCCTTTGTTTTGTTCTCCATTCCTTTCCTTATCATACCTAGCATTCTATTTGCTTTCTTGGCCGCCGCTGCACACTGGGCGGAGGGTTTTAACATGTTATCCACGATGACTCCTAAATCTTTTTCCTGGGTGGTGGTTCCCAATGTGGAACCTTGCATCGTGTAACCATAGTGTGGGTTGTTCTTTCCTAGGTACATAACTTTGCACTTGTCCACATTAAATTTCATCTGCCATTTGGATGCCCAGTCTTCCAATTTATCCAGATCCTCCTGCAGTTTTCCACAGTCCTCTTGGGTTTTAACAACTTCAAACAGTTTTGTATCGTCTGCAAATTTGATAACCCCACTAGCTATTCCCTTTTATAGGTCATTTATGAATATGTAAAAAAGTAGTGGACCCAGTAAAGATCCCTGGGGTACTCCACTATTCACCTTTTTCCATTGGGAATATTGGCCATTTAGCCCTACCCTCTGTTTTCTATCTTTTAACCAGTTCCCAATCCACAATAGTACACTGCCTCCTATCCCATGACTTTTTAGTTTTGCCAAAAGTCTCTGATGAGGGACCTTGTCAAAGGTTTTCTGAAAGTCCAGATACACTATATCAACCGACTCACCTTTGTCTACCTGTTTATTCACACCTTCAAAAAAAATATCAGATTAGTAAAACAAGATCTTCCTTGTCTAAAGCCATGTTGGCTGTCTCCCATTAGGCCATGACTATCTACATGCTCTGTAATGTTGTTCTTTATGATGGTTTCTACCATTTTCCACAGTACTGACATCAGGCTCACCGGTCTGTAATTTCCCGGGTCACCCCTGGAATCCTTTTTAAAAATAGGCGTTACATTGGCGACCCTCCAATCTTCAGGTATTACAGATGATTTTAATGAAAATTCACAGATTACCAATAGCAGGTCTGCAATCTCATATTTCAGTTCTTTCAACACTCTTGGATGTATACCATCCGGTCCAGGTGATTTGCTACTATTCAGTTTATCAAATAGTTGCAATATTTTACTCTGCTCACTATTGGAAGCCAATGCAGATTCTTGAGTACAGGTGTGATGTGATCTGTTAGGTGCATTCTGGAAATAATTCTAGCAGTCACATTTTGGGCTAATTGTAAGGTGTTGATAGTTTTTTTGGGGAGACCCTGTAGTAAGATGTTGCAATAGTCCCAATGGGGTATAAGTGCTTGGACGACTGTTCGGAAATCACTAGGTTGAAGGAGAGGTCTGAGGTTCTGGATGGTTCTTAGTTTGAAAAATATCGTCCTGGCTATTTGTTTTATATGGGTTGACATACTGAGGGACTTGTCCAGAATGATTCCTAGGTATTTTACCTCCTGCTTTACTGAGATTGTGGTGTTTTGTATGTTGAATTCGTTGGGGGGGGCGGAGTAAAATCTAGTTTTCTTGTTGTGAACATAATTTCAGCTTTTTTGAAATTGATTTGGAGGTTGTAATTGGCGAGCCAGGTTTGTGCCTCTAGAATGCATTCAATCATGTTGCTATATATGGGGCTTTTTATATTTACCGGTATAAATAACATATATCGTCGGCATAAATTAGGTATCCTATTTTATGCTTCTTGAAAATTGAGCAGATTGGTTGTATGTACAGGTTGAAAAGGAGAAACCCAGACCAAAACCGTGGACAGCAAGGGAAGAATAGCTTTTATTGGACAATTTAAGCCAATGGCCCGCCACAGGCCGTGTTTCGTTTTGCCTTCATCAGGGGCTAGCTTAACTAAAACATATAAAACATATAAAAACAATTAAAAAGATGATAAAATTAAATTAAAATTAACAATTATATGAACATAGGAGGCCTTAAAAGGGATAACATCAATATTATTGTAAAATGTGTTAAACATGAATAAAAATTAATAAAAATTGAAATATAAAAGCACAAAATTGTATAATACAGTCGGAACAAATAAACTCGAATGCTCCAGGTTGAAAAGGAGGACAGATAATACTGAACTTTGTGGGATTCCCTATTCTTGAGGAAAGGATGAAGAGGATTATTGGCTGAATCTTACAAATTGGTATCTATTTGTAATGTATGATTTAAACCATTGCATAGTAGTACCAGTTATTCCTAGTTGTGCTAGTCTAGTGATGAGGGTAGGGTGGTCTACATTGTCAAAGGCAGAGGCAATGTCTATAAAGACAAGAATGAAAACTTGATTAATATTATCCATGCCACGGATGAGGGAGTCAAATAAGACTGTTAGTAGAGTTTCTACACCATAGTATGGACGGACGCCATACTGGTGTTCGTCCAGAGGTGCGTTTGTGTCAATGAAATCCTGTAACTGCAATTGGACTATCTTCTCAATGATTTTTACTAGAAAGGGGGTGCTTGCAATAGGCCTATAGGATAATGGGTCATCGCTGTTTAAGGATCTATTCTTAAGTACTGGGCGAATGGCAGAGCGTTTAAGATCATTTGTCATATTTCCTTGGAGGAGGGATTGATTAACCATATTAAGCAAGAATGGGCCTAGATCAGCTTTAGATGCTTTTATCCAAGAAATTGGGCATGGATCTAGGTGTGAAGTGGTGGTGTTAATTTTAGCTCACAATCTAAGTGTACCTGAGGCAATGGAGGGTTAAGTGGCTTGCCCAAGGCTACAAGGAGTGGCCATGGGACTAGAGACCCCAGTCCCTCCGGCCTGAGGTTGCTTGTCCCCATGCGGTAATTGAACCCCCGGCCCTCCAGCCTGAGGTAACCTGTCCCAACCACTGAGCCACTCCTCCCTAATTCCTGATATCGTAATTGTACCATTTTCGGATGGTCTGCAGTTATTTTTCTTGTATGTGCTTATGGGTATAGCTGCTTTATTAATTATTGAGTACCAGTTCTTTACTGATTTTTCTAAGTTATAGGCTTGAGATTTGAGCTGAGGGAGTATGGTATTCAGGAATGATTCTTTGTTGAAATATCTAAATAGTGGCCTATGTTGTTCTGCGTTAGTGGCTTTTTGTACTATAAAGGGGATTGGCAGGTTAAACCTAAGGATAAAGTGGTCAGTCCATGGTACCTGAATTGTGCTAGGGGGGAGTAGTTGGGTGTTCAGTGATAGAATTGGGGAGGCATATCAAGTTGAGTGTTTCCCTTGATATGGGTGGGTTCATTCATTGTTTGTTAGAAGTCTAAGTCTTCCATGAGTTCCAGGAAAGTTGAAGATTGTTGCAAAGGGAGTGAAGCTAGATTGAAATCTCCAAGGCACTGGCTTTTAAATGTTGTCTGTGTGGATGGAGACAGAGCTCGGTGGGCGGAGCTTGCTGGTAGAGGGCAGAGTAGGAGCAAGAAGAGGCAGCAGGATGGAACAGCACACACAGTTTCAGTCTCACCTCTTTGTTTCTGCAGATTGCTGGACTTGTGCTCTTTGTGCAGGCAGCAGCTAGGTAGAGAAAAAAATGTGTTGCTTGCCTCAAAGGGGTCTCAGATCGAGATTGCAGTCCCCAAGGTGGATCAAAGAGGACTTTCGCTATCACTCCAAGATCCTTCTCCTGGTCTGTGCACACCACCCCCTTGCCCCCTTTGGCTTTCTTTATCCCAAATGTATTACTCTGCAGTTCTTTGTATTAAATCTTACCTGACAAGAATTAGATCATTCTTCCAGTTTTTGTAGATCTTTCCTCATGTTGTCCACTCCCTCAGAAGAGTTCACTCTGTTGCAAGTTTTCATGTCATCTACAAAAAGGCAGACATTTCCCATAAATCCTTCAGCAATATAATTCACAAATACATTAACCCTGGGAGTACCGATGGGGTCAAAAGTGACCCCATTGCAAGTTTCACAATGCGTACCTCGGAAACTAGTTGTTCAAGAATGCAATCTTTTATGACTTTTCACATGTTAATATTCTCTTTATATTGCACCATGAGAGGAATAATTTTCATCCGCTAGGTGACGCTAGTGATGAATTGCAGCACAGAGTACCAGTGGGGTCATTTTTGCTTACGTCCGGTTTGGATCGTGATACAATTTGCAGTTTTGTGAATTTTTTGATCTGACAAAGGTATTTATCATAAGAAAATTACACATTTTCTGTAATTTATATCATACGTTCTCTCATTATTTCCGATGAAATCTAAAGGCTTTCAGCTCGTTCATCACGATTATTGTACACCTATAGTAAAACTGCTTTGCGTTTTATTCAACTTTATCTTTGTTTATTTATTTTAGGTTATTGCTTATGATGTCAAAACAAAAGCATTCAGCTGCCCAAGTAAGAGAAATATTGCAACGAGATGCTGACAGTGACGGCTCTGAGTCATCTGATGATGCAGCATATTCAGCAAGCGAAGAAGCATATCAGCCAAGTTTGGGCGATAAATCTGATGATGACAGTCATGATTCAGATGGCGACAGCAGTTGGTCACCAAGTGAATGTGAGACTGATGTTGAGCCGGTAACATCGCCTGCAGCAAAGAGTCAAGTTACAGGTCGAGGCAAAGGTCGAGGCTGTGCTGGACGGGGAAGAAGGCAGGAGTCCTCGGTGTCAGTATCATCTGTGAGGAATCTTAGTTGTGGTCGTAGAGGAGCTAAGAGGTCATCAACTATAAGCACAAATGTTGCCATTGAAGCCTATGTATCTAAGGATGCCACATCATGGAACAGGAAACCTATAAAGCAAGCTGCTGGAAGATACGTCAGAGCTAATGTCATGCCCATACAACAAGGTCCTTCAAGGTATGCTATACGAAATGTTGATGGCCATCTCGCAGCATTCCACTTGTTCATGAGGAAGAACTTATTGAATGAAATCATGATGTGGACAAGCAAACAAGGAAAACACATTTATGAAGACACCTGGAAAGATTTGACAGATGGAGAATTTCAACATTTTCTTGGACTTCTGATCCTCTCAGGCATATACAAGTCATGAAATGAATCCATAGTTCAGTTGTCGAATCTTGAAGATGGTCGTTCTGTTTTCGGCAAAAATATGGCCCATAACCGTTTTCAGCAAATTTCTTGTGTTCTCAGATTTGATGATGCAACCAATAGATGTGAACAACGAGGTGTGGATAAGCTTGCTCCAATCAGACACGTTTTTGATACCTGGGAAGCAACTCTAAGTGACGCCTTTGTTCCTCTTGAAAATGTTACCGTGGATGAGCAACTGCTTACATTTCGTGGCCGTGTTCCATTCAGACAATATATTCCCAGCAAACCTGGGAAATATGGCATAAAGCTATGGATGTTGTGTGACCGTGCAACGTCATATGTTCTGTGTCTTCAAGTATATACAGGAAGGGAACTCGGACAAAACAGGGAACAGAATCAGGGTGAAAGGGCTGTGCTGCAACTCACTGAAGGATTGACGCAATCTGGCAGAAATGTTACTGTTGACAATTTCTTCTGCAGTTTATCCCTGTCACAGAAATTGCTAGAAAAACAAATGACACTTTTGGGGACAATTCGAAAGAACAGAAAAGAATTACCTCCAGAATTTGTAACAGCAAAGGGCCGAGAGGTATTCACTTCACTGTTTGCCTTTCGTGATGACGCCTCTCTGGTTTCCTATTGCCCGAAGAAAGGAAAAATGGTTATTCTTCTGAGCAGTTTGCATAATCAAGAAGAAGTAGATAACACACGTCCAGACAAAAAACCACGCATGATCTTGGACTATAATTCTAGTAAAGGTGGAGTAGATATGGCAGATCAAATGTTGCACACGTATACCACAAAACGAATGACAAGACGCTGGCCAGGAACAATCTTCTACAACATGTTGGACATCAGTGCTTTGAACGCCTTCATTGTTTGGATGTCACTAAATCCAGAATGGCAGTCCAAGTCAAAGCACAGACATCGTCTATTCCTCTTGGAATTAGGAAAGCAGCTGCTTCAGAGTAATTGCAGCGAGACTTCTTCCAGCATTGAAGAAGCCACTGATGCTGTTTGCAATGTCAGGATTCCAAAGAAAAGGGCAAGATGTCACTCGCTGTTCCAGAGAAAAAGACAAGAAAAGCAACATAGTTTGCACCTCCTGCAAGCGCAATGTTTGCAAAGAACATTCAGAAATTGTCTGTGTCTCATGCAAATGACTGTAGTACTTTACTGTGTTCATCAAGTGCATGCAAAAACTGCTTTCATGGCAACTCTTCTTCATGTAATTTTATGATAAAGCATTAAATTTCAAAACATTTAACCTTCATATAATAAATAATTAATTCAGAATAATATTTTGTCTGTTTAGTTTAAATTTTTCATGGTTAACAATTAAAATTCATCGTGGGGTCATTTATGACCCCAACGGTATTCAGTGTGTGCAAAAAATCTTGGTAATTCCAGGGTTAAACAGTACGGCCCCAGGACCAATCCCTGGAGCATGCCACTAATCACCTTCCTTTCTTCTGAGTGAGTTCCATTTCCTACCACCTTCTGTCGTCTGTCAGTCAACTAATTTCTGATCCAGTTTATCACCTTGAGATCCAACCCTAAGCCACTCAGTTTATTTAGAAGAGATGCTTTCTTTTTGAGTGTTTGGAAGGCAAGGGGGCAATTTCTTCAAATGGGTTAGTTTTGTGCATACCATTACAGTCACAAACCTCACTTCTAAGCCAGGGTATGTGGAATATGATCTCAGTCTCTCAAATATACTGCTAATGCTTGGCATAGTACTTGCACTGTGCCAAAGGGAGTCTCCTGGATTTCATAAGATGCAACATGTATGGGTAATTTATCAAGATGTGCTTGGATATTCTTCTTAATCAAGTCTATGGCAACCAACATGATGGGAAATAACTCAGTATCTTTCTGCCTCATTTTCTTGGTCTCTGACTACATTTCTTTGTACTTGAAGATCTTCTCCCTCTCAAAGCAATTCACAGAATAGTTGCTTGGAACTGACACCTCTATTATCAATGCCGTTCTGGTGTTTTTCTCCTTTACCACTATGCCCGGTTTCCTTGCTTCCAGCTTTTTATCGGTTGGAATGGGAATGTCCCAGGTAATCATAACCTCTTCATTCTTTGTAATTTCTTAGGGTCATGATCCCAGTGTTTTTCAGGCGCAGTGATGTTGTAATGTTTACAAAGTTTCCTATGGATGAGGCATGCTACTTTATTGTGCCTTTCAGTATAGAAATTTTTTGCATCAGAACTTCACAGCCAGCTATGAAGTGAGTCACTATTTCCAGCTCTTTCTTACAGAATCAACATATATCTGTTTTGCCAGTTTTTCCAATGCTCACTGTAGACTATTTTGTTTGTAATCCACTGTCCTGGGCTGCAATTATCAATCTCTCATCCTTCGGTTTCATTTTCACCTATCCTTAACCGTTCATGTGTCTCTTCTTGATCGACAAGGGTTCCTGGAGCAACATTCTATATTTCCCACTCTATTTATATATTGAACACTTGTTTGTCTTCGTCTGTTGATCTAATTCTTTGAAAAGGCTTTTCTCTTGTTTTGCAAATTCTGTGGCATATTTACTAAAATGCCATGAATAGCACAAGGCTAATGCACGAATAGCATGTATCTTTACTGTACCAGGGTATAGCTGCCATGGTAGATGCAGGGGGTGTGGTTGTGGTACACTACTACCACAATGCTAGTTGTGTCAGTAGCACAATAGTAGGCAATGCACAGCCATAGTGCATACAATCTTATTAACACATCCTTCCTGACCAGAACCTTCCCCAACAACCTGAAGCAAACTTCAATCAGACCCCTGCTCAAAAACAACAGACTTGACCCTGCTAAAATGGACTCCTACAGACCAATATCAAGCATCCCGTTCCTAGCCAAAATTCTGGAAAAAATAGCCCAACGACAACTAGACCACCACATTGAAAACTCACCCCTGGACACCTGCCAACATGGGTTCCGCGAGTCACATGGGGTTGAAACCCTTTTAACCACGTTATTCAATACCCTAACTGTAGGTATTGACAACCTCAGACAAGCCTTTGCTCTCATTTTCCTAGACATCGCGGCTGCCTTCGACTCCGTCAGTCACGACCTACTTCTCTCCCGCCTTGCCGAGAAGGGAGTGCATGGCACTGCGCTATTATGGTGTACATCATACCTAAATGAAAGATGGCAACATGTTCGCTCCGGCCCCTCAAGATCAGATCCATTCCTGCAAGCGAAGGGTGTACCACAAGGGTCCTCACTTTCAGCACTTCTTTTAATGTTTACATGCAACCCATCTGCGCCCTCATTAGATCCTTCCACATCAACTGTCTAATTTACGCTGATGACGTTCTAATATACACAACAATATCAACTGAGCACCCAGATCTCTCCCACCTGTCCTCATGCTTCGACGCGGTTACAGACTGGCTACACACCCAGAAACTCAAAATAAACTTCAAAAAAACAGAAGTACTATTCATCTGCAGAGACCAAGCATTCACTCCACCATCATCCATAAAAGTACGTGATGCTGAACTCTTCGCCAAACCTACGATACGATACCTTGGTATCATTCTCGATCAACACCTCAATATGAAGGAGCAGATATCCAACATGGTAAAGGCAGTATATCATAAAATCCGAACACTGCGCCACATTAGACAACTGCTAGACCCGGCTGACTTCAGAACAGTATTTCAAGCTCTAGTAATGCCCCATTTCGACCACATTAACTCCATACTGAACGGACCTCTGAAGAGCACCCTACATCCCTTGCAATTGGCAATGAACGCTGCAGAAAGAACTCTACACGGAGCCTCCAGAAGAGAACATATTACCCCCATACTAAAACACCTACACTGGCTCCCCGTCCACTACAGGATTTCATTTAAGATTCTAACAATGACTTTCAAGGCCATCTATAATTGCACGGCCACCTCCCTCTCTGACTTAGTCCAGATAACCCCCCCCCCCAACAGGATAAGGAGATCAGCTGCTACTAACACTCTCATCCTTCCCAAAGCAATCACTAAATGCTCCAAGACTACGAGCAACCGTGCCTTTGTCTTCTACGCACCCTCCTGCTGGAATGCTCTTCCACCTGACATCCGCGCCATCAACAACCTTCTCCAATTTAGGAAAACGCTGAAACGTCACCTATTTACCCAGCACTTCTCCATCCCAAATGACAGCTCTCAGCCACCATCCCTCATGTCCAACTCTCACCGCACGAGCCCCCTGCCCACAACACCACTTTCCGAACCCACCTCTATTTAATTGTCAGAATGTCATTGCCGTATCAACTGTACTTACCGACGAGATAGGTGTATAAACCTGCATACCTAATTGTAAATAGTTGTTACCTGTTAACCTGTTATCCATGTTTTATTTACCTTGTTTATTGTAAGTGCATTGTACTGCCCTCTTTGCACAAATACGTTCCCTGTAAACCGCGCTGATAATAAATAGTGCGGTATAGAAAAACAATTAAATAAATAAATTAAATAAATAAATACACATGGTCTCTATGCATGTCGGGAAAAAGAAAACTACAAGCACAAGACTGGGGTGTCTGTGGGTCATGGATTCACTGTGGGTGGTAAGACCTGTGCCGCTAGCACCCATACAGGAAGGTAGCAATTGGCCAGTTCAGAATAGAGAGATGACTGGGAGTGGGCTGAACAGCCAGCACAACTCAGAACACAGGGACTAAGTACAAGAGGACAGGGCATGCAAATCAGAAAGAAAACGCATGCAGAGTATGTGCTGCATCTGAAACCATAGATGATAAGGTGTAAATGTGGCATCTAGAGATGCAGGAGGCCATGTGTGGGATTAGGCAGATTGTCTACAGTGTCCATCAAGAGGAACAAGGATATGGACCTCTCATCCTGAGGCTGTTCAACTAGGATGGAGGGAATACACTACAAGGCATTTGGTGGAGGGGGCAGACTCCACAGCTCATTACCTTTCCTCCTCTTTCTTGGTCATAGCTTGGGCAGTACCTTAGATATTGTGGAGTGAGTTCCCCATGTCGGGGACAGGGGAGTGCAAGGGCCAGGAAGGTTTGGAAACCAAACAAAATCAGCACACTACTACTACTACTATTAATAATTTGTATAGCACCACAAGATGTACGCAGCGTTGTACAGACACATATAAAAGACGGTTCCTGCGTATGAGAACTTACATGCTAATCAAGACAGACAGTACAATAGATGAGAACAAGTAGGGAAGGGTAATGAGACAGAAGGAGAACAAAGGATTAAGATCCAAAAGTGGCTTAAAAGAGGTGAGCCTTTAGCATGGATTTGAAAAGAGGGAGAGATGAAACCTGACATAAAGATACAGGTATAAGAAGCATAAAAAGCAGCAAGGTGAAAGGATCGAAGTCTGGAATTGGCTATTGAAGAGAAGGGCATAGAGAGAAGCAAGCAAGAGGAAGAGTGAAATTCACAAGGAGGGTGTAAGGAGAGAGAGGAGAGCAACGGTAGTGAGGAGCAATAGAATGAATGCACTTATAGGTCAGAAGGAGAAGTTTGTATTGGATATGGAATTGGAAGGGAAGCCAATGAAGTGATTTGATAAGAGGGGTTATATGAGTATATTGGGGCTAGCAGAAGATTAGCTGTGCAGCAGAGTTTTGAACAGATTAAAGGGGAGAAAGATGACTCAAAGGGAGACCAGCAAGGAGGAGGTTGCAATAGTCGAGGCGAGAAGTGACTAAAGAGTGGATAAGCGTTTTAGTAGTGTGTTCAGAAAGGAAGAGGCAAATTTTGTTAGTGTTGTAGAGAAAGAAACAGTTTTTGCTAACTGTTGGATATGTGTGGAGAAAGAAAGGGAGGAGTCAAAGATGGCTCCAAGGTTGCGGGCTGAGGAAACAGGAAGCAGAAGATTGTTATCAACAGAGAAGGGGGGAAGAGGATTTAAGGGGGAAAATAAGAAGTTTGGTTTTGACCATGTTCAATTTGAAATGACAGTGGGACATCTAGGCAGCAATTTTAGATAGGCAGGTAGATATACGGGTTTGGGGTGTGAGAGAAATATCAGGTGTAGATAGATAGATCTGAGAGTCATCAGCATAACAATGATATTGAAAGCTATGGGAGTAGATGAGAGCACCAAGGGACTTGGTATAGAAGAAGAAAAGGAGAGGGCCTAGATCAACCCTTGGAGTACACCAACTGAAATAGGGATAGCAGTAGAGGAGGAACTGCCAGAACAGACACTGAAAGAGTGATGGGAGAGATAGGAAGATGACCAGGACAGTATCGAGTCCCTAAAACCAAGTGAGGGCAATGTATCAAAGAGAAGGTGGTATCAAAAGCAGCAGAAAGGTCAAAAAGAATGAGGACTGAGTAAAGGCCTTTGGATTTAGCCAGGAACAAGTCATTGGAGACTTTAGCAAGGCCATTTCAGTAAAATGTAAGGGACAAAAGTCAAATTGAAATGGATCAAGGAGGGCTTGAGAGAAGAGAAATTCAAGGCAACAGTGGATAACTGTATGTTCAAGAATTTTAGAAATGAAAGTAAGAAGGGAGATGGATCAATAATTAGAAGGACAAGTAGGGTCATGTGAAGGTTTCTTGAGAAGAGGTGTGACCGGAGCATGCTTGAAGGCTGCAGAGAAAGTTGCAGTAGAGAATGATAGGTTGAGAATGTGTGTGATGGAAGGGATGACAGAAGAGGAGATGGAGTTAAGGAAATGGGTGGGATAGGATCAGAGGAACAAGTAGTAAGTTTCGAGGAGGAAATAAAATGAGAGGTTTCCTCTTAGGAGATCTTACAAAAGGAAGAGAGGTTGAGGGAAAAAGTTGGTATTGAAGAGGTGGAAGAAGGGACTGTGAGCCCTCCAGGGACAAGGGAAATATTTATTTATTTATTTGTGTGGGGGGTTTTATACCGCTACCGGTATTTCGGGTAATCATAGCAGTTTACAAATGAACAACAGATACATAAAACAGGTTAACAGTATAACTGGTGCTGAAACAGGGAATTATAAGTTTACATAATTCAACTAAAATAACTTATTTACAATTTTAATGACAGAGAGTCATTAAATTTGGGGGTAGGTTTAGGGGGAAGGGTGATGGGAAAGGACTGATGGTTAGATTAGCAAGAGAAGTAGTTATGGGTAGGATCGATAGCAGTTGAGATTACGTTGTGACCAAAATGTTCAGTGAAGAGATAGGTTTTAAGGTGGGATCGGAAGGTGGATAGGTCTGTGATGTTCCGAAGGCTAGCTGGCAGTGAGCTCCAGAGTGTTGGGGATATGTATTCAAATGCTCTATTGCTAGTGCATTATTTAGTATTACGGAATTCTGGAGGAATAGTGAGGAAGTTGATCATTTGATTTCTTCTTTGCTGGTCATTACATACAACTTTGATCAGGTGGGAAAGAGTAGTGGGTGCTATTTTCCTAATGATCTTAAATGTAATCATCAAAATTTTATATTTGATCTGGCGTGGATCAGCAGCCAATGTAAGTCAAATAGAATTGGTGTTATGTGATCGCTACGGCGGGAGTTGTGAATAATTTTTGTGGCCGAATGCTGCGCCATGATGAGAGGGTGAAGGGATACTTTAGGAAGACCATGAAGTAGACTATTACAGTAGTCTATGTGCGGAGTGATTAAGGCTTGCATTATAGTTCTAAAGTCAGAGAGCTGTAGTAGGGGTTTTAAGTGTCGCAGGAGACAGATCTTATTGTATATTGTTTTTGTTAAGTTTTTGATGTGGGTCTGGAAAGAAAAGTGTTTGTCTAGTGTTACACCTAGATATTTAACCTCTTCTTTAATTTCAAGTTCAATGTCATCGACTGATATGTTTTGTGGGGCTTATATGTTTGATTCCTGATGATTATTAAGATTTCAGTTTTTTTGAAGTTTATGTGTAGACCAAATTTCTTGAGCCAAGCAGCAATTTCCTTGAAGCAGGAAATTATGGGGTCAAATGTACACTGCTTTGACCCAGTGAAAAGCGGTATATAAGCATTGCTAAATAAATAAAAGCAGATCTTGAGGGGAATTAGAGTGTAATCTTGTGGACTTTGTTGTGGAAATAGTCAGCTAGGGTTTGGGCAGAAAGAGAAGGGGGGTGTCGGAGGCAGAAGTGCCTTGAGAGAGTTGAGAGTAGAGAAAGCGTAGTTACTCACCTGTAACAGGTGTTCTCCAGGGACATCAGGAATCAGTCCTCACTTATGGGTGATGTCGGCTCCGACGGAGCCAGAGTGGAGCAATTCCCCAACTTTCAAAGAAAGCCTTTGGGATTGCTACCACGCATGCGTGGTCCTCTTCCCGCCCAAGGGTGCCATCTTGCTCAGTCAGGTTCCTTAGCTCAAGCCCTACCAAGCAGATGGCAAGGGAAGGAAAAAAATCCAGCAACTCTGCAGGGGAGGTGGGAGGGTAGTGAGGACTGATTCCTGCTGTCCCTGGAGAAATTAGACTTACCTGCTAATTGTTGTTCCTTGAGGAACTCCAGTTCAGTCCCGCACCTCTGGGTAGTGCACCTCCTCCAGCAGCTTGGAGACTGAGCATGTCATCTTTTTGATGACATTAGTGTACATATGCAGCTGGCACTGCCCACCAGCCCCCCCCCCCCCCCAGTACCTATTGACAAAGCAGACTCAGAGGAGCAACAAATAAGTAGTTAAACATGCAACAAACACTTCTATGTCTAAATAAACTAGTACCCCCTCCATCCCCTGGAAAGGATACCCCGTCCCCCCCTCCAGGATGGGGAGGCCTACCTGTTGAGCACTTGAGCAACTCCAACCAGTGGGAAGCGAGCCACCGACAGCTCTTCTGGTCTGCCCCTCCCCCAAACACTGATTACACACCCCTCTCTGGCTCCCCCTGACTACTTCCTCCACCAAGGGGACCAGTTTCAGGAGATTATCACAGAAAGTACTCAGGGAGGGTTCCAGGGAGGGTTCCAGGACTTAGCAGGTAAGTCTAATTTCTCTTTCCTTATCATCCCTCCAGTCCAGTCCTGCACCTCTGGGATGTATCAGAGCAGTTAAACTAATGAGAGGGGCCCGCACAACCAGCCTGAAGCACTGCCGATCCGAAACGAGCGTCCCCAGCCACCTGGACATCCAGGAGAAAATGTTCAGATAAAGTATTCCACCCTACAGATCTCCACCGGTGGAACTAAACTATACTCTGCTCACGAGGCTGCCTGAGCCCTCATGGAATGCGTCTGCAACCCCGCTGGCACTGCTCTACCCTTCAAGATGTATGCAGGCATGATTGCCTCACTGATCCATCTGGAAATGGAGGTTTAGCTGCCTCCTCACTTTTGCGCGACCCGCCAAACAGAACGAACAGATGGTCCAATCTCCGAAAGGACGATGCCCTTTTCACATACCTTCGCATCCAAGTGGCACAGCTGTGGAGTGGCAGAGCCCATATACGCTCTTGCCCACATCCGCGCTCACCAGAGCCGGTAAGGAAATGGCATGATTTACATGAAATGCTCACACCACCTTGGGCAAAAATGAAGGTACCGGGCGCAGGACTACTTAATCCTTGGAGAAGGAAAGGAATGACATGGGACCGAAGCTCTGAAATCCTGCGTGCCAAACAAATCGCCACCAGGAATAACATTTTCAGAGTCAAATCCTTCAGGAAAGCTCGACTCATGGCCCAGACAACACCATCAGTAGCAGACTGAGATTCCAAGGCGGTACCACTGCCCTCTTTGAAAGACGGAGTTGGGTCACCGTCCCTGGAAAGCTCAGCACGTCTGGGTGTGTACCCAACAGCACCCCGTAGACTTTCCCGCGATAATTGGAAATCGCCGCCAGTTGCACCCTCAAGGAACTGGCAGCTAGACCCTTATCAAAACCAGATTGCAAGAACGCCAAGATGTCCGGGATGGAGGCAGTGGAAGGGCGCGCCTGCCTCTCCCCGCGCCATGATTCAAAGATGTGCCCTACGCAGATGCACGCCAGGTTTGTAGACCACCACTGGGCCTGTAGCAAGGTCGCTATCCCTAAGCCTGATTATCCTTTCTTCAACTTCGCCCTTTCAAGAGCCATGCCGTAAGTGATAATTTATCTACCTGGGGAATACGAAGCGGCTCCTGCGTCAAGAGGTCCTTCCAACCGGAAGCCACCACAGTCAATCCACAAGTATCTGAATCAGGTCAGCATACCATGGGCACCTCGGCCTGTCTGGTGTCACCAGAATTACAAATCCCCGGTGCGCCTCTAACCATTGCACTAACTGGCCTATCAGCACCCACGGGGAAAAACAGAGAAGACCTTCTTCAAGCCACTGCTGAATTAAAACATCCAGGCTTTTGGACTTCCTCTCTCCTTCTGAAAAACCGGCAGACCTTGGCCGACTCGAACATTGCCATTAGGTCTATGACCGGTGTGCCCCATCTATGGACTACCTGCTTGAACACCTCCTGATTGAGCTGCCACTCTCCGGGGTCCATGTGCACTCAGCTGAGGTAGGCTGCCGTCACACTGTCAACTCTTGCTACGTGCACCACCGATAACGCCCTGGAGACGAATCGCTACCCATCCAAACAGCTTTTTTGGCCTCCTCTTCCAGGGCTGTACTGCCTGTGCCTCCTTGTCAGTTGATGTAAGCCACCATGGTCACATTGTCCGAGAGGACTTGGACGGCCTTCCCCTGCAACCATGGCTCGAAACTTTCTAGCACCAAGGTCACCACTCGCATCTTGAGCCTGTTAATCGACCACAGGGCCTCCTACAGACTCTTGTCCCTCAACAAAGCATCCTTCATAATGGGCTCTCCAACCTGACAGGCTGGCATCGGTCATCAGAGGAACCCACACCGGGGACTCCTTCCAGGTTCCCCACATGCAGCCATCAACTGAGGGCTCTCCTGAGCTCCGCGGGCAGGGGAGTACTTTGGACAGGGGTTGACTCTGATGGGAGCATCGACTGAGCAGAGCACTCTGCAGCGGTTGCATGTGTGCCCTTGCCCATGGGACTAGCTCAAGAGTGGCCACCATTGTCCCCAGAACCTGCAGATGCCGCCACTCTGATGGTCTTGCCATCTTCAGGAACTGCCGTATCCACTGTCGTAGCTACTGCGCCCAGCAAACCGGCAGGAAAATCCTGCCTACACAGGTATCGAAGCACGCTCTCAAATACTCTAACTCCTGGGCCGGCCGTAACTGACTCTTGGCCAGGTTGACCGCAACCAAGATTTTGAAGGAACTCTCCCACCCATGCTGTTGCTCTTTTCACTATCGTCCCTGGACTTTGCCTGGACCAGCCAATCGTCTAGGTACAAGTGGACAAGAACCCCCTTCCTTGTGGAGAGCTGTCGCCACCACCACCATGACCTTGGTGAAGGTATGTGGGGTGGTCGCCAGACCAAAGGGCAACACTTGAAACTGGAAATGGGCCCTTGGAGTCAGCCATGTTCTGGATGGATGGGAACATGCAGATACCCTCTGCGAGATCGAGAGTCACCCAAAATCTCTGCTTCCTACCACCATTATTACTGTAAAAATGCGGTACCCGGAGACCTTAGTTCATGCCCTCAAAGTCGAAAATTGGGCGAAAGGAACCTTCCATTTGGGCACCACGAAATACATGAAGCATCGACCGCAGAGGTACTGGTCTCGCAGAATCAGTTCCACGGCTCTCAGATGCAGGAGACAAGTCAAGGTCTCTTCGACTGCTGCGCCCACTTGGGGGTGATCAAAGGAGCTCGTTCTTGCTCCGACAGCGGGTATAGGCATGTCATGAATTGCACCCCTTTAAGGCCAAGCTCCGGCAGATCCCACTCATCCTGGATCATCTGTCCTACTACTCCATGTACTGGTAAGACTTTCTGCGATTTCCGTACCACCTGGAACAGCAGATCCTACAGCGCCTCTTCCTCTGCCGGGAGATTAGCAGGCATATTCAGGGCCTTGAGGGTCTCCAAGGTACACATAGAATGTGAGCCCTTTGGGGATGAGGAATTGTATCAGTACCCACTTGTAGTGATTGTAAACTGTCCTGATGGCCTTCAGCCTGGGCAGTATATCGAGAAATTGCATAAACATAAACATAAGCATAAAGATGAGAGCTGGTAGCTCCTCCCGGCGGAAAACCTGAACAATCTGGGCCTGATCCTCCCGTTCCAACTACTCCTGCAGATCTAACTCCATGTCAAGGTCTTCCCCATCCAGTCCCTCTGACAACGGCGATTGCTGTCACTCCTCTAAGCCGCTAGCCCACTTAGACACCACTGCTCCTGACTCATGCTCTTTTGCGTCTGACATCCTCTTAGCCCTGTATTCTGGGGCTGAGGAGCCACTTGGTAGGCAAAGTGCCTTATGCAAAAGTAAGAAAAACTCAGGTGAGAACTCCCCCAGGAGTCCTACTGTTCCCTTGGCTCAAGGGGTGGATGGTCCGGGCATCGTGCAGGGACCAGGGGCCGGATCCGTTGAAGGTAACATGGCGCCCCCTGCCCCCAGGGTCTCTTGAAACTGGGAGGGACTTTCCTGACTCATCTCATCCTGCAGGTCCTGCTCCCATAACAGCCTCTTGCAAGCAGTTTAGGCAGAAGCCTGCCTCCGAGACCACAAGATTGCACTGCAGTGTTGTATCTTAAAGATATGAAATGGACCTTGCTCTGATCCAATCAAACTGACACGTTCTCCGAGTAAAGTTTATGCTTTTCTTCTAATACTACAAAGGGCTATAAGGGAGTACAGCTTCCCTTACAAGCAATATTACAGATTTAATAGGTACATAATCTGAGCTAAGCGACAAGAGATAATCATCTCAGGATACTCACTGACCATAGACAGATGGAAGAATTTCATTTGCATCCTATCCACTGACTATCTTTCAAATTACATACATTTCTTGTATGCAGGTACTTCCTGTTTTCCACAGAGCTATAGCTGCTACAAACCTATATGCAGCACCTCTTTTTTTTTTTTTACACATCTTTATTTCTGTCTCTGACTTTTTATCTGACTCTTCTCAGGAGAAAGTAACAATGTCTCAACCAACTGCCACTTACATCACCTGACCAAGTACAACAGCCCTCTGAAATCCGCCCAGCAACAAACAATGGCCTATCTGATTAGGCCTTTCCCACATGTCTGCATCAAGTCATTTTGCACTGAATCAGTTTTGAGCTGTATAACACAAGGAATGCTTAAGGATTAAGTGGGGTTCACGCCCCTTGATACCATCCTATACCTTTTTCTCACTTCTGCCTTTAAAAACAAAGAAACGTGCACCTTAATAAGGGAAATAAAAGCAAACTCTAACTAAACCTATCTCCTTAGTTGTCTCTTCAGTGAGTCCAGGACCCTGGCTCACAACCTCCTCCAGCTGCTTGGAGACTGAGCTTACTGGGGCTGATGGGCAGTGCCAGCTCATATGTAGACTAATGTCATCAAAAAGATGACATGCTCAGTCTCCAAGCTGCTGGAGGAGGTGCACTACCCAGAGGTACAGGACTGGACTGGAGGGATGATAAGGAACAAGCAGGAAGTCAGTCCTCACTTATGGGACTCCCCAGCTACAGGCTACTGAACCTGTAACCAAAAGAAAAACTCCTCAGTGAGGTCATGAGCAGAAGTCGATGCCCGAAGGAGCCCGAGTCCTCAGGACCTCGAGGCGAAGCCCTCGGTAGCCATGAAGAAGGGTCAAAGGGCAGGAGTTGCTTATACCCCAAACAGATTACGGAGTACAGCCTGGCCGAAGGCGCTGTCATGGCGGGACTCCCTCTCCAGGCAGTAGTGTGCAGCAAAGGTATTCGTGGAAGACCAGGTCACCGTCCGGCAGATGTCCATCAAGGGTAGAGAGCACAGCGAGGCCACTGAAGCTGCATTGGCTCAAACCCCATGCGCAGTGACTCAATGATCTAATGGAGCATTCGCTTTCGTGTGAGCGAAGGCGATGCAGTCCGCCACCCAAATAGAGAGGGTGTGCTTGGTAACTGCCTGCCCCGGACGATTTTGATCGTAGGTCACAAAGAGTCGGCCAGACTTGCGATGAGCCTGGGTGTGCTGCAAATAGAAGGCAAGAGCCCTTCGGTAGTCGAGGGTATGAAGATCCACCGATGCCTGTTCGGCATGGGGTCTCGAGAAGAAAGTTGGCAGGACTGTCTCCTGGTAGAGATGGAAATCTGAGACAACTTTAGGCAGGAATTTGGGGTGGGTACGGAGGACCACCCTATTCCTATAGAACCTGGTATAAGGGGCATCAGCCATGAGAGCCTGGAGCTCACTGACTCGGCGGGCCGAGGTCAGCGCCACTAGGAAGGCCACCTTTCAGGACAGGTGCTGAAGCGAGCACGTTGCCATTGTCTTGAAGGGTGGATGTGTTAGTTGCATGAGCACCACATTCAGGTCCCATTCTGCCAGGGGAGGCCAGGTGGGCGGATTGGATAGCAAAAGACCCTACATGAAGCAGGAGACCAATGGCTGCCCTGAGAGGGGCTTTCTCTTGACGGGGAGGTGATTCACTGAGATGGTGCTCAAGTGTACCCTGACGGAGTTCAACTTCAGACCTTCTTTTGAGAGATGGAGAAGATACTGAAAGACCCATCGAATGGGGCACGAGAATGGGTCGATCTGGATCCCTGAGAACCAGATCGAAAAGTGCCACCATTTGAAGAGGTAGGCTCATCTATAGGAATCCTTCCTTGATGCTAGGAGGACCTCCTTGAGCTCCTCCAAGAGAGCCAACGAAGCTAGGGAGACCCGTTCAGCTGCCAGGCCGTGAAGAATAAGGAGGCTAGGTTAAGGTGCTGCACCTGTCCCTCCTCCTGCATTAGTAGACTCACAGCAGAGCCCAGAGGAACAGGGAGCTCTGTCGACAGCCCAAGCAGAAGTGGGAACCAGGGCTGCCGAGGCCACAAGGGGGCTATGAGGATCATCGATGCCCGGTCCTGCTGAGCCTTGAGGAGGATTCTCGCAATGAGCAGGATGGGAGGGAATGCGTAGAGTAGGCTGGAGGATCAGCTCAGAAGGAATGCATCCGGACTCTCCCTGTCCGGGTGCAGTACTGGCCCACAAAAGCGGGGGAGCTGCATGTTCTGGGGACTGGCGAATAGGTCTATCACCAGCGTCCCCCAGTGAAGAAACAGCCGCCAGCCACTTCTGGATCCAGGCGCCACTCATGAGGGCGAAGGATCCTGCTGAGCCTGTCCGCCAGGACATTCTCCTGACCTGGAAGGTAGGCCACCCTGAGAAACATCTTCCAATGGATGGCAAAGGAGCAGAGGAGGACTGCTTCCCGGCAGAGGGAGCGCAATCTGGTACCCCCTTCCTTGTTGATGTAGAACATCGCCATGCAGTTGTCGGTCTGCACGAGTACCGACCGCCCCTTGAGGTGGCCCTCGAAGGCCCTCAGGGCCCACTGAATTGCCCGGAGTTCGAGCAAGTTTATCTGATGCTGAGACTCCTCAAGCGACCACTGCCCCTGCATGCACAACGACCCACAGTTGTCTCCCCACCCTAACAGGGAAGCATCCGTTGTCAGCACCTCATCGTGCTGTGGGGGCTGGAAGGGCAACCCCCAGAGGAGGATACGGGGGTTTTGCTAACAACTCAGGGACAAATGAAGGTCGGGAAACACCCCGATGGGGTCCCTGAGGTGACCGATGGACAGACTCCACTGGCTGCTGAGGCACCACTGAGCTGTCTGCATGTGTAGCCGGGCACGGGGGAACACATGAACCATACAGGCCATGTGGCCCAGGAGGCAGAGCATAGTCTGAGCGGTCAGTGAGATCGGTGAGATCCGCTGGCAAGAATGCGGTCGCCCGCTGAGTATGGAGGCATTCCCCGATGAACTCTAAGGCCTGCACCGGCTCGAGGTAGGACTTCGGGTAGTTGACCAAGAACCCCAGGCCTTCAAACAGAAGGATTGTGTGCGACGTCGCTCGCTGGGTTTCCTCGACCGAGGATCCCATAACGAGCCAGTCATCAAGTTAGGGAAAGACCGGTATGCCCTGATGCCTGAGACAGGCAGTAACCATGGAAAGGCATTTCGTGAAGACCCATGGGGCGGACGTGAGGCTGAAGGGGAGCATCCTGTACTGGAAGTACTCTCCCTGCACCCTGAAGCGCAGGTACTGCCTGTGCTGGGGGTGGATCAAGATGTGAGTGTAAGCGTCTTTTAGATCCAAGGAGCAAAACCAGTCATCCTGCCGGAGGAAGGGCAGCAGAACGCCAATGGATAACATCTTGAATTTCTCCCGTACCATGAATTTGTTTAACTTTCGGAGGTCGAAGATGGGCCACAGACACCCTGTCTTCTTCGGGACAAGGAAGTACCGGGAATAGAAGCCCCGACCCCGAAGGTGCGGAGGGACCTTCTTGACTGCCCGTTGGGCGAGGAGAGAGACTAGTTCCCGCTGCAGGGACACCTGGTGCACGGGGAGTCGAGGATGCTCCGCCAGGAAGAAGGGAGGTGGAAGCCTGTCGAAGCGAAGGCAATCGCCGTCTCGGACGACCTGGAGAACTCAGTTGTCCAAGGTGATGTAAGCCCACAGAGGGGCGAAAGAAGACAGGCGTCCCCCCACTGGTTGCTGCATCGCTGGAGGGCGAGAGGCTATGCCAATAGCGTCAAAACCCCTGTGTGGGTTGTGGTGGAGCCGGGGTTTGGGCTTTGGCCCTTTCGGCCTGAGATGCCCCTGTCCAGATTTACCCTGCGCCGGAGCATGGGGGTTGTCGGGTACGGTGGGTAGCCACGGTACTGAAGGCCCTTTCTGGGAAAGAAAGGCTTTTTGGCCTGTTGATTTTTCCAGGGAAGGGTGGCGGTCTTGCACAAGAGACGGGTTCTGGTGATGGACTCCATCTCTATCTTCGCGGCTTTATTTTCCATCGGCTTGCCGAAGAGCTGCTCGCCGAGGCAGGGGGCATCCAGGAGTTTTTTCTGCACCCACTGCTCCAAATCTGATGATTAGAGTCATGCCTGGCAGCGGGCTCTGATGCCCACAGCCGCCACCCGAGCCGATGACTCGAATCCATCGTAGGCGGCTCAGGAGAGGTATTTAGAGCAGTCTGTGACGGACTTCATCAGGGCACTGAACCTATTGAGAGGCTCGCCCTCGAGGCCCACAGAGAAACCTCTGAGCTCCTTGGCCAAGTCACGCAAGAACATGCCCATGGTACGCTTGAATGCGACAAGAGAGCATGGAGCCTTGGTAAGCCTTGCGGCCCAGGGCATCAAGGGCTCTTGACTCCCGGTCCGGGGGAACCAACGAGTGCGATTTCAGGCTCTTCTGTTTCCTCCACTATGAAAGTGTGTGGAAGTTGGGTCTTTCTGAACCCAGGGCCACGTTGTACCTTGTACATAGTGTTGAGGTGCTTACTCATGATGGGGACCAAGGCAGGTGCCTCCCACATGCGCAGCAGCAGCCGGGACAGAATGGGAGGGATCAGGACAGTGAGAGACTCCCTAGGCGGAGACTCGTACTAAGAATGTCGAGTTCCTCAGTTCAAGGGTCCTCCTCGGTCTGAGTGGCCAGGTTAAGAGCCCACGCCATATCCCGGATGAACACCAGGAAGGAGGTGACCTCGGGTGGTGAACGCTGCTGAAACGCAGGCGGGGAGGGGTCTGACGGAAGATCCCGATGAGTATGGGTCTCCAGGGAGGTGTCCCCATCGGACTCCCAGCAAGAGAACTCGGTCGAGCTGGACAGGTCGCCCTGTCCAGTGGCTGAGGCCCGCTTGGAGCCAGAGGCCCTGGAAGACCTCGCCCCTGAGGAACAGGAGGACGAGCGAGACCGACGTCAAGGACCTTCATGAGGCCCGTGGCTCTCAGTGGTTTCCTAGACAGATTTCGGTGTTTCTCGCGAGGGACCCATGGTCTCCGGGCGCGAGTCAGCAAAGGTGTCTGTGAGCATCTGCTGGGAAGCGATGAACGCAGAAATGCTGTGTTCCAGTACCAGCATGCGGGACTCCCACGCAGGCGTGGGGCATTGTGACGCCAATCCCGGGGTCACCAGGTTGGGTGTCAAGGAGGAGAGGAGGTCGTCAATGGGACGGCCCTCAGAAGACCGGGCACCTTCGCCGGAAGCCTCCGTATCTTTGTGAAGTACCTTGCAGAGCCGTTCCTTGTCCAACTCTCTGGAACGCCGAAGAGGACTAAGCGACCGAGGGCGGGAACGCTCAAGCTTGTCGGGAGCCCCCAACAGTGACTTTGAGGCCTTCTTCTTCTTGCACCGCTGCATTTCAAGGGACCCCTGGTCGGAGTGCCGCAGAGAGCATGGGGCTGAGGTGGGGGATCCCACCGGAGGAGAGACAACTGAGGGCGCCACCAGGGATTCCAAGGCGGCCTTTCTGAAAATGTCTTTGGACTTCTGCTTACGACTGAGCAGGGCTTTAGAGAACATGTTCTTACATAGTGAACAGAGCTCTGGATCATGATCAGCGCCGAGGCATCGCAGACAACAGTCATGGGTGTCCATAAGCGACATGTTCTTAGAGCATCTATTGCATTTTTGAATCCAGTGGCCATAGGGGCAAATATGGCCCCCACGAGGTCCCATGCGGCCAGCGGTTAGGTAAAGAAAATGGCACGAAGGGGGGGCGGAGCCTGATGTCCAGCGGGTTAGACGCTTCGCGCTGAAGCTCCCGAGAGGCCTACTCAGAATCCTGACTTAATACCTACATAAACTTAATATTTTGCTCCGAACTTACCGGGGTACCTCGGGGGGGATGGCGGCCCACAAACCAGCGCGCTTAGACTTCGGGTCTCCCTCTTCTTCACACGGAAAACGCTCCAAAACAGAGTTGTCTTCCCCACAAAAGGTAGTTCCACTTCGGGAAAACCCCGAAATGCAACAGGAGATCTTGGAGGAAATACGCGGTGTGAAGGAACTGGTACAGTCCAACGGAGAAGCGCTCCGAGCCATGCAAGAAGATTTCGGTATGCTTCAGGACCGGCTTGAAGGTCTTTCACTACGGCAGGACAACATGGCGGGGGTCCTCGACTCGCACGCGGTGCGCTTGGTGAAACTGGACAAGGCTGAGCGTCAGATACAGAATCTTCAAAAAGAGTTAGAGGATAGCAATAATCGAGCCCGTCGCAACAATGTCAGGCTCATTGGAGTACCGGAGGGGGCGGAAGCAGGAGATATAAGAGAATTCCTGGTCAAAACTCTTCCCTCCTTGCTGAAGATCACTTTTCACAGAGATTTGGAAATTGACCGAGCACACCGTGTTCCTACCACCATGGCGCTCAATCGGACGACCCCCCGGCCTATCATCTTTCGATTACTGAGATATCAGCAAGTTGAGCAAATTCTAAATGCTGCCCGGGCGAATCATCATCTGGAGTTTGAAAGTCATAAAGTCTCCTTCTTCCCTGACTTGGCAAAGCCCACAGTTGACCGTCGGAAGAGACTCCTTGCTTTTCGCCCTAGACTTCAACAGTTACAGGCTCGCTTTGGCCTATTGTATCCAGCGAAGCTCAGAGTGACTCTCCATAACCAAACTAGAACCTTCGAAGATCCTGATCTACTAGCAACATTTTTAGATTCCAAAGAAGCAGACCAGATGCGCTAATCCAACAACTTGGATCTGTAATCCGCCGGATCTACCCGCCATTTTGAATGGCCCGACGCGGTGATCACAGCCTGGAACAGAGACTGCCTGGACTTTTCTTTCTTTCTATATATAACTTTCTTGGTCTCCTATCCCTCCATGATGTGCACCTCGGTTGGATTCGGAATACGCACAGCTATACAGGTTATATGTTTCAATTTAGGCCTTCTCTGGGGTTTCTCCCCGCAGACACATGGTCGCCAGTAATTTCTGGGGTTCTGCTTCTTCTCTAATGCACTTCGGTGCTTATTTTTTTATATGGGGCGCTTCATTGTTTTTCATTAGCTTATTTTCTATCATGTCATGTGTACAGCCATATACAGTTAATATGAGGGACATTGTGAAATTATGTGCGTTATCATGTTCTTTCTCAGAATTTTTAACCCTTCTGAATGGCCTTATGTAAGATCTTATCACTGAACGTAAAAGGCATCAATAGTCCAATCAAAAGAAAGAAAATCCTTAGCTATCTTAATCATGAGCATGCTGATTTAGTGTTTCTTCAGGAAACGCATTTAAACTCCGCTGAAACACTGAAACTTAATGCTAAGCCTTACATGGTGGCTGCCTACTCTCCCGCCGTTTCCAAACGGTGTGGGGTAGCCATCTTGGTTAAGAAGTCTTTGCAAGCTACTGTAATGGATACTAGCTCTGATAAAGAGGGTAGATGGGCCCGTGCACACCTTAAGGTTGGAGATAGTGAATTCACGTGTATTTGTATTTATGCTCCGAATGTGGATAACCCTGCTTACTATGCAAGTATTGCGCAGTTGGCACAGGCCTCTGCCAATACTCCATTGATACTGGGCGGCGATTTCAACCAAGTACTTGATCCTTTGATAGATAGACTGCCGCCTAGAACGAGTGGTCCACCCAAGAGTCTTGATACCCTTACAGCTCTGATGAAAGATCTTGCGTTAGTAGATATATGGAGGCTGCTTCACCCCCTCCGACTTAGAGTTCACCTTTTTCTCAGCCCCCCATCACTCACAATCTAGAATAGATTTTTTTCTTATCTCCAAAGCACTGATATCTCAAGTGGACACGGCTAGGATTCATCCTCTCCATATTTCAGATCATGCTGCCATATCTTTTTCATTACATGTCACTACGCAAGGTGAACATCCCCGTGCTTGGTTTTTTGATAGATCCCTACTAGACCAAAAAGATTTTCAGGTTGACATAAAGGCCGCTATCCAAGACTACTTTCATTTTAATTCACCCCATGACACTGCGAGCTGGGCTTGGTGGGAGGGTTTCAAGGCGTCTATCCGTGCAACTATAACCAGCTATCAAATTCGACAGGGGAAACAAAGAAAGCAACATTTACTGATTCTAGAACAACAGATACAAGCTGGAGAGCGTCTCCTCACGTCCCGTACTGACCCATGTATTTTACTTCGCTTACAACGCCTTCGTTTTCAATACAATCAGCTTTTATATACCGCTGCTGCTAAAAATATTGAATCACAACAAGGGATGTACTATCGGGAAAATAACCGTGCTGGCAAATTGTTAGCCAATGCCCTGAAAGGTCAAAAAGAAGCCAAGCGTGTTACCGCTCTCCGCAATCCGTCGGGGGGGAGCTTGGTCACTAAAGATACCGAAATATTAGAACTCTTTCGTGATTTTTATACTCGGCTTTATCAATCTGAATGTGACTTTGAGCCAGAAGCATTTGAACGATTACTATCAGAGGTACAACGGCCGACCCTATCTGACGAAGATAGAGAGGCCATGGACAAACCATTCACTTTATCAGAAATTCAATCTGCACTCAAGAGATGTGCCACAGGTCGAGCCGCAGGCCCGGACGGTCTCCCAGCTGAATTCTACAAAACTTTTAACGCTGACTTAGCTCCGTTTTTGAAACTTTATTTTTCTGCTCTGGCCGAGGAGGGATCTCCTTCTGGATCCTTCTCAATGGCAAATGTAGTAGTTTTTGAGAAAGAGGGGAGAGATCCGCAACTAACAGCTAATTATCGTCCAATTTCCCTACTAAACGCAGACTATAAAATATTTGCCACCATTCTCTCCACCCGGCTCTCTGACAAGATGTCTACTTTAATACACCAAGATCAATGCGGTTTCATTCCCGGTAGATCAACTGCTGACAATGCTAGGACTCTATGTCATGTACTGACTGCCGCAGTTAATCTTGATCGACCATTGGTTGGCCTCTCACTTGATGCTGAGAAGGCCTTCGACCGCTTAGAATGGCCCTTCTTGTTTGCAACTCTCCGCTGGTACGGATTCGGAGAAGGCTTTCTCCGTTGTCTCCAAATCATGTATGCACAGCCTACAGCTAGTATCTGTGCTAATGCTTTAAAGTCTCAGCCATTTCCCCTGCAACGCGGTACTCGCCAGGGATGCCCACTGTCTCCACTTCTTTTCGATCTCGCGCTCGAACCCTTAGCTTTACTAATCCGGCAATCCAAGGATATTCATGGAGTCCCCTTCTCTCATAGGGAAATCAAAATTTCAGCATATGCTGATGACCTTATGCTCTTTGTCTCCCCAGACTCAGTGCCGGCTGTCCTAGAGCAAATTGGTAAATATTCACAACTCTCGGGCTATAAGATAAATTGGACCAAATCGGTAGCCTTTCCACTAAATCCTCTGATCCATCAGGCAGATATGCAATCCTTTCCCTTTCTATGGCAACCTCGCATGGTCAAATACCTTGGGGTGCACTACTGCTCTCCTTTGGAAGACACCATCACCTTTAATGCCAAAGACTTAACCTCTAAGGTCCGGGCGCTTACTCAACGCTGGACTCCTTTAACACTTACTTGGTGGGGCCGCCTAGAAACCATTAAAATGATGATTGTTCCCAAAGTGAACTACATTTTAGAAATGCTGCCATGTCTCCTACCTCGACGTACATATAAAGATTTAGAGGGTATTCTGACTAGATACTTATGGCAAAACAAGACACCTAGGATAGCGAAACATAAGTTACAAGCAGATAAAGAAAATGGTGGTGTCAGATTCCCTGATTTCCTGAAATACCACCATTCTTTTCTTCTCAAACAAGGCGCTCGTTGGCTGGAAGACCTAACACCGAGTAGACCAGTGTGGCTAGATATAGAGGAGGACCTTTGCAAACCAATTCCTCTTACTTATCTCCCTGGTATGACTTTCCCATCAGACTCCCACTATCCACCAATGCTCTTAGACACTTTAGGTGCCTTTAATACCCTTGAGCAATCTCTAGACTCCCGACTTTGTCCGCTAGATAGACTCCCGCTTTGGCACAATGCTCGATTTCAAATACAAAATAAACCGATGGCGTGGAGCCCCTGGTACACTAGGGGCATCTGGATCCCTAACCAGCTGTTCTGTAATGGTCGCTGGAAAACTTTTAGCGAATTACAAATTGAATTTGGTCTCCCAGCGAAACACTACTTTCAGTTGGTGCAACTTCAGCATTGTCTTCGGAGTGCTAAGGTGCTCCCGCCATCGGAAACCCATACCCAAGGACTGTCGGAGATTATCCGATCTATCGGGAGCTTAACGGGTGTGGCATCTAACTTTTACAAAACTTTATGTAATACTGTAAATAGAGGCACTCCTACAGCACAGAAATCCTGGGAGCGGGAAATGCATGTAACTTTGACCCCGGAGCAATGGAGCCTAGTCTGGAGCAAGGTGACACGGGTCTCTCGATCCGCCTCACTCACTCAGACACTTTTCTTTCTAGCCCACCGATGTTTCTATACTCCTGACAGGTTAGCCAAATGGAACGCCACCCAGAGCAATAGATGCTGGACATGCCATGCGGCCATTGGTTCACTAACTCATGTTATGTATGAATGCCCCGCATTACAGTATTACTGGAGTCGGGTCTGGGGTCGTATTCAATCTATTTTGCACTTTCAAGAGCCCCTCTCTTGGAAGATAGTGGGACTCCGCTCAGCTGCGGGGATCCCCTCTCTTCCCAAATCGGCGTACTTCCTCTTAGACTTTATGCTGGGCATAGCTATTTCCCTAATTACGAAATACTGGAAAAATAGCTTCCATCTGAGCCCCAATGAATGGTGGAATCATGTCTGTCTCTACAGTAAATATGAGCAAATACCTCGTATGTTAGCTTCTTCCGCTCAGACCCCCCATCACTTATCTAAGTGGAAGATGCTCAATGACTATGTTCAAACTGCTCAATGCTCTCATCTGACTGTTTAAATTTGTGTAAATCTCTGTCACATGATCATTCTGTATTGCAGATACTATTTCTGTTTGTTTTGATGTACAATTACTGTTGTTCGTAAGCGCTTATATGATGATACTTATCAGCTTAGAGAAGAAGCATAGGGGTGGGGGGTAATTGGGGTTGCTTTTCCTTATTGTATGCTTGTATTTGTTTCCTTTGGTGTGTTGTTTCTTTTTGCTTGTTGTAAAATGAAAATAAAAGTTTAAAAAAAAAAGAAAATGGCACGAAGCCCGTTGGCAAAAAAGGCGAAGAAAACTATCCCCTAACAGCTCTAAAAGGTAGAGCAGGGGAAGGATGGGTAGAGGACCGGTGCAACCGGAAAATAGAAGGCTAGTAGGTCAAAATCAAAAAACCTTTCCGTGCGTCCGAAGGGCTCTGCGGAAAAAGGGAGACTGAGCAAGATGGCACCCTTGGGCGGGAAGAGGACCATGCATGCGTGGCAGCAATCCCAAAGGCTTTCTTTGAAAGCTGGGGAATTGCTCCACATGGACTCCGTCAGTGCTAACATCACCCATAAGTGAGGCCTGACTTCCTGCTTGTTCCTAGAGAAGAGACAATAGGGGTCAGAGGCAAGAGAGTTAGTTAGATGGAGATAATAGTTTTGCTTGGCAAGTGCTATGGCAAATTGGAAGGAAGTAAGCATGAATTTGAAGTGAAGAAAGTCAGAAAGGGAGCGGGATTTGAGCCAAATGTGCTTAGCTGAACAAGCAGAGGAACAAAGCTAGCGGGTAGTTGAAGACAGCCAGGGCTGAGGTATAGTGCACCTCACCGAAGTCTACAATAGGCAAACGTACTGTCTTGCAAAGAATCCACGCATCACTAAGAGTGAGGAGGTAAATAGTCCTTTATTCACTAACCCCTACATTGCCGCATTTTGGCATAGCCTTCATCAGGGGGTACTATTGGTTACTTGAACCTCTTGGATTAGAACATAGCATCAATTGCTCAGATCGGCACATTCATCCAAAGATGATTTGCAGCATCAAAGCTTTGGTGTTCAGTTCGAGACTTGATGCTGCAAATCATCTTTGGATGAATGTGCTGATCTGATCAATTGATGCTGTGTTCCAATCCAAGAGGTTCAAGTAACCAATAGTACCCCCTGATGAAGGCTACGCCGAAATGCATCCATGGAGAGGTTAGTGAATAAAGGACTATTTACCTGCTCGCTCTTTCTAGTGCATAGTGCACCTCACAGGACATAGGATAGGGGGAACAAGAGAATCCAGAGCAGAGGAGAGAGCAATATTATAGGAAACTATAACCTCATCAACCAAGTTAGAAGACAAAGTGGAGGAGAGAGATGAAGAGACAATAGTGGAGAGAGCTAATGAATCAATAGCATGAAGATTCCTAAAATGATAAGAGGAGACTGGACGAGATTGAGGTGGAGAGTGATGAAAAGTGAAGTTAACCAGGTGATGGTCAGAAAAGGGAAGAGCTGAGATATGGAAATTAGAATGTAAACAATTAGAGAAGAAAACAAGGTCAAGGCAATGGCTGTGCCGATGAGTGGGGGCTGAAGAATAAAGCTGAAGGTTAAATGAGGAGGCAAGGGAAAGGAATTTCGAAGCATAGGGATCAGAAGGGTTATCAACATGAATGTTGAAGTCACCAAGAATAAGGGAAGGGGAAGAAGAATTGAGAAATAAGGAAAGCCATGAGATAAAGTCAGAGAGAAAGGTAGAGGTGGATTTATCAGATGGATTATAGATAGCAGCTATGCAGAGAGGTAAGGGACTAAAAAGGCTGATAGCTTGACCTTCTAAGAAAGAAAAGGAGTGAGATTGAGGTAGAGGAAGGGGTTGAGATTGGCAGGAAAGAGAAAGCAGAAACCCACACCACCATTGCGGCCAGTGGCACAAAGAATGTGCAAGTATTGGTAGCTGCCATGAGAGAGGGCAGTGACCGAAACAGTGTCATCAGGGATGAGCCAGGTTTCAGTAAGTTCAGCTAGAAGTTGAAGAGAGTTAGAAATGAAGTGATCATGGGTAAAGGGGAGTTTGTTAGCGGTGGAATGAGCATTCCATAAGGCAGAAGAAAAGGGGAGAGAGGAGGGAGAAAGGAGAGGAATATGGATGAGGGTAGCCTATGCAAGGCGGTCGTATGGTCAAGCAGCACCCCACAGACCATTATGTAAAACACCCAACTCTCTAGTCTAAGAAAAGGAGAGGGGACAAAAGGAAGGCTCATAGCCATCTAACCACATAATGCCCCCTCCCATGCCTCCTCCTTCTGGGAGGAGCTCTGGGAGTACACCACATGGAAGTGATATTCCCACACAGCCCTCAGGTTGAGCACCCTAGCAGACCTGGGAGGCCAAATGAACCCCCCATGTCCACAGATAGCCATAACTCCTGGGCAAGGAGGACAGGCAGGGAACATCAATCAATAAACTCCAACATTGGAGGCCCACATTAAGTGCTAGAAGTATTATGCTGATGCTCAGAGCTGGTACGCCCCAGCCACATCTTCCCTCGGTCAGGGTGAGGGGCCATTAGCCTACAGGTACATGGCTTATGGCAGCAGCATGGCCCCCCTAGGTGTATGTATTCACTGCTATATGCACTCCATTGCAGAAGGGCCGGGGACAGACAGCTCTTACACCATCATGTTGCCAGTAAATGCATCAGCTCATTTGCATGCTTCTTCCTCCCTTGTACTCTGTGAGCTCCAACTCTGGCTATGAGGCCAGTACTGACTGCAGCACAGAGCACAGGCTGTATGTCCAGACCCCTCCACAGCACACAACAGTCCTCTGACAGCTAGCCATTACATAGGCTGACATTAACAGCAGTCCATCAGGACAGCTGTTGATGTGTCTCTGGATGTTTGCTTACTGTCCCAGCAGGGTCACCTCTGATCTGCAGTCTCTGGTAGTCAGGCTGTTGTGGTCCACTGCCATGTTAGTTGCACCATGCAGCTCCTTCAAACAGGTGACCTAGGCAGGTGCCTTGGTATTCCACTCACATTTCTAATTACACCGATATTATTCTTATGGGTTTGCGCTGCTTCTGATCTTCATATTTTTTAACACTCACATCCAAACCATACTGTTGGCACACGGGGCATGACAAGTGCAGTGAGCACCAGGTCAGAGGCTAGCATTAGCAGCGCCCGTGCTAGCAGCATGTTGTACCTACCCTGACTCCGCCCTCTCTCTGCCTGGTCTCCACCTCGGCCTCGCCTATTTGCATGCTACACTGCCAGTGCAGAACATTTAGTCTGGTCGACTTTGGGCCACACGCTCCATGCTACTGCCCAAATGCACATAAACCCCACGCTACCAGCTAACGCACTTAAGTAAATATGCTCCTCTGTTGCTTCCTTTCCCATGTGTGCTTGTGGATTCTCACTCATTCCTCCTAGTCATCAGAATGTTTGTCCAAGTTTGATGATGGAGACAGATTTTGGACATTTACTTTCATATTTCGGCATTTTTTGTGTATTTGAATCTGATGATGCTATTAAATAGGCCTAAAGGCCTATTATAGTAGCGCTGTATGTATAATCAATTTTTATGAGATCTAGCCCTCCTTCAGCTCTAGGGATGTACAGTAAAACTGTAAGTTACCTCATGGGCATGGAGGAGATTTTTGTTCACACATCCAGTTTTTCAAGATCTCTAAGAGGCCAGTCTACAATCCCAAAACCATATGAGAGTACAGGAATTGCCAGCTGATTGATGGCTTGTATCTTATGCCATGATGTTAAAGCACTTTTCAATAATGATTTTAATCTCCTATAGTATTTTTTACTGATCTTTTCTTTCAGTGATTTGTGCTTAAGTGTCATTCCTTCATCTACTCTGAGATATTTATATATACCTTCCTGTTCAAGTTCTCAGATGTCACAGCGCTCAGCCAGGGAGATGTTTTCTGTTTTGCTCAGTTTTCCTCTAAAAAAAATTGCCTTAGTACATTTGTCTACTAGGCCAAAAGTGATATTTATGTCATCAGAAAAGCTTTTCACCTCATAGAGCTGCTCTGCTAATTGTTGGTCCCTTGGAACTGTAGAGCTTCAGGTCGCCTACAAATAGTAAATGGGATATTACCTCTAGGTTGTTATCTTCTTTAGGATTCAGGCTAAATCTGTATCCCAAAGAGTTGATGAGAGTACTCATTGGATTAAGAATCCTACAAAATAGAAGTGGTGACAAGGAATCTTCCTGAAATATTTCTCCCTGGATCTTGATGTTGATGATAGTGTTGTTTCTGATGTTCATTTTGTGTGCACTTTGGGTTTTGATGTGCACTTTGGGTTTAGTTATGATTTTGATTTTTAATCATTGATAGTGAGTGATGTGAAGCTTAGTGGAATTGGAGCTTTGTTGTGTCTCCCTTATCTAGCCCAAGGGTGTGAGGGGATTATTAGTTTCTTGTAATTTATACTTCCGTTAGAGATATGTTTATTAAGGCCCATGCTGGTAATGCGCATGTGGGCCATGTTACCAGTGGAGGGGGCCTTTTATGACTTCAGAGGTGTGCGAATCCATCTCCCCATAGTTAGCATGGGACCAAGATGCCGCACTGCACAAACTGGCATGTGAGTGCACTTAGCGCCACTTATTGAGGTGGCGTTAAGTGCATCTGATGCTAAGGGCAGCATGCATGGTTAACATGAGCTACTAGTGCCAACACTAGCCGTGCCTTGCTGTCAACGCCTCCATTCCATCAATGGCCCACCCAGACCTTGCCAAATCGTGCACAACTGGACAGCATGGGAACTTTGCATCATGTAAGCGTACTTTGAATTGTTCTTCCTTAAGTGCATAACTTTGTACTTGCCCACATTACATTTTATCTGCCATCTGAACACCCAGTCTCCTAGTTTCTCAAAGTTCTTTTGCAATTTTTCACTATGCTTTGTACTTTAACAGTGCTGAATAATTTTGTGTCATCTGTAAATTTGTGTATATGTGTATTTTGTGTCATCTGTAAGGTCATTTATGAATATGTTAAAAAGCAGAGGGCCCGACATAGATCCCTGGGGTATTCCACTATTCATTTTTCTCCATGTTGCTATTTTAACGATCTGAAATTAGTAAGATATCTCAATCATTATTTTGTTCTCACATTTTATAATAATGCAAAATATTGCATAATTAAAAGTTTTAATAAATATTGTTAAAGAACTATCCAGCGACTATACTATTGAACTGTATTGGTTTTTATTGTGTTTTTGATTAATCCCTGCTGCTGCTCACTGTATGAGATAAATTATATGTACAGTCAAACCTCGGTTTTCATGATTAATCCGTTCGAAAAAGTCTGACTAAAACCGAAACGTATGAAAACTGAAGCAATATTTCCCATAAGAAATAATGTAAATCCAATTAATCCGTTCCAGACACCCAAAAATATTCACAAAAAATACATTTTATAGAGAATAACTATATTTTTACATACAGAAAACAATGAGAAATAAATATAAATGACTAATGAAATGGATAAATGAACATTTAACATCACTGAAAGCAAGCTAAGTACAGTACTGTACAGTACAGTATGTTAACATCTGGCCTTAGCCACCCCTGACAAGCTGCTGTGCCCAGCTCTCTTCGGAATCACATTGAATTCAGTCCATTAAAATACCTTTACATTATCTGCTCAATGCTTCAGAATGGCAGAAAATCTTAATGATATAGCTTCAGACGTACCCTGCAAGAGAAAGAACTGCCTCCCACATTCATGCAACATCTCCTGCTTACGTTGACAGCTTTTCTTCCCTGCTACCGGGACAAAATCTCAGTCAAAAGACGTTGAAAACCGAAGCAATGCATGAAAACCGGGACAAAATCTCAGTCAGAAAAGACGTTGAAAACCGAAGCGTATGAAAACCGGGGCAAATGAAAACCGAGGTTTGACTGTACTTGTAAATCTATTATCTACATTGCATGGCAGTCTATCTCATGCATATTCATTGTGGATATCCTGAAAACCCAACTGACTGTGTGTGTCCTGAGAGATGAGCTGGGAACTATTGGTATGAGTATTGTTTGGCATTCAGAATGTAAAGTGCTTTCTTTTCTTCCTTGGTTAATAAAGTTGAAAATCAACCTGCTATTGTTTCTCATGGTGCATGGTTTGCTTCTGACTGAGTGTTGTCTCTCTAGATGCCTTGTTCCACATTGTTTTTCAGAATTCTTTAGAATTATATAAGGAGTTAGGTGTGAATGTTGCTACAGTTGACTTTTTGGAGGGAAAAAGAGACATTGAGATGTTAGGTATGGGGGATAATAATGGAGGAGAAGATAAGTTTGCCTTAGTTACTGAGCAAAGAGTGCAACATTTTTTCAGATTGCTGCATTTAACATATTCTCCAAATACCCTTTGCCAGCATTTCTACTGAAAAATATCTCGATCAAATATTATGTTGATGCATCTTTGCTTGAGGCTCATATTACATCTTTCCATATCATCCTGCTAGACCAGTCAAGATGAGTGAGTTATTCTCACTTGCCAGCAGGTGGAGGCAGAGCTTTTGCTCCTGTGTTGGCTGCATATCCTGGAGCATCTTTTTTTGGGCATTTTGGGCGTCCCCCATGTGGGACATGGGACCCGATGTCATTTCCGTGGCCCCTGAGGATCCTTCTGCCTTTTTTCTGCCGGTGAGTAGTGTGGCCATGTTGTATGGAAAACTAGCCCCAGTAGAGGTGAAATTTGGCAGGGAAGCCTTAGCTACAAACCCGTTGGCCACTGGGGGGCTCTTTTTCTCAAGTGACTTGCATTACATCTTCTGAAACAGTTCATGACCTGTATTCAGTTCTGGTTTGTTGCTTGGCAGCCCCCTTTTTGGGGGCCTAAAGCCCAAGGCCTGAGACCTAGGCTGCTCCTCTAGGAACCTGGGGCCCACAAGTGCTCCTGTCATGGACAGCTAGGAGAGTCACGGCCTCTGCCTCATGCTTGCTGTCTTCCATTCTTTCAGATGCCAATTTTATCTCCTACAAGGACGGATGGGGTAGCTGTTAATGACACATTGTGGTTAGCATGGGCATTCGGGGTGTGTGGTAACTGCAATGCATTAAGGGCACCTGCATGCCAGTTAGTGCAGTGTCACATGTCAGCAATGCACTAACAGCAGGGGGACAGATGCAGATGCCCCCAAAAATTAGCCAGGCCTCTGCACTAATTTCACAGCTCAAACGCACACTACTGGCACACCCCTTAGTAAACATGCCCCATAGCCAGAGGGTTAAATGCTGATTTATATATAATATATTTGCTTTAAATCTATTTTGTATATTTTAAAATTTCTATTTCAATGTACCCTGCTTTGAAATTTATCATAAGCACCATAAATTTAAATTGAATCGAAATAATTTAATTTCAATACTTATATTCCATCTTTTCCATCAAAGTGAAAGTATAAAGAGGAATGCAGGCAAATAAACTAATAAAAATAAAGTACAATACAATATAATAATCTAATATAACTCAGTAAAATATAAAATGACTCAAATTCATTAAGAGGCATATTCAGGTTTGTGCGTCCCCAGGCCATCCGGATGTCTAGACATCCAGATGGTCAGGTGATGCACCCAGTTCTGCTCCCACAAGGTCTAGACGTCCCCGTGGGAACAAAATCACATCAAAATGGCTGGATGTCTGGGAGGTGCCCCAATTCAGGCACCCTGGACATCCAGCCACTTGCCCAGCTAACTCAGTCATGGTGCCTCATGGAGTCATGATCACTGGTGGCATCAGTTGTAAGCCTGTTACCCGTAGTCCGACCCCCTGATCAGGCCTCCCACAGCTGGGATCAGTCTATGGGGAACCCCCTGCACCCTTCACCTCAAGCTTGACTCTGCACCGCTATCCTCTGACATCCAGGGGGACTTATTCCACCTCCAAGGTGTATCCTCCAAGGTGGAATAAGTCCCCCGTCTAACTCTGTGACCCAAGATGTACAGGGCCAACCTCAGAATTGGCCCTGTATGTCCGGGGTCACATCCCCACCTACCACCCACCTTCATTCCTCCCCTGGCCCAACCCCTCCTGCTCACGAACAGAGCTCCCCGCAAATATCCTGTAGGACTACATATAAAGCACTACTCATCACATTCAAAGCCATTAACAACTTAGCTCCCCTAGCAATCTCCACTCTCATCACTCACACCCCCCACACCAGATCTAGAAGATCAGTCGCAGCTAATACTCTAATCATCCCGACGGACTTTACAAAATGTTCACACTCAACAACTGCAAGAGCATTCGTTTACTTCGCTCCCAAATGTTGGAATGATCTTCCACCCACCATAAGAGATATCAAAGACCTAAAACAATTTAGAAAAGCCATAAAACACCACCTGTTCCTTGCATACTTCTCTCAATACCCCACTCCAACATAGCCAACACCACATTACAATCCAATGTAACGATCTATCACTCCCTGTACAACAAGAAGAATACAATTGTATATAGTTATATAACTTATATGTACAAAGTTCTCCCCTATGTTGTATCCAATTAGATTTCCTGTTATATGTAAACTCACGACAGCCTGTTGCTATCGGTGAGTATTTTATGTTTACTGTAAACCGCGCTGATGATAAAAGTGCGGTATATAAGAACGTTAAATAAATAAATAAATAAATAAATAAATAAAAGTGGCCAGTATGTGCGGGGAGCTCTGTGGCCATAGGAGAGATCCAGTCATTTAGCGAGTCTGGATGTCCAGACCCGCTAAATGGAGATCAGAATGACCTCCATAGAGGCCCATTCCGATCTGGACAACCCCTGCCTGTCTGAGCACCCATAATCAGGACATGCACTGGTGGCACCCAATTATGATCCCATAAGAACATAAGAACATAAGACACGTCATACTGGGTCAGACCGAGGTCCATCAAGCCCAGTATCCTGTTTCCAACAGTGGCCAATCTAGGTCATACGTACCTAGCAATATCCCCAAAAGACACAGGTTCCACAATGCTTGTACTGGGTCAAGCATTGATATCCTGGGTCCCTTTTTAATAGTGGTTTATGGACCTTTCCTCCAGGAACTTGTCCAAACCTTTTTTAAACCCAGCTATACTAACAGCCCTTACTACATCCTCCGGTAACAGATTCCAGAGTTTGATTACACGTTGAGTGAAAAAATATTTTCTCTTATTTGTCTTAAATAGTTTACCCTGTAGCTTCATTACATGTCCCCTAGTCTTCCTATATTCTGATAGCGTAAACAATTGATCCACGTTTATCCGTTCCACTCCATTCATTAATTTATAGACCTCTATCATATCTCCCCTCAGCCGTCTCTTTTCCAGGTTAAAGAGCCCTAACCTTTTTAGCCTCTCTTCATAGGAGTAGCCTTCCATCCCCTTCACCAATTTGGTTGCTCTTCTCTGTACTTTTTCTAATAATGCTATGTCCTTTTTAAGATACGGTGACCAGAATTGCACACAATATTCAAGGTGCGGTCGTACCATGGAGCGATACAGAGGCATTATAATATCCTTTGTTTTATTCTCCATCCCTTTCCTTATGATACCTAGCATTCTATTTGCTTTCTTGGCCGCCGCTACACACTGGGCGGAGGGTTTTAACATGTTATCCACGATGACTCCTAAATCTTTTTCCTGGGTGGTGGTTTCTAATGTGGAGCCTTGCATAGTGTAACTATAGTGTGGGTTGTTCTTTCCTAGGTGCATAACTTTGCACTTGTCCACATTAAATTTCATCTGCCATTTGGATGCCCAGTCTTCCAATTTATCCAGATCCTCCTGCAGTTTTCCACAATCCACTTGGGTTTTAACAACTTTAAACAGTTTTGTGTCATCTGCAAATTTGATAACCTCACTAGTTATTCCCTTTTCCAGGTCATTTATGAATATGTCAAAAAGTAGCGGACCCAGTACAGATCCCTGGGGTACTCCACTATTCACCTTTTTCCATTGGGAATATTGGCCATTTAGCCCTACCCTCTGCTTTCTATCTTTTAACCAGTTCCCGATCCACAATAGTACACTGCCTCCTATCCCATGACTTTTTAGCTTCGCCAAAAGTCTCTGATGGGGGACCTTGTCAAAAGCTTTCTGAAAGTCCAGATACACTATATCAACCGACTCACCTTTGTCTACCTGTTTATGCACACCTTCAAAAAAACATATCAGATTAGTAAGACAAGATCTTCCTTGTCTAAAGCCATGTTGGCTGTCTCCCATTAGGCCATGACTATCTACATGCTGTGTAATTTTGTTCTTTATGATGGTTTCTACCATTTTCCCTGGTACTGACGTCAGGCTCACCGGTCTGTAATTTCCCGGGTCACCCCTGGAACCCTTTTAAAAAATTGGTGTTACGTTGGCGACCCTCCAATCTTCAGGTATTACAGATGATTTTAATGAAAGTTCACAGATTACCAATAGCAGGTCTTCAATCTCATATTTCAGTTCTTTCAACACTCTGGGATGTATACCATCCGGTCCAGGTGATTTGCTACTATTCAGTTTATCAAATAGTTGTAATATATCTTCCCGGTGTAGCGATATTTCTCTCAATTCCTCTGCAGTATCACCTTTGAATACCACTTCAGTCTTGGGTAACATCCCTACATCTTCCTCAGTAAAGACCGAAGCAAAGAATTCATTCAGTCTCTCTGCTATAGCCTTGTCTCCTCTTACTGCCCCTTTTACCCCTCTATCATCTAATGGTCCAATTGACTCTCTCACAGGCCTTTTGCTATGAATATACTTGAAAAAGTCTTTATTTCGTGTTTTTGCTTCCGTAGCAAGTTTATTCTCAAATTCCCGCTTTGCCTGCCTTATCAATGCTTTGCATTTAACTTGCCAGTGCTTGTGCTGTTTCCAGTTTTCATCATTTGGCTCTTTTTTCCATTTCCTGAAGGTTGTTTTTTTGGCAGCAACAGCCTTTCTGACCTCACCTTTAAACCATGCTGGCAGTTTTTTGGACTTTCTTCCACTCTTCTTAATGCGTGGAATACAGCTGGTCTGGGCTTCGAGGATAGTATTTTTAAATAACACCCAAGCTTGCTGTAAGTCTTTAACCTTTGGAACCGCTCCTTTTAGTTTTTTCCTAACTATATTCCTCATTCTATCATAGTCTCCCTTTCGAAAGTTAAAAGGTAGTACTGTGGATTCCTTTACTATCTGTCCTCCACTAATTAAATCAAACATGATCATACTATGATCACTATTGCCAAGTGGTCCCAACACCCTTATTTCTTGCACCAGATCTGGCGTTCCACTAAGGACTAGGTCCAGTTTGGCTTCCCCTCTGGTCGGTTCATGAACCAGCTGATCCCGCAGAGGCTAGACATGCCTGCGGGATCAGAATCGGTATCAGGGTCTGGACGTCCAGGCCATGCCCCAATTCAGAGCACCCAGATGTCCAACAAACTCCCTGGCTAGCTCAGCCAGGCTTCTAACTCCCGATTGGGCCTGCCATGGCCAGGGTGGGGCTGCAGGGAACCCCCTGTGTGCTCTCACCTGCCTTTCTGGGCCGGGCCATGCATTGTCCTCCGACCAGGGGGACTTATTCCACCTCCAAGGTGAAATCAGTCCCCCGTGCAAATGGCTGACCCCAGACATACAGGGTCGACCTCAGATGCAGCTCTATATGTCCGGGGTCTTGGCACCGCCCATAGCCCACCCTCACCCTGCCCCGCCCACCTACCAACAGAGATCCCCACACAACTCAGCTCTACGTGCAGGGAGCTCTGTTTCCCCAATGCTGGCCAGGCGAATAGCGGATACTGACGTCCAGACCCACTATTCGCTGAACAGAATAGACCCCTACATGAATAACAATGGACCAGCCCAAAAACAGCACTTTCTCCAAAAAGCTGGATTAACATAATGTCTGATTTGAATATTTCAACACATGTAGAAATTCAGGAATGCTACCTAAATAGTGTAACTAAAATGTGCATTTGATTTTACATTTATATATTTACATTTCTTATATACTGCCTTTCATGATATCAAGGTGGTTTACATTGAACAAACTGAAATTACATTGAACAGGGCATTATAATTTGGAGATAACTATTTTACAGGGAACATGGGCTATGGAGGGTTAAGTGGCTTGCCCAAGACCACAAGGAGCACCTGTGGGACTAGAAACCCCAGTCCTTCTGGCCCAAGGTTGCTGTTCTCTAGTGGGATTTGAACTCCCAACCTTCTGGCCTGAAGCACCTTGCCCCAACCATTAGGCCACTCCTCCACTCCAACTTTAGATTTGAAATCTTTTTAAGTTAGAAGTTTGAAATTTATACATTTCCCTTGTAGCTAAATATTGATCTTTCATTCTATAAAGGCTTTAACATTTTTCTGGTAGACTCAGAGTCAGCAGTGGGGAGGTAAGAGGGAAAATCAGAGAGTGTGCAAGGAGGATCAGTCATAAGAAGGAGTATGTATCAGGGAGACAAATTGGAGTCATTTAAAAAAAAAGTCTACCAAGTCAAGGCCAGCAAGAATCAGTACCTTCCATTCTAGTTGCAATGGGGAAAAGGTAAATTTGAAAAGGTTCCAGATCAGCAGACCTCGCAGAAAAATTACACTGGATCAGAATTACAGGTATCAGGATAAGCAGAATTACAGGTGTCAGGAGGTAGTCAGAACGGAACAGGTGGGATGGGAAATGGGTCTCTAGTGGAGGGAGGGTGTTTGCTGTGTCAGAGTTTAGTTTAGTTTAGCTTAGTTAATCCAAATTTGCTATATCACGCTTTACATGCGCGTCAGAGCAGTTTAAAAATTATCAGTTAAAAGAACATAACAAAGTAATAGGTGGATGTAAGAGAATGAGGAAAGAGGTAGAGGAAACAGGTAGGAAAATCCACATGCAGCATGCATACAGTTAGTCTTAGCCTAACTTTACCCAGCCAATCAAGGGAAGGGATCCCTGAAAGTCAGTTTACAATATGTTTTTAATCCTTTCTTGAACTTTTGGAGAGAGGACTCTGTTTTTATGTATAATGGTAAAGAGTTGGAGCTAGAAAAAAGAAAGCCAATCTTTTGGTGACTTCAAGGCAATGTGAGAGGGCTGGTAGCAAAATAAAATTGTGGATCTGGAATCACATCAATCTGGAAGACGTATAGGAAATCAAAGAATTTGCTAAGTAGATGGGCAATCCCGTGTAAAAGGTCTTATCAGACTCACTTACAAAGCTCTACTCATAACCTTCAAGGCCATTAACCGACTGTCTCCTTCATCTATCTCAGCACTCCTTACAATCACTCTAAACAGCAGGCTGAGAAGATCAGCAACAGCCAACACTCTTACTATCCCCCGCGAATCCATAAAATGTAATCAACTAACCAGGAACAGGGCCTTTGCATTTTACGCCCCAAGAATCTGGAACAGCCTCCCCCCACACCTCCGAGCAATTAGAGACCTTCCCCAATTCAGAAAAGCTCTAAAGCATCATCTATTCCTCCTCCATTTTTCTCACCTTAATAACCCCCCACCACACTAATATTCCTTCATCCAATTCTTTACTCCCACAACCTGACTCATAACTAAGAATATACCTGACCACCAAATCAGGTACATCTCACTGTCCCCACATTCTTATACATGATTCACTATTAATTCTAAGCTGTAAATCTGTAAATAGTTCATAATTATACTATTTGTCACTGAAACCTGGTTAACCGACACTGATATTGTATACCTAAACCAATTAAAAAATGATAACTATGACATATCATACACACATAGAAATAACAACAAAGGAGGAGGTGTACTCACGATGACTAAAAAAGTCCTAAAGGCAAAACCATTACCCTCTATTCTTCCCAATAATATTGACACAATCATCATAAAATTTGCTCACATTAGAATATGCCTTACATACAGACCACCTGATAATAAAGCAGAAAACCTAGATGCCCTATTAGAACTCCTTAGCACACCAACAGAACGCAATCCAATAATACTGCTAGGTGATTTTAATCTCCCATCCCTACCAACCCAACAATCAACCCTATTCCTGGATGCAATTGCTGATATGGATTATCACCAAATAATAAACAAAAAAACCCACAATAAAGGTGGTACCCTCGACCTAGTCTTTCTCCCTGATGTACTATATAAACTTTTTGACACAACTTTTCTGGAATGTACCCCAATCCCCTGGTCAGACCACCATCTAATCAAGTTCAACCTTACATACACTGAGCCAAATAATAATAACAAAAATCAAATAGCTCCAATAACAAGATTCAAAAGATTCAATGAGGAAGAATTTCTGGATTCAACAATCCCTTATCTCTCTCTATCACCTACTGATCTAGACGAAGCAATCTCAACCTGGCACAATACAATCAACAAAGCAGCCATCCACAAGCATGATTTAAATAGGAACAACAAATCCAAAGTAGGTAAGACTCCATGGTTCACTAATAGCTTGAAATTAATGAAAAGGGAACTAAGGAAACTAGAATCAAAATGGCGCAGCACCAAATCAACCCCTAGCTTCGAGAAATACCATAACCATCTTAAAAAATACAAGGAAGCAACTGTTAACGCAAAGAAAGACTACTACACAAACATTCTAAATAAATCATTAAACAGACCAAGAGAATTGTTTTCATTGGTTCAAAACCTTACCAACAACCCACACAATGCAAGTCATGACAACAGATATGGAGTGGAGGAGTAGCCTAGTGGTTGGGGCAAGGTACTTCAGGCCGGAAGGTCGGGGGTTCAAATCCCACTAGAGGACAGCAACCTTGGGCCGGAAGGACTGGGGTTTCTAGTCCCACAGGTGCTCCTTGTGGTCTTGGGCAAGCCACTTAACCCTCCATAGCCCATGGTCCCTGTAAAATAGTTATCTCCAAGTTATAATGCCCTGTTCAATGTAATTTCAGTTTGTTCAATGTAAACCGCACTGATGCAGAATAGCGCGGTATATAAGAGAATGTAAATAAATAAATAAATAAGTAAATAAATATCTGCCCAAACACTAGCTAACCACTACAAAAACAAATCAAACCAACATACCCTGTCACCAAAAACTACAACAAGCAATCTCTTCCAGCAAGTAAATGACTGGTCCAAATTCCACCCAATAACCAAAAATTCACTGAAAAATATTATCTTAAACTTAAATACCACGACATCTAACCTAGACCCCTGCCCAATAACATGGATAAAAAACACTCTTCCTACTTTATCTGCTTTTATCCTACCAATAATAAATCTATCATTGCACCAAGGCTACCTCCCGCCAATACTAAAACACGCACAAATACATCCAATACTCAAAAATAATAAACTTGACAAAACCTCACCCAACTCCTACAGACCTATATCAAGTATACCTTTTATGGCTAAACTTATTGAAAAAGTAGTCCAAACCCAAACACAAGAATACATAGATACATCAGCCCCCCTCGACGACCAACAATATGGTTTTCGCCCATGTCATGGAGTGGAAACACTCCTGACAGTTCTCCTAGATACACTACAAAGAGGAATTGATAACTCTAAGCAAGCATTCATTCTCCTTTTTCTTGATATATCTGCTGCTTTTGATAGCGTAAATCATACAATAATGCTAAATAGATTACAACAAATTGGAGTTAACTCAACAGTTTACAATTGGTTTACATCATATCTAAATAACAGAACACAAACAGTAAGTAACCGGGTAGACAGACCCGGCGCTTACCCTGCAGCATACAACATTACTTCCCCCCCCCCCACCCTTTCCACCACCCTTCCACAACTTCCCCTTCCCAGAGATTACACCAATAGCCAAGTGTGGTGATAAACTGGTCGCAGCTTTATTTCAATAACATCCAAAACAATAACCAAAACAATTGTTTCAACAATCGTCTCCCCCCCCGCAACGGAGCGATGCGTCACCAGCCATGCTACTAGCAAAGCGACCTCGCCTCCGCTGCAGCCATGGTCACACCCCCGGCAACGTTCCGACCACCCCTATCCGACTTCGCCATATTACTAGCAAAAGTCTTCCAGGGGTAGTCCGGGTCGAGGGCACCCCGCCCCCGGCCCGAGTCGCCGAAGGCGCCGGACCCCGGACACCTCCGGGATCCCGCCGGAACCCCCCCCGCGGCGACCCCCCCACACCCGCCTTGTACCAGAAAGGCTGGGTGGGCGGGTGGGCCGCCGAGCCTCCCGCCAAACTGCCTGTGCTCTGGCAAGCAACGCGCACGCCAGAGCACATGGCAGGCCGAACCCTGATTGGCTCCACTCACTCAGAGCCTGAGCGGAGCCAATCAATTTAAACCCCGCGCCGCGGGCACGGGCTCAACGCGGCGCCCGATCCCTCACTCTCCCCCCCCCCCTCCCTCCGTTCACAGGCAGGGTCCCGCGCCGGGCAGAGCACCCGGTTACTAGCAGGCGCCGGGACCCTGCCCGCGCCTTTAATCTAACCGGGTAGACAGACCCGGCGCTTACCCTGCAGCATACAACATTACTTCCCCCCCCCCCCCACCCTTTCCACCACCCTTCCACAACTTCCCCTTCCCAGAGATTACACCAATAGCCAAGTGTGGTGATAAACTGGTCGCAGCTTTATTTCAATAACATCCAAAACAATAACCAAAACAATTGTTTCAACAATCGTCTCCCCCCCCGCAACGGAGCGATGCGTCACCAGCCATGCTACTAGCAAAGCGACCTCGCCTCCGCTGCAGCCATGGTCACACCCCCGGCAACGTTCCGACCACCCCTATCCGACTTCGCCATATTACTAGCAAAAGTCTTCCAGGGGTAGTCCGGGTCGAGGGCACCCCGCCCCCGTCCCGAGTCGCCTAAGGCTCCGGACCCCGGAAACCTCCGGGATCCCGCCACCGGCACAGGGCCTGTAACTGTGCCGCCCCCCCCCCCCCGCTAGGACAAGCTGCGACCAGTGAAAACACCCCGAACCACCCTCTCCAGCACCTCCTGCCAGTCGTTCAAGAGCAAGTCCATTCCCACTGGCGAGAGGTGCACTCCATCAGCCCTGTACAACCCTGCACAGGACACATCAACCCAAGTATGCTGCACTTGATAACCCCCTCTCTCGCAGACCCATCTCCCGATCTGCCGATTTATCTTGGTCAGTCCCCGAGACCACCGCCTCTGACTCCATGACGATGGCCTAGGGATAATGTCCGACCAAATCAAGATGACTCCATCCAGCAAACGGAGGAAAGTCAGAAAGTCCTTCTTCGCCGCCCGTATCAGCCGCTTACAGGACCACTCCATCAGATCATTGCCGCCCAGATGAATCAAGACGACCGCAGGACGCCCTCGCACACGAAGATGGTGACGAAGCAAGGGAAGCAGCTGAGACCACCTCAACCCCCGCTCACCCAGCCATGAAACCGCCACCTCAGCTGAGTCCAGCCCAAGATTCAGCCCGATCGGCCGAACAGCTGCCCGCTGACCAGCCCAGAAGACAAAGGAGTGTCCCAGCATCCAGCAGACCCTCTTACTACGCACCCCACCTGCAAGAAAAAAGAACAGCATTAGTAACCCCCCCCCAACCCTCCAACATCTCAAAGTCGCACATAACCCTGAAAAGCCCGAGAGCGCCATCGGCCAATACTCTGGATCTGCTCCCCCGACAGACCCGCAGCCGCCGCACTGGTGGCGGCCCCAATGCGAAAAGAGTGGGCCGAAAACAGCCCCGGCTCTTCACCAATTTCGCGCAGCGCCATGCGCAACACCGCTGTCACCTGATACCTGGTCACGCAGGAAGAGTTCGCATGCACGAAAAGCCCGTCGCCACCGCCCGGGCGCACCCCCAAGTAGGTCTCAAGAGCCGAGACAGGGCAAGTCAGACCCCCTATCCTGCCCAGCACCACCCACAAACCCTTCCCTTTCTGGTCAGTTTTGGACCTGGCCAACAGCACCCTAACGCGCCCCGGCTCCCTCCACACATGCCGCAACCGCAAGCAATTACCCAAACCGGACTTAACCGAATCAGCCACCAACTCACCGACCCTAAAGGCCCCAAAAAACGCCAAGCAAAACACCGCCCGAAATAAAATCTCTTCATAGGGCGATGCCGCCACCCCAGCCAACCCCAAACATAGGCGCCTCAACAAGTCGTGTGAGATTGGGAGACGCCGATCGCCCCGCCTAGGGAGCTCCCGCTCCCACCCTTGCATCAACCGCCGCGCCAAGCGCCCCTGCAGGGCGCACGGCCAACCCGCCGCCCTGGCAAAAAAGTCAAACCCCGCCAGGTGCCCCCGCACCGCTGATCTTGTCCACCCTTCCGCCTTCGCCCACCTCACGTACCCCCCCAGCATAAACTCGGACACTCCACTCCCCACACACCCCCTCCCGCGCAGATACTCCCATACGTGCATACACCCCCGCCGATAAGCAGCCCACGTATGCTCTGCTACTGAATGTCGTAAGAGGTGCTTCATCTCGGCAGGCCACAGCTCCACAATTTCCAAGGGACCCTGGACCCGATCTCGTCTGCCTCCGGCGCCAATTGCCAAAATCGTTTCCACTGCAAACGAGAAAGAGCATCAGCGATGGCATTAGTACAACCAGAAATATGGCGAGCCCGCAAGTCCACGTTCAAACGCAAACAGGCTAAAATGACTTGACGCATTAAGGCCGCTACCATGCTACAGCGAGGCGAATAACGATTCACGACGGACACCACCGCCTCGTTATCACACCACCACAACACCCTACGGTCAGCCAATCTGTCCGGCCATAATGCCAGCGCCACTAATATCGGGAACAATTCGAGAAAGGTAATATTCTTCAAAAGCCCTTCCGCCTCCCATTCCGGCGGCCACCGCTCAGCACACCAAGCTCCGCCGAAATAGATACCCAGCCCGACACCACCCGCAGCATCCGAATACAGCTGCAAATCATTACTTGAAAGCTCCGCTTGACGCAACACCGAAGTGCCATTAAAGTCCCGCAAGAATAGATCCCAAACCCTCAAATCATCCCGCATCACCGTGGACACTCTGATACGATGATGGGGCTTCCGAACCCCCGCCGTCGCGGCCGCCAAGCGCCGAAGGAACACCCTCCCCATAGGGATAACTTTACACGCAAAGTTCAGAGAGCCGATTAAGGCCTGCATCTCTCGGAGATTCAACTTAGATGACGCTAGAGCATTCGCCACCAGAACCCTCAATTTTTCAACCTTATCCAAAGGCAAACGCGCCTCCAAAGTTTGCGAGTCCAATTCCACACCCAAAAAGGTCAGCCGAGTCGTCGGACCCACCGTCTTATCCCGAGCCAAGGGCACCCCCAGCTCGCGAGCTAAATTACCAAAACCCTCTAACAGCTCGCTACACCCTAAGGACCCTGCCTCTCCTACAAATAAAAAATCGTCTAAATAGTGGACCACCTCCCCCCGGCCTACTCTCTGCACTAACAACCAGTGCAAGAAGGAGCTAAACTTCTCAAAGTAAGAACAGGAAACTGAACACCCCATGGGCATACATTTATCAAAATAAAACTCCCCTTCGAACTGAAAACCTAACAACCGGAAAGAAGACGGGTGAACCGGCATGAGACGAAAAGCCGACTCAATATCGACCTTCGCCATCAAAGCCCCGCGCCCTGCTCCCCGGACTAAACTCGCAGCCATGTCAAAAGACTCATAACGAACCGAGCACAGCTCCCGAGGAATCGAATCATTCACTGAGGTTCCAGCCGGGGAAGACAAGTTGTGGATAAGCCGAAACTTCCCGCGCTCCTTCTTAGGTACAATGCCTAACGGCGATACCACAAAATCCGGGAACGGCGGGTGCTGAAAAGGCCCCGCTATCCTGCCCAGCCGTAATTCCTCCGCTAATTTGCCCCGTACTATGGCCCCCAAACGCCTCACACTGGGTGAATTCCGAGTCGATGCAACCGCAACCACACCCTGGACAGGAATTACAAAACCCAAACTAAAACCCGACTGCAGCATTAACCCGTCCCGCCTCCGCGGATAAGAACGCAACCAAGAACTCAAGAGCTTAACCTGAATCGGTGAAGGAGCCAGCTGGAACGGACCCCCCTTACTTGAGCCCTGCCGTCGCTGTAGCCACGGGCCCTTTTTTAACACATTTGGCTGCCGCATGGGGGCCGCCGCAGCTCGAGCACGCATGCCGGAATTTACAGTCAGGGAAGGGACACATCGACCTGTTAAACCGCCAGCAGACATCTCTCCCCCCCCCTCCGGAGACCGCCCTAGCCTGCCCTGAGACGATTCCCCCGCGAAAGGAATGCGCCGCCCCCCCACCAACCCCCGACCCTACCTTACCGCCGCTTCCCCCACCCCCCCACCCTTAACTGACATCTGGGTTAACCAAAGGTTAATATCCTGCGTGCCCCACGTTAGCAACTTATTCTCCTCCATCTTATCACGGAATTTCTCGTCGTAATTAAGCCACGACCAGCCTTCATGCATCTGAGACGCTTCAAGAATCGAATCAGCATAAGATAACAACATACCGGACTGATGAGGAAAATGATGCTCCCACACACTTGCCAACCGCAGGAACGACCGTACCCAATTAACAACGTTCCGTGACACTTTCCGAAGCCGCCCTGCCTTCTCGTCCTCCTTCCGTTTTTTCTTACTGTCCCCCGAACGCTTCCTACCTTCTTTTTTTTTTTTTAAACTTTTATTTTCATTTTGCAACAAACAAAAGAAACAACACACCAAAAGAGACAAAACAAGTATACAATAAGGAAAAGTAAACCCATTACCCCCCACCCCGATGCTTCTTCTCTACCCGATTATATCAGCATGTGAGCGCTTCCAATTAACAGTGATTATACATCAAACGATCAAAAGAGTATCGACAATACAGCATGATCATGGAACAGAGATATATACAAAGTTAGACAGTCAGATGAGAGCATTTAGCAAAATGTACATAGTCATTGAGCATCTTCCATTGAGACCAATGAGAAGGAGTCTGAACGGAGGAAGCGAACAGACGAGGTAGTTGTTCATATTTACTGTAAAAACAGGCATGATTCCACCATTCATTGGGGCTCAGATGGGAGCTAATTTTCCAGTATTACTTAATTAGGGAAATAGCAATGCCAAGCATAAAGTTCGAAAGGAGATAAGCCATTTTTGGGAGAGAGGGGATCCCCGCAACTGGGCGAAGTCCCACTATCCTCCAAGAAAGGGGGGCTCCTGAGAGTGCGAGATAGACTAAATACGACCCCAGACCCGACGCCAGTAATACTGTAGTGCGGGATATTCATGCATAACATGAGGCAATGAACCAATGGCCGCAGGACGTGTCCAGCAACCATTGCCCTGAGTAGTGTTCCAATTGTCTAATCTGTGAGAAGTGTAAAAACACCGGTGGGCTAGAAAGAAGAGGGTCTGAGTGAGTGAGGCGGATCAGGAACCCGTGTCCCTCTACTCCAGATAAGGCTCCATTGCTCCGAGGTCAAAGTCACATGCAATTCTCTCTCCCATACTTTCTGCGCTATAGGGGTATCTCTAGTTATAGCATTACATAAGGTTTAGTAAAATTGGATGCTACACCCGGTGAACTACCGAAAGATCGGAAAGTCTCCAATCAACCTGATGTAGGGAATGCCGATGGCGGGAGTACTCTAGTGCTCCGAAGGCGATGCTGAAGTTGCACTGACCAGAGTCGGGAGTCTAAAGATTGCATAAGAGTATTAAAGGCACCTAAAGTGTCTAAAAGCATTGGTGGATAGTGGGAGTCTGATGGGAGAGTCATACCAGGGAGAAAGGTAAGAGGAATCGGTTTGCAAAGGCCCGCTTCTATATCTAGCCACACAGGTCTACTCGGTACTGGATCTTCCAACCAACGAGCACCGTGTTTGAGAAGAAAAGATTGAGGGAACACTTGAGTAAAATCGCCACCAAGTATTAATGGAGCATTGGCAGAGGCCTAGGCCAACTGCGCAATACTTGCATAGTAAGCAGGGTTGTCCACATTCGGGGCATAATGCAAATACACGTGAATTCACTATCTCCAACCTCAAGGTGTACACGGGCCCATCTACCCTCCTTGTCAGCGCTAATATCAGGTATAGTAGCGTGCAAAGACTTCTTAACCAGAATGGTTATCCCGTACCATTTGGAAACGGTGGGAGAATAGGCAGCTACCATGTGAGGCTTAGCATTGAGTTTCAGTGTTTCAGCAGAGTTTAAATGCGTTTCCTGAAGAAACACTAAATCAACATGCTCATGGCTAAAATAGCTAAGAATTTTCTTTCCTTTGAGTGGACCATTAATGCCTTTGACGGTGAATGATAAGATTTTACATAAGGCCATTCAGAAAAGTTAAAAATTCTGAGCATGATAGCACACATAATTTCGCTATGTCCCTCAAGCTGACTGCAGCTGGCTGTACACATGACATAGGAAAGATAAGCTAATATAATACAATGAAGCGCCCCACATTAACAAAGAAAACCACAGTACGGTAGAGGAGAAGCAAAACCCCAAAATTACTGGCGACCATGTGTCTGCGGGGAGAAACCCCAGAGAAGGCCGAAATTGAAAAAACACATAACCTGTAGAACTGTGCGTGCTCCGAATCCGACCGAGGCACGCATCATGAAGGGATAGGAGACCAAAAAACAAAAGTCATATAGAGAAAGAAAGAAAGTCCAGGCTATTTCTGTGCTTGGCTATGACCGCCGCATCGGGCCCTTCAAAATGGCGGATAGAGCCGGCAGATAAGAGTCCAAAATTTGGGATTAGCGCATCTGCTCTGCTTCTTTGGAGTCTAAAAATGTTGATAGTAGATCAGGATCTTCGAACGTCTTGGTTTGGTTGTGGAGAGTCACTCGGAGCTTCGCTGGATACAACAGGCCAAAGCGAGCCTGTAGCTGTTGAAGTCGAGGGCGAAAAGCAAGGAGTTTCTTCCGACGGTCAACGGTAGGCTTTGCCAAATCAGGAAAGAAGGAGACCTTACGACCTTCAAATTCCAAATGATGATTCGCTCGGGCAACATGTAAAATTTGTTCCACTTGTTGATATCGTAGCAAGCTAAAGATAATAGGCCGGGGGGTCGTGCGGTTGAGCGCCATGTGGGCAGGAACACGGTGTGCTCGATCGATTTCCAGTTCTCTGTGAAAAGTGATCTTCAGCAAGGAGGGAAGAGTTTTGAGCAAGAATTCTCTTATATCTCCTGCTTCCACCCCCTCCGGCATTCCGAGGAGCCTCACATTGTTGCGACGGGCTCGATTATTGCTATCTTCCAACTCCTTTTGAAGATTCTGTATCTGGCGCTCAGCCTTGTCCAGTTTGCCCAAGCGCACCTCGTGCGAGTCGAGGACCCCCGCCATGTTGTCCTGCCGTAATGAAAGACTTTCAAGTCGGTCCTGGAGCACTCCAAAGTCTTCTCGCATGGCTCGAAGCGCTTCTCCATTGGACTGCACCAATTCCTTCACGCCGCGTATTTCCTCCAAAATCTCCAGGTGCATTTCGGGGTTTTCACGAAATGGGACCATCTTCTGTGGGGAGGACACCTCTGTTTTGGAGCGTTTTCCGTGAGAAGAAGAAGGAGACCCGAAGTCCAAGCGCGCTGGTTTATGGGCCGCCATCCCCCCCGAGGTGCCCCGGTCAGCTCGGAGCGAAATAGTAAATTTGTATAGGTATTAAGTCAGGATTCTAAGTAGGCCTCTCGGGAGCTTCAACGCAAAGCGTCCTACCCGCTGGACATCAGGCTCCGCCCCCCACGCTTCCTACCTTCTAACAAACGAAAAATATCAATATATTTTCGCTTTTTAATCTTCCGCCGCAGTTTCTTTGGTACCCCTTCCCACAACTCCGACATGGCCACTAAAGACGCCGAACCCCCGCCCGAAGGACACCCCTCCTCCCCTCCGGCCACGGCCATCCCACGCACGCCACCAACCGCCCCCGAAGCATCCGACGAATCGGACGACGATGAGGAAGAAGAGGAAGAGTTATGGCGATACCGACATCCACGCTTCCGTTTGCTGCGTGCCTTGCCGGACCGCGCGGTCCGCTCCGAAGAAACCCCCCCATCAGCCACCCTGATCTCACCTGTCGAGTCCTCGATGCCACGAGCCTCTGCCGAGAGGATCCCCTCGCCACCAGGGCCCAAAGGCGTCCGGAGCACTTCCGCTCCTGAAGCTGGTACGCCGACTCCGGCTGCTCCCGCCTCTGCCAGGGATCTCGACGCCATACTCCCTTCACTGCATGATGGCACCGCCGACGGGCCTGTACCTAGCGCCGTCATATAGGGAACCTGTGAAGACAAAATGGGAAAACCCGACGAAGACAGGCCAAGAGCACCCCTCAGGGGCCATGCCCCGGTCCACTCGGACCCGGACGAACCCTGCCCCCCTCCTAACCAGTGCTCCCATCCAGCCCGGTGCCCCAACTGCCCATACCACCCAGCAGGGGACATACCCACCACCAAAGGAACCAAACCCCCAACCGGAGACATCCACCCCCAACCGTCACCCCCAGGGGCCCCCAAACCTTGCCTAGGTCCCCCCCCTATCTGCCCAAAGGGGCCAACTCCCCCCTCCTGACGTTGCCCTAGTTCAGGCCTCTGAGGCCGGTCTTGCAAGCCTTCTGCCAGCCCCTCCCCACAACCCACCGCTCCAGCCGGAGGAACTGTCGCTGATGCCCCTGCCAGCCTTTGAGGCTCTACTCCATCAGCCTGTCTGATGGGCTGTGCAGCCGCCCCCTCTCCCCCGCTAGGCCCACTACGCCCCCTCCTCACATTCCCCACACCTCGAACCCCCCGCTTAGAAACCCCAGTCTTACCCACACTTCCCGACCCAGAGCGACCTGTTCCAGCCAACTCCCGCCCCCTCCGTCCCTTTCCCTGCTTCCCTCTGACAGCCCGGCCCCCCCCCCCCCGGCCCCCTGGATGTCTGCTTTCCCGCCATCACACCGGCTCCGGACCTGCCTGTAGGCAGAACTGGGCACACGCGGCCTGCCTATAGAGCCCCAAGGAGTTTGAATTTATTTAATTTTATTCAGCAGGAGGCTAAAAAGAGTGCTGCCTGAGCCGGGATCCCCGGCAATCACCCTGCACGCGAGGTGCGGCCCTATCCCCAGCGCTCCCCCGTCACTTGCCTGCTGAATGCCTGGCACTCAACTGCCCGCACGAAACTGATCCTCAAAGGACTCCGCCGCCGCCGGAGAGCCTCCCTCGCGCACCGACCACCGCTGCCAACAGCCCGGAACGGGGAATCGCCGCTGAAGACCCGACCGGTAAGTAACCCCACCGCGAACACGATGCTGCCGCCGCCGAGCCTCCCGCCAAACTGCCTGTGCTCTGGCAAGCAACGCGGCGCCCGATCCCTCACTCTCCCCCCCCCCTCCCTCCGTTCACAGGCAGGGTCCCGCGCCGGGCAGAGCACCCGGTTACTAGTAGGCGCCGGGACCCTGCCCGCGCCTTTAATCAACTGGAAACCAAGCATCTAACACCTATGACCAAACCATTGGCCTTCCTCAGGGCTCTGCCCTCTCAGCCCTTCTATTTAATATATACATTCAACCCGTCTGCAATATTTTCAAGAAATTCAAAATTCAATATCATATATATGCAGACGACATAATGATGTATATTCCATTTATGACACCTCACCTCCCAATGCAAATACTAGTTGAGAGTTTCAACGAAATAACAAAATGGCTAACAGAACAAAATCTACACATTAACCACTCTAAAACAGAAATATTAATTGTAACAAAAAACCAATCCTACACCCCTCCAACCCACATAACATTACAAGACCACGATATCTTCATAAAAAAGGAAGTGAAATACTTAGGAGTCACTCTTGACTCTCACCTCACTATGAACACGCATATCAGTAACACAATAAAAAAAATTAACTACAAACTAAAAATACTAAAACAAATACGCCCACTATACATTTACAGGACTTTACTAGCATAATACATGCAATCATCACACCCCATTTCGATTTTGCCAATCTAACACTCCTAGGTACAACAAAACAAAATATAAAAAGGCTTCAAATTACCCAAAATACAGCAGCCAGAATCTTAATGAAAGTACACCCATTTGAACATATAACCCCAATATTAGCCCACTTGCACTGGCTACCAATACAATGTAGAATAAACTATAAAGCAATAATAACTACCTTTAAAGCGATATATAACTTAGCCCCACCTACACTAACCAAGCTCATTGATATAGACTCAACAAACAGTGTCCATAGGAGAGGCCACGCTAATAAAATAAAGGGGCTTGTTTACAAAGCTGCGGTAGCGGTTCGCGATCGTTATCGGAGCCGCGGCCCCATTGATTTCAATGGGGCCGCGGCTCCGATAACGACCGCGAACCGCTACCGCAGCTTTGTAAACAAGCCCCAAAGTGTCCAAAAGACTTCACCAAAGCTAAAAAGATAACCAATAAAAAAGCATTCTCTCATGCAGCCCCTACACTCTGGAACTCCCTCCCGGAAGAAATAAGAAAACTAACCGAATTAAAAGAACTTAGGAAAAGGCTAAAAACCTACATGTTCAGATTGCACTATGACTCAATGGAAAACACTCTTCCACCTGTTGAAAATGGATAAATGATTCTCTAAACAAATAATAATAGACTCACCGGAGCATAATCTTACAGATTTTGTAATCAACAAAATTACCCCGGATTAATATCCTTCCATGACCTACGATTTTCTCCTATAAATTTAAACTCAATACAAATTTCAACCTTAACATTTAAATGAGCCTAGCACTTTCAATATGACAATCAAAAGTACTACTCACACTTCAATCACACTCTATATATAATAGGTAAATAAACCTGTAATACTATTTAAATAAGCTAATGGAAATACAAACGATTGTATATAGTTATGAGGTTTGTACATAGTTGAAATATCGCAAATATAATTGTTAATGTATAACCACAGTTTCTCAAGTTCTCTGTTAAAAAAGAGATTGTTACCCTGTTTAAAAATGTTCCTTTGTAATGTATAAGCACAGTTTCTTATGTTCGATGTAAAAACAGAATGTTTACCCTGTTTAAATTTGTTCCATTGTAAACCACACCTGATCTTTCTGGAAGGTAGCGGTATATAAGCATTTGTTAAATAAAAATAAATAAAAATAATTTAACTCTGTTATTAGCCTATTAGTTTCCTCTTCCCCGTTCAGTCCAAGTTTATTTTCCTGTTATAATGTAAGCATTGATATCATTTTTCTGATGTAATGCAAATGTTATTGTTTTATGTAAACCGCACTGACCTTGAATAGCACGGTATATAAGAATGGATAAATAAATAAAAGTAATACCTTGAATTTAATTCTATAGTGGATTGGGACCTAGTGATGTTCCTTTAATAAAGGAGATATGTGATCATGTTTATGAGAAAAGGTGACAAATTTGATGTCTGTCTTCTGTATAAGTTGCAATCGATGAAGCAGTGAAGTGAGTAATCCATTGGAGAGAGAACTGGAATAGTCTACTCAGCTAAGGACCGAAGAAAAAACTGTCAAAAGGACAGATTTAGTCAAGAAGGACCTGATGTACATATTGTCCTAAGAGAGGCAAAGGAGAATTTAACGATGAGATCTATCTGAAGATCAAATGACGATCTATCTGAAGATCAAACGACAACTGGGAGTCGATGGTACAACCCAATATTTTTATGGCAGGGGCCAGACTCGGGGAAGAATCCTGGAGAATATGAGCTACTGAATGTAGAGTCAGTAGACCTGACACTCACAGAGCCTTGCATTTTGACGGATTGAGATGATTGCTATCAAGCCAGGAAGAAACTGCTCCAGGGAACACACATAAGGTGCTGCTGTGTCCAAATATGCTACCAGCTGGATATTATCTGCAAAAAGGTGGCTGGTGATACCAAGAGATTGATTAACTATGTGAGGAACTAAGAAAAAAGTTATAGGATAGGGAAGAGTATGAAGCCTTGGAGAATCTTTCAGATCAACACTTGAGTTGATGAGTTGAATGGAATGCAAATAGGAAAGAGCAACAGCAATGCGATGGAGTATGAGTTTTGCAGCGGGGAGCAGAAGCTGAAATGAGTTGCAGTGGGCTAGGAGACCCTGGTATAGACTGGGTCAGTGTTACGGCAGAACATGCTAGGGAGATAAAGTTCCTAGATGAAATAAATGACTGCTTCTTGGAGCAGCTGGTTCATGAACCAACTAGAGGGGAAGCCATATTGGACCTAGTCCTTAGTGGAACACCAGATCTGCTACAAGAGATAAGGGTGTTGGGGCCACTTGGCAATAGTGATCATAGCATGATCACATTTGATTTAATTAGTGGAAGAGGGATGGTAAGGAAATCCACAGTACTACCTTTTAACTTTAGAAAGGGAGACTATGATAAAATGAGGAAAATAGTTAAGAAACAACTAAAATGAGCAGTTGCAAAGATTAAAGACTTACATCAAGCTTGGGTGTTGTTTAAAAATACTATCTTGGAAGCCCAGACCAGCCGTATTCAATGCTTCAAGAAAAGTGGAAGGAAGTCCAAAAAACTGCCAGCACGGAAAGGTGAGGTCAGAGAGGCTGTTGTTGCCAAAAAAGCATCTTTCAGGAAATTGAAAAAAGAGCCAAATGTCAAAAACTGGAAACAGCACAAGCACTGGCAAGTTAAATGCAAGGCATTGATAAGGCAGGCAAAGGGAGAATTTGAGAAACTTGCTGTGGAAGCAAAAACATGTAATAACAACTTTTTCAAGTACATTCGTAGCAAAAAACCTGTGAGAGAGTCAGTTGGTCCATTAGATGATAGAGGGGTTAAAGGGGCACTAAGAGGCAACAAGGCGATAGCGGAGAAACTGAATGAATTCTTTGCTTTGGTCTTTATTGAGGAAGATGTAGGGATGTTACCTATGACTGAAGTGGTATTTAAAGGTGCGGAAGGATTTAAGGAAATATTGATACATCGGGAAGGTGTATTACAACTATTTGATAAACTGAAGAGTAGCAAATCACCTGGACCGGATGGTATAGATCCAAGGGTGTTGAAAGAACTGAAATATAAGATTGCTATTGGTAATCTGTGAACTTTCATTAAAATCATCTGTAATACCTGAAGATTGGAGGATGGCCAACATAACACCAGTTTTTAAAAAGGGTTCCAGGGGTGATCCGGGAAACTACAGACCAGTGAGCCTGATGTCTTTACCGGAAAAAATGGTAGAAATCATCATAAAGAACAAAATTGCTGAACATGTAGATAGTCATGGCTTAATGGGAGTCAGCCAACATGGCTTTAGACAAGGAAGATCTTGTCTTACTAATCGTTATGTTTTTTTGAAGGTGTCATTGTGGATAGCATGTTAAAACCCTCCACCCAGTGTGCAGCGGCGGCCAAGAGAGCAAATAGAATGCTAGGTATCATAAGGAAAGGAATGGAAAATAAAACAAAGGATATTATAATACCTCTGTCTCATTCCATGGTGCGACCGCACCTTCAATATTGTGTGCAATTCTGGTCACCGTATCTTAAAAAGGATATAGCGTTATTAGAAAAGGTTCAGAGAAGAGCCACCAAAATGGTAAAGGGTATGGAAGGATACCCCTATGAAGAAAGGCTAAAAAGGTTAGGGATCTTTAACCTGGAAAAGAGAAGGCTGAGGGGAGATATGATAGAAGTCTATAAATTAATGAACGGAGATTGATTGTTTACGTCATCAGAATATAGAAAGACTAGGGGACATGCAATGAAGCTACAGGGTAAACTATTCAAGACAAATAAGAGAAAATATTTTTTCACTCAACATGTAATCAAACTCTGGAGTTTGTTACCGGAGGATGTAGTAAAAGCTTTTAGTGTAGCTGGGTTTAAAAAAGGTTTGGACAAGTTCCTGGAGGAAAGGTCCATAAACCATTATTAAAAAGGGACCTGGGATATCATTGCTTGACCCAATACAAGCATTGCGGAACTTGTGTCTTTTGGGGAAACTGCTAGGTACGTATGACCTAGATTGGCCACTGTTGGAAACAGGATACTGGGCTTGATGGACCTTGGTCTGACCCAGTATGGCATATCTTATGTTCTTATGAAAAGGGTGTGTCTGGGGGCAAAATCAGAGAGAGGCATACAGTATATCAAGGATGGAATTAATAGGAAAACAGCCAGAGGGTCAGCAGCAAGAAAGTGTTTCTGTGACAGAGGTGAGGTATATCAGGGAGAAGCTGGAATTAGGGAGGGGATATTAGCAAATCCCAGAGTCAGTGTCACTAAGGGGAAGAGAAAAAATGGAACCAGTAGAAGAGTCCATGTCGGTGGTGAGAGACAGAGTCAAAGCATACATGTCAAGAGTATGTTATAAGCGTCTCTCCTTCTCATCCCACATCAGGAATATCACTAAAAGTATCTATTACAAACTCAAGACAGTCCAACACCTCAAACCACTCCTAACCCATCACAACTTTCACACATTTCTCTAAGCACTTGTCTTCCCACACCTCAACTGCTGCAATCTCATCTTCCAAGGTCTACCAAAGTTAGCAATCCACCCGCTCCAACTCACTCTCAATAATGCAGCCTACACCCTCTGCAACACCCACAGAGCTGAACATGCAACTCTCCTACTCATACAGCTACACTGGCTACCTATCACCGAACGCATAAAATATAAATCCATCATCACAATCTTTAAAGTCATCAATGGCCTATTAGCCATCCACCTCCAATCACTACTACAGAAAACACCTGAAAACCGAAACAAACGAACTGGCTCCCTCAACACACTATGGACCTGATTCTGAGAGGTGACTTGCTGGGCTGCATGTCTCGGTGGGATGTGCAGGCACGCAAGCCATCCTGACCATATTCCCCCTTTGACTCTCGCCGCACCGCCAGAGCAGCAGTAGGGGGAGAGCTGGTGGGAGAGGGCAGAGTGAGTGCAGAGTAGGGGCGGGCTGAGGTGGCAGGACATATAGGGCCGATTCAGGTCACGGCCCTGTAAATCCTGCGGGCTTTGACCAGGCGATTGGGGCCAGAACCCCCCCCCAGAGGCCGGGGCCGGGGGCAGGTAGGTCCCTGCCACCTGATTCTGGCCCCGGCTGCCCAGCCTTGGGTCGGGCGACAGGGAAACAGAGGGTTGGCGCCACAGGGGTCAGGGGGGCCTGCGGGGAGGACATCTCCGCGGGTCTGCTGTAACACTCCGGGCCATCTCAGGGTCAAATCCTGCACGGGGCTGTCCAGATGGCCCAGACGTGCCTCTTAGGGAATCGGGCTCTATGCATGCCAGTACTTTACACCAGAACCAGCTCCACCACATCAAAGAGGGCCTTCTCCCTATTCATACCGTCACTATGGAACTCAATCCCTGACAACCTACGTGCTACAAAGGACTTAGCAGTCTTCAGAAAGAGCCTCAAGACACACCTGTTTATAGACTGCTTCTCCGAGACATAACATAACCACCTAACATGCAATATTCACAGCCACCCTCATCTCTCTTCCTCTGTTCCCTTCATGTTCAACCCTTGTTATGAATACTCCAAGTTAATTTCCCGCTGTGATGTATCAACATGTTGTTCTCTTCCCCTATAAACATGATGTTTAACCCTCTATATTACAAATACTCCAAGTTTATTACCCTGTTATAATGTATCACCATTTTGTTATAATGTAAACAGCTTTGACCACAGGATAAAACAGTATATAAAAACTACTAAATAAATAAATAAAAATAAAATGAGTGGGCATCTCCCCTCTCTCCAAACTGCCTCTCTCTATTCCTCTCAGCTTGCATGCATGAAAGTATGACTCTTCTGCACATGCTTATTTCTTAGTGGTACAGATGGATACAGACAATTCCATGTAAGGGTTCATCAAGCCTATATCTTCAGAATCAACAGATTAACATTCCTTTTGGCACTAATCTGAAATATTTAATCATTACCCACTGTGCAGCCTGCCGCACAGATATGCCAGCGCATGCAAACTGGTGGGAAGAAATGAAGTTTCAGATTGACTTGACTACCAAGGATCATATCCAAGCAAATACTATTCCATTTCTTTAATATTTAAGTACTGTAGGCTTTGGGCCCAGTATTCAAAGGATTTATGCTGCTAAGTCTGAGAGTTATGCTCCTAAACAGAACTCTTGAAAATTTACTAGGGCTGAGTGTCTTAATTTAAACTCACAGGGGCCCTTTTACTAAAGTGCACTAAGCAGTTAATGCATGTTTTCAAGTGCAGTAACTGCCTGCTCGTGGCCCTGACAGTTACCACAGGCTGATTTGCATGCTAACTGCCACTCGCACATTAAGGTGCTGAATGGGTGGGGTAGGGGCAAAGAGTGAATGTGGTGAGCACATTGTAGTTAGCATGGGGGAACATATCACACACTAATTCTCAATGTTGCCATTAGTATGGGTGCACCTAACACCACTTCAGTAGGTGGAGGTAAGTGCACCCATGGTAATAGCGCTGTGCATTAGGGTACTCACCCACATTAACTATTGGGAACATACTGGTCACACCCGACAGTTATCACAAGCCTTTGCACTTAACGCACAGTAGGTTTTTGCACCTAACGCGTTTTCAGCAGAAAAACTAATACATTTTAGTAAAAGGGCTGCAAACTTTCACTAACCTTTTAAATGTAGGCGTATAAAAAGTAGATGGCAACATCAGTCCGATACTAAAACACTTTCATAAAATCCATTAACAGCATATTATTTAGATATATTTCATTAAAACCTTCTAAAACTACAAAACATGTCTGTGGCAGAGCTCACTCAAAACATGGCCATGTTTTGAATAAACATATTTTGCAAGGTGAATATCTCTATTGTAAAAGTATGTTGGACTGATATTTTGAAGATAGAGTCAGAGCATGACCCTGACACAGATATGTATTGGGCTGATTAGTATTATTGGACGGGATATATAAAAAATAAAAGGAAACTAATAGAAAAAGGAAATTAGAGAGGAAAATACCCTTTACCTTTCCTTTTATTTAAGGGTAGCTAGTACACACTGACTGTAGCATACCAAGAGCGGGGCAGTGGGTGCAGCCCTCCCCGGATGCCGACTAGTAGGGGGTACACCCCCATCGGGCCAACACAGTGAAGCCAGTGTGGCAAACTTAAAGCTGTGGGTGGTTTGCCATGCTGCCTCCACTCCAGGCCAGTGGTTGTTCTCTCCTGCCGAAGTCTTGTAACACTTCGGCCTGGGAGACAATAGCCGCTGGGCCTGGAGCAGGGGCAGCACAGCAAGCCACCCATGGCTTTAAGCTAAGTTTGCCATTCTGGCTGCATCATGTGGGCCTATGGGGAGGGGGTACATTAGCTGCAAGTGAGAACGCCAGCCACCACAAGGGGGTACCACCCACCCTGGGTGCCCATGGGGCTTGGAACACTATTGCACACTGGGATATGGTTATTAAACCACATTAGGCTTTTGCAGCTAATACAGCATAGTTGTGCAAATAGCACAGCTTTAGCTGCAAAAGCCATACAGTATCTTTTGGGGGGATGCACAGCATTCCCCCAGCAGATACCATACCAAAAATGAATAAAGCGTGGTCGGCAGCAGCTAGGATGCAGTTAACGCCACCAATTGAGGTTGCATTACTTGCACCTCTAATATCTGCAAAGCTTACAGTTACCATACACTGTTGATGCTTACAGTGACCAGGTATTGCAGACACACCCACTCTCCGCCGACACCACGCCCTTTACACACAGCTAACATGCACTCTTCAGATAGCACAGAAAATCGCTGCACTATTTGCATTTGCCCCGCATTAGCTGTTAATATAGCGCATTTCACAAGAGCTATATGCTACATAAATAGCTAATGCGGTCTAGGCATCCAGTGAAAAAAGAACACAAGAGGTTAATAAATTCACAGATAATTTTAGGGAGACAAGTTTCTCTTGTTTATTTCCTAAAGAAAGAGTAGTAGGTTCTCTGAAGAAGAGCTCCTGCCCCTGGAATCCAAGACCAGATAGAAAAGAAGATCCTACAAGGTATCCACCACAAGCAACTTCTACAAGAGAGATAATGATTTAAACCAATACAAAATCTAGTGTGCACTTAGGGGTATGATAACTAAAGTGCAGTAAGTGTTGGCATTTACCATGCATTATGAGCAAAAAATGTTTTATTTATTCACTGGTACTTGATATCTTGCTCACAATCAATTAAGATCCTAGAGGGCCCAATCCAGGAAGGCAAATAGCGGGGCTGTATGTCCCAGCAGGACATCCAACCCCGCTATCCACCTTCACCGTATGCTGCCTCCTGGCCCCCCTGCACACACAGAGGGGATAGAGCGTCATGGGGCAGAGAGTGGGTGTAGCAGGGGCAGTCCTGTTACCCAAACGTACAAAGCCAATTCCGGTCACGGCCCTGTACGTGCAAGGAGCACCTCAGAGGTGGAATAAGTGTGGCTGCCCTCTAGATCCGACAGCTAGCCCCCTGGCAGCAATGGCGGCTAGCCCGGTGAGTCCCTGCCGCCCAATCCGGGCCCTAGCTGCCCCTGCTGGGGTCAGATGGCAGGGAAACCAGGGTCCCAACTAAAGCAGGCAGGTTGTGCCGTGAGGAGGACATCCCTGCAGCGATGCAGGGGCACACCGGGCCATCTCCCAGTGCCCGATCCTGCACCCATGGGAACATCTTGCTCCCATAGTGCAGAATTGGGCACTGATGGGCCCATCCTGCTCGGGGCCATCCAGATGGCCTGAACATGCCCCTTCAGGGATCGGGTTCAGAGTGTCTTACAATAAAGAAAACAGGAAAAACATACATAACCAAGTCCCATAAACCATCAAGATACATAGACTGCGAGAACTCCCCATCTACCCAGCAATGACCTATCAGGCCCACCCTCTCTCTCTTCAGTGAAAGCCTCCTCAAATGGCCATGCCTTTACAACTTTCCTGAAGTGAAGATTGTTCTTCTCAGCATTTAGATTATCTGCAACCCATTTTATAAATCTGGCACAAAAAATCATAAGTAACCATGCTACATAGCATTCAACTAAACAACCATATCTTTGGAAAGTGCAGAACTTCAAACAGACCTTTCTAGGATAAATGCAAATCCCTTTCCATCAGACAAGGTTGAAACAAGTTCACCAGATACAATGGTTGACCCCTCACCAAAAACTGAATGACCAAGCATAGAACCTTAAATTTGATTCTCTGAATTTCTGGCAGCCAATACAATTCCTTTAAAAGGTGTCACAGCATTGTAGTAATCTATGTGTGATGTTACCAAAACATGATGAACTGTCAAAAGATCCTTCCTATCAATAAAAGGGCACAATTTGTGGATTTGCCAAAATGCATTACGTAGTACCCTTGGCACTTGCCTGTCCATGCTCAATTGTTCATCTGCTTAAACATCCAAAATTTGACTACATACCTTAGGTTCCAACTGTACCCCTTCTAAATTTGGTTACACCATCAGCATTCAGCTTCCACTATGACATTGTTCCATTGCACTCTTATTAGGATTTAGTCAATCTACTACCATACCACCGTATACCAACCTTCTGAAAAGCTTTATTCAATAAAGCAACAACCTATTGCTAATCTTGGCTTAGGTCAAATGGAACAATAAGTCAAAACAACATACAGGTGATATTCTATCAATTGCCAGTCTAACAGTCAACCCATGGGTCCCATGTAAATTCTGAATAAAAGTTGTGATAGCACAAATCCTTGGGAATCCCACAATTCAAAGATCTTGGACTTGAATACTGATCCTTCCATAATACTATCTGCATACATTCCTCCAACAAAAGAATATACCCATGACAGCACCTGTCCCTGTAACATCCAAGTTTCTAGTCTCTGAATCAACCTCCCAGCAGGAACAGTATCATAGGTACGTGTCCAATCTCTGTCCAGCAATTCCCTTTTCTTATATAACTTGATTGCAGGAGACCAGTGGCATAAGTCAATGTAAGCATTTGAAACTACAAATGCTGAATCCCTACACTGTTCGTCAATATAAACACTTCTAATGAACTGTGTCCCACTTCAGTACATCTATTACCCAGCACATCTATTATCAACATCACAATTGCCACTATCATTAAGTCAATCAATCTCATCCTCATCATCAGGGAAGTTATTCACTATTGATTTAACATTTTGATCAAAAACATCTATAAACTCTTTGCAGATCAAAATTGACAGCTTCCTCTGTCATTCTTTAGCACATAAGCACATAAGATATGCCATACTTGGTCAGACCAAGGTCCAACAAGCCCAGTATCCTGTTTCCAACAGTGGCCAATCTAAGTCACAAGTACCTATCAGTTTCCCCAAAAGACACAGGTTCCACAATGCTTGTATTGGGGCAAGCAGTGGATTTCCCGGGTCCCCTTCAATAATGGTTTATGGAACTTTCCTCCAGGAACTTGTCCAAACCTTTTTTAAACCCAGCTACAATAACAGCTTTTACTACATCCTCAGGCAACAAATTCCAGAGGTTGATTACACAATGAGTGAAAAAATGTTTTTTCTTATTAGTCTTAAATAGGTTACACTGTAGCTTCATTGCATGTTCCCTAGTCTTTCTATATTTTAATGGTGTAAACAATCGATCTACGTTTACCGTTCCACTCCATTCATTAATTTATAGATGTCTATCATATCTCCCCTCAGCCATATATTTTCCAGGTTGAAGAGCCCTAACCTTTTTAGCCTCTCTTCTAGAGGTATCCTTCCATCCCCTTTACCATTTTGGTGGCTCTTCTCTGTACCTTTTCTAATAACGCTATATCCTTTTTAAGATAAGGAGACCAAAATTGCACACAATATTCATTTTTCCTGATGCTGACGTCAGGCTCATCGGTCTATAGTTTCCTGGATCGTCCCTGGAACCCTTTTTAAAAATTGGCGTTACATTGGCCATCCTCCAATCTTCAGGTATTACAGATGATTTTATGATAGTTCACAAATTACTAATAGTAGGTCTGCAATCTTATATTTCAGTTCTTTCAACACCCTTGAATATATACCGGTCACTCCAGGTGATTTGCTACTCTTCAGTTTATCAAATAGTTGTAATACATCTTCCCGGTGTATCAATATTTCTTTCAATTCTTCTTCGGCATCACCTTTAAATAGAATTTCAGTTATGGGTAAAATCCCTACATCTTCCTCAGTAAAGACCGAAGCAAAGAATTCATTCAGTCTCTCCACTATGGCCTTGTCTGCTCTTAGTGCCCCTTTTACTCCTCTTTCATCTAATGGTCCAACTGATTCTTTCACAGTTTTTTTGCTATGAATGTGACTCTGCTAGGGAAGTTACAACAGGCTCTCTTTGGCACTATGCAAGCATTACACTGAGCCTTAGCAGTAAATTTGAGACACTGAGATCATACTCCCCATTCCCTGGATTAGAAGTGAGGTTCACGACTTTCATGGTATGCCAAACCTTACCCACTTGGAGAAACCGCCCAAATAATTATCTGCTCTGCCTAATCTCTGACTGATCACATTCCTTTTTGCTTCCCAGATTTTCCATTTATATTCGTTTGTTTCTCCTACCCATAACAGTTTATCCTCCTATTTTCCTGTTTTATACCACTTATGTGCTAATTGACGTACCTGCCTTTTCAGCATCCTTAATTCCTCATTAAACCAAGATGGCATTCTGCTTCCAATGGACAAAATAACCTCCCTCTTTGGCACCAAAGCATCAAATATCACATGCAGTCCCTCGCCCAAATATGCATTTTGTCCTTCAGATCAACAACAACACAGATTTCACCCACTGTATCCACTGCCTCTAAAAGACCCTGTTAACAATTAGAATCAGTCCTCCACTGTACAACTTCTGTATCGTTTAACCATTCTCAAATAACTCTAATCCAGACTGACCAAAACTAAAAAATGATCAGTCCATGCCAGCAGTATCACTCTTTCCACTTTGGAACCAGATTAGATATCACAGGTGCAAACACTAAGTCCAGGACATGACATGCACTGTAAGTACTTTCACCAACCTATTGCTTCAAATCCATGCCTTCAATAGTTTTAACAACAATTCCAAATCATGGGCACTCTATTCCTCACCTGTGCGAACATTAAAATTGCCCACTATTAATAAATCTGTGTAATGCACATTCCATGCTGCCATATACAGTTGTGATCAATATTATTGGCATCCTTACAGTTCAGCCTCTTAATGTCCAATATCTCCTAAAAAAAAGTGGCCTGTTAAATAGCTTTGGACTATATATGCACACATATTTGACACACAAAAGAATCAAATGAAACAAGACCAATTAAAAAAGGAAATGATTATTCACCCAAAAACCAGACCATTCATAGAGTAAAAAATGAATTGCATGTCGCTCACGACCGTGGTGATGTTGCCCTCCTTGTGTCCCTTGATTTGTCTGCAGCCTTTGACCTGATTGACCACCGTACCCTTCTGTCCCGGTTGTCAGACATCGGTCTCCGAGGCGTCGTCTGGCATTGGTTTCGTTCTTTCCTTTCCACCTGTTCCTTTTTTGTACACGTAAATGGGCAATCCTCCACTGTTCTTCCTCTCTCTTGTGGTGTTCCGCAGGGTTCTGTTCTCTCCCCCTTGTTGTTTAATATCTTCCTCTCCCCACTACCACTAATTATGCAGCAATATCCCGTTTCATCGTACATCTACGCGGATGACATTGTTCTTCTTTTCCATGCCTCACCATTATCTCCGGATATCTCCCAGCTTAATCTTTGCCTTGCCCACATTGCTTCCTGGCTTTCAGAGAATTTTCTCCATCTCAACCCCTCAAAATCCTCAGCGATGTGGGTGTCATTGAGTGGTACGTGCCCTATGCTTGCTCCCTCCATCGGAACGACTGCTATCCCCCTTACATCCTCCTTCCGCTATTTGGGTGTTCTTCTAGATCCTTCCCTTTCCTTTCAGGAGCATATCTCTTCGCTCTCCCGCTGCTCCTTTGCTGCTCTATGGCAAATTCGGGCCGTTCGCTCTGTGTTACCTCCTAGTCCATTAGTTACCCTCGTACTTGCACTAGTCATCAGTAGACTGGACTACTGTAATGTCTTCCTGGCTAATCTCCCAAATTATCAGCTTCAAAGAATGCAACGTATTCAAAACACGGCAGCACGCCTAGTCACATTTTCCAGTCGATTTGACCATATTACCCCTATCCTCCTCCGGTTGCACTGGTTGCCTCTTTGCTTCCGTTTCCATTATAAATTTTTGATTCTGATTCATCGAGCCATTCATACTGGCAATCCTCTCTACTTAGCAGATTGCATTTCTTTGCATTCCCCCCACCGTCAACTTCGTTCAATCCATGCTAACCGTTTATCCCTCCCCTCACCTTCCCAGGCCCATTTGGAACAGACTCGCCATTCTGCTTTTTTCTTCTTCAGACCTCTCTTATGGAACATGTTACCAGCTCCCCTTCGGTTAGAACCCTCCTATCCTCAGTTTAAATCATTACTTAAGACCCATGTATTTCAGAAAGCGTATGACCTTGCCCCTGAGGCCCCTCCCTGATTGCCCTGTCTTTGTCTTTGTCCTTTTATAAGTCGTCATTTGTCTTCCCTTGTCTTTAGGTCTATGTTGCCCAGTTGGGCTATGTTTGTCTTATGATTTGGTAATAGTGTGACGTTACTACTCTGTCCTCTTTCCTTCTTTCCTGTTTATCATTGGCGTTCCTTTTCTTGGTTTGCAGTGTTTAACCCGTTTTCTTTTTATTGTACACTGCTTAATGTTCCCACAATAGCGGTTTATCAAATATTGAATAAAGATAAAGATAAAGATCCACAAAAAAAATTCACTCTATCTTTAACAAAGACATCCGGTGCAATATTTCTTAAAAAAGGAGAAAAGGATCTCAGACTATCAGAGCATCGGTCATAGGCAACACTTGTCTTTGCCCTTGACCCTTTACTCAATTGCATCAATGATCCAGAAAAACTCCTTATGTACATTATATATTGAAGGAATACCAAAATGAACTTCATATGTAAATTATATATTGAAGGACTACCAAAAGGGACTGCTACAAATGGAAGTAGATCTACACTTGTGAGTATAATCTTCTGGAATAAACTCTAAATCTTGGAGTAAAAGAACTTCTTGGGGTTAAAACTGATAAATCTGTGTATTTTAGAATTCAGTGTTTTTGCTAAGTCAGTCAGTTCTTAGTACCACCAGTGAGCTTTGTATTTAAATCAAAGCAGAGTATAGCTTAACATAGAACCTAAAATAAGAGTAAATAGACTTTGAAATAAATTTGTTTCTAGAGAGCTCTTCATTTAAATTAAATCAGAGTTTAGCTTAATCTAGAAAGAAAAATAAATAGTTACTGAAATAAATTTGTTTCTAGAGAGCATTTTTACTTAAATCAAATCAGGATATAGCTTAGCATGCAAGTAGAATAGTCTCTGAGAAGAAGGAAAAATAAACTTGTTTCTAGTGACCTTTACAAAGAGCCCTTCCAATTAGGAGGCAAAAATCTGTGAAGTTGCCTTAAATAGATGTTAAAGGCAAGTGACAGATCAAAGGGGCAATTTATCAAACAATTGGCTGTGTGAATCACCCAGGAAATTGGTAAGCCTTTACTTAGAAGCACAGGACAGGGCACTGTGTAGCAGCCAACTTTTAATAAGTCTTCTTTCCTCCCTCCATCCCTGACTTCCACTCACCCCTTTGATAATCATAGCTTTATAGGTGCTTAAACCTTTAAAGGGAAGGAGGAGCCCATATTCACCCTCAGATGCAGCTGTTTATCCTCATCAGACATACATTAAAGACCTGAGATTAATTAATGTTGAGGTGAACAAAGTCCATTAAACGTATTGGGCCTCATTCTGATCAGGACGTCCAGGCCCCTGTGCACCCGATCGGAATCAGCCGCACAGGGGCAGACATGATTCTGATCCTGCAGGGCATGTCTAGCCCGGCGGGATCAGAATTGCGACTAGGCCTGTACTTGCAGGTTGGGGCCCAATTCTGGTCAGCCTGCATGTACAGGCCTCTACCCAGATAACTCAGTCAAGGCTCCTGAATGGTGCCACGGCGCCATGGCGTCTGGTTGCCCTGGCACCGTGGCACCATTCAAGACCAGCGATCCCCAGCTGTCAACCTGTGCTTTCATTCCCCGAAGCCTGACCCCCGATCTGGCCTCCCAAGGCCAGGGTCGGGCTATGGGGAATCATCTGTACCGCCTCCAACCCTTTCTGCCACCTGGTCTGCCTTCCCCCACCATCAGTTCCACCTATGCAATGCAGCCAGCTCTTCACTCCTTGACGCCCTCACAATAGCAAATAAGCGATGCTCCATTAACCTCCTATACAGGGCTCCTTCAGCAAACCCAGACGCTCTTGCAACAATAATTGACCTCGCCTCTAATTCCCAAAACCCATGCACACCAAGTTGGGTTCTAGGAGACTTCAATCTACCTTCCCTACAATAGTCTCACTCATCAGCTTTTCTTGAAGCTCTTGAAGAACTAGGATATAACCAACTGATCATGGAGCCTCCGCATGACAAGGGAGGCATGCTGGACCTGGTATTCGCCCCCAGGCATCTGCCACCCTAGCCAACATTCCCGAGCTGTCCGTTACTGCAGTTCCTTGGTCAGACCACAAGCTGATAGTATTCCAAATTCCCCTGCCCAATGGCAATCAGAAGGAAGCAAGGAGACTGAACGGTCCGACCAAAACACCACCACAAAGATTCCAGGCTTTTAACAGAGACCTGATCCTGAGCACAACTCACCCACTACTCACCTCAACTGCTCACAGTCCTGAGGATCTCGTTTCCAACTGGAATAGGACCCTCAGTTCAATTGCGCTACTTCCGCCATCTAACAAACCTCCAGGGAAACGAGCCTCCGCATCTTGGTACTCCGCAGAACTGAAAACCTCACTCGCCCTCCTAAGAAAGCTCGAACAACGCTGGCGCCATTCCCACTCAACCGAAGATCAAAGAGCTTACAATGATCACCTATCATCACATCGTGAAGCAGTAACGACGAACATGAGACAGTTCCACACTGACACTCTAAAACATTCTCTGAACAAGCCACATGACCTCTTCGCTCTCGTTAACAACTTAACAAAAGAACCAACCTCAGCCCAACCAGTTCAGATCCACCCTCAAGAATTTGCAGATTATTTACAATCCAAGTTATGTCAGACCAACAACATCTCATCTTCCAACGCCTCTCTCAAGCCAGACAACAGAGCTCCGCTTTCCATTTTTTCTACACCGCCAAAGCAACACATTGAAGACACCATTGCCGCAATCAACACTACCACGGCTCAAACCGACCCCTGCCCTGCGTTCTGGATCAAAGAACAATGATCCTACTTGAGCCCTTTTATAGCCAGACTCATGGACCAATCCTTTACAACAGGTACATTCTCGCAACCCCTCAAACAGACGTCCATAAGACCACTGCTGAAAAACAACAAGCTTGACCCCAAGAAGGTGGACTCATACCGTCCGATTTCAAGCATACCCCTACTAGCAAAAATAATTGAAAAGGAAGTCCAACGTCAAATTCAGGATCACATAGATGTTTCCGCGCCACTTGACCCATGCCAACATGGCTTTAGAGAGGCCCATGGTGTCGAAACGCTACTCACCACACTCTTCAACAGCATAATTGCAGGAATAGACAACATCCGCCAAGGGTTTGTCCTCATCTTCTTGGACATTGCGGCAGCGTTTGACTCAGTAAGCCATGAGCTTCTCCTTGACCATCTCCAAGAGAAGGGGATCACAGACAAAGCACTAGACTGGTGCAAGTCCTACCTCTCTGACAGATGGCAGCACGTACAATCAGGGTCTACATCATCGGAGCCTTTCCCCAGAAGCAAGGTTCCAGGGTTCCTCCCTCTCGGCCCTGATGTTCAACATATACATGCAGCCCATCTGTAACCTGATCCGTTCCTTCGATGTTAACTGCCTGATATATGCGGACGACGTACTACTATACATGCCTTTCTCGACTGAGAACCCCGACCTCTCCCCACTGTCAAACTGCTTTAACGCAGTATCCAACTGGCTACAAACTCAGAACCTCAGAATTCAGCATAAGAAAACAGAGGTCCTGTTCATTACAAGGAATCAAAACTTCTCAACGCCACCCTCTCTAAATGTCAACGAAGCAGAACTCCAGTCCAAACCCACAATCAAGTACCTGGGAGTCACACTAGATCAGCACCTGGACATGAAGTCGCACATAGGCAACACGGTGAGAGCGGTTTATCACAAGATCCGATCTCTCAGGTACTTAAGATCCTTGCTAACACCAGATGACTTCAGGACAATCTATCAGGCTCTAATCATACCACATCTGGACTATGCAAACTCAATTCTGCATGGACTCCCTCAAGCCACACTGAACCCGTTGCAACTAGCAATGAATGCCGCGGCAAGAGTTCTCCATGGAGCATCCAGAAAAGACCACGTTATCCCCATCCTGAAGCACCTACACTGGCTCCCAATACGCGGCAGACTCACATACAAAATCTTACTGTTGACATTCAAGGTCATCAACAGGCTCTCACCCACATCACTGGCAGAACTGATCCAGATCACGCCCCACAATAGGTCCAGAAGATCTACAGCAGTTAACATGCTGATAGTCCCGAAAGCAATAACCCTAAGCACATGTGCAACGGTAAACAGAGCCTTCAAATTCTGTGCGCCAAGATGCTGGAATGCCCTACCTCCCAGAATACGAGCAATCTCTGACCTAACACAGTTTAGAAAGGCTTTGAAGCACCATCTCTTCCTCCAACATTACCCCCAGATAGCGCCCTAATATCCTCTTCCACCACTTAGCTGACTCTGTTCAGTAAACCCTACCACACAGCCAAACATTACCACGTCCAGCGAGGCGATACCCATTTTGTCATACAGGTGTACATAGTTGACCCCTTGTTATCCAAGTTCTATTACCTTGTTCAATGTAAACACTAATTAGGTATTGAGATGTGTAAGTTGTTGTATGTAAACCGTGCTGATGCTGAATAGCTCGGTATATAAGAGACTGTAAATAAAATAAATAAATAAAATAAATCTAGGGGAACGTATTCCACTTCAGAGGTGGAATAAGTTCCCCGTTCAGTCTGCCGGCCTCAGACATACAGAGCCATCCACTGCCCACCTAACTCCGCCTCCACACCACCCCTTTCCTGCCCCCGTCTAGCCTCCCCATACAAACACTTTGTTTGTATGGGGAGGTTAGCTGGGGATGCAGAGGGGGCTGAATAGCACGGATGAATGTCCCAATGGGATGTCCAACCCCACTATTTGCAGCTCAGATTGACCCCCCCATTAGGTATAGTTTTATTAGTATAAGTATCCCCAGCAAAACCTAAGTAAACAACTTAAATACCTAAACACAACCTTAAAACTAAGATGCAGACAGCAGTCCAGCAGTGAGATGGGGACTTTCCAGTCTTTTGCACTGAGTGTCACATGTATGATTTTCTCCCAGTTGGTGAGAGGTCTTACATCTGCACTAGGTGCAAGGAGCATTTTGCTCTCAGGGAACGAGTCCGATCTCTGGAGGCTAGAGTAGTAGACTTGGAGGACATAAGAAAGACAGAGAAGTACAAAGATGACACCTACAGGGATGTAGTACTGAAGTCCCACATCCAGTCTGGCAGCATCCCTGTGGCCATGGGAGAGAAAGGTCATGTGACAGGAGAGCATCACACTAGTGTGGCAGGAAGTGATCCTGCAGCTCAGACCTGTCTTTCAGGTGATGTAAAACCCTCTCGCACCGAGGAGGTTTCTCCAAGGCCATGTGCCCATGAGGGAAGGGTTAAGACAGCTGTTATAATAGGTAATTTGATCATTAGACATGTAGCTAGCTGGGTGGCTGGTGGACGTGAGGATCGCCTGGTAACATGCCTGCCTGGTACGAAGGTAGAGGACCTCAAGTGCTACCTAGACAAGGTCTTAGATAGTGCTGGGGAGGAGTCTGCTATCTTGGTACATGTTGGTAGCAATGACATAGGAAAGTGTGGTAGGGAGGTTCTGGAGGACAAATTTAGGCTTTTAGGTAGGAAATTGAAATCCAGAACATCCAGAGTAGCATTCTCCGAAATGTTTCCCTTTTCACATGCAGGACCCCAAAGGCAGACAGAGCTCCGGAGTCTCAATGTGTGGATGAGACAATGGTGCAAGAGGGTTTTAGATTTGGTAGGAACTGGGCAACATTCTGGAGAAAGGAGGGGCTTTTCCAAAGGGATAGGCTCCACCTTAACCAGGATGGAACCAGGCTGCTGGCATTAACCTTTAAAAAGCAGATAGAACAGCTTTTAAACTAGATAATAGGGGAAAGCCGACAGTCACCCAAGAGCGTAAGGTTGGGAACAATGTATCCTTGAAGGATACTAGCAAAAGACTGAAGTTAGAGCATATCGACAGAGAGGTTCCAATAAAGACAAAAGTAACCCAAATGCCCTTGAGTACAGAGCAGACAGAGCTTAAAGATTCCAAATTACCCCCTGCCTACCAATAACCAGATTAATATAAATAAAATACAGCCTCTAAATGCTTGTATGCAAATGCTAGAAGTCTGAAAAATCAGATGGGATAGTTAGAATATATAGCACTTAATGAGAGGTTCGATATTATAGGTATCTCAGAGACATGGTGGAAGGAGGACAACCAGTGGGACACTGTGATACCTGGGTACAAACTATATCATAATGATAGAGCAGATCAAATTGGTGGAGGGGTTGCATTCTATGTTAGAGAGGCATTGAGAAACAAAAGATTAAAGTCTTGCAGGAAACAAAATACACTGTAGAATCTCTATGGATTGAAATTACATGTATAAAGGGGTAGGGGAAAGCAATGGCAGTGGAGGTGTACTATCGATCGCCTGGCCAGAATGAACAAATGGATGATGAAATGCTGAAAGAAATCAGAGTAATTAGCAAAAGCAACAGCACAGTAAAAATAATGGGTGATTTCAATTACCCCGGTATCGATTGGGTCAGTGTCACGGCAGGAGATGTTAGGGAGATAAAGTTCCTAGATGAAATAAATGACTGCTTCTTGGAATAGCTAGTACATGAATTGACAAGAGGGGAAGACATTTTGGACCTAGTCCTTAGTGGAACACAAGATATGGTGCAAGAGATAAGAGTGTTTGTACCACTTGGCAATAGTGATCATAGCATAATCGCGATTGATTTAATAAATGGAGGAAGGATGGCAAGGAAATCCACAGTATTACCTTTTAACTTTCAAAAGGGAGACTAAGATAAAATGAGGAAATAGTTAAGAAGAACTAAAAGGAGCAGTTGCAAAGGTTAAAGATTTACATCAAGTATGGATGTTGTTAAAAAATACTGCTGCATTGCACTCTTTAAGAAAAGTGTAAAGAAGTCTAAAAAAACATCAGCATGGTTTAAAGGTGAGGTCAGAAAAGCTGTTGCTGCCAAAAGAGCATCTTTCAGGAAATGGAAAAAGAAGCCAAATGAAAAAAACTGGAAACAATATAAGCACTGGCAATTTAGATGCAAGGCATTGATAAGGCAGGCAAAGAGAGAATTTGAGAAGAAACTTGCTGTGGAAGCAAAAACGCATAATAAAGACATTTTCAAGTACATTCGTAGCAAAAAGCCTTGGAAAGAGCTAGTTGGACCATTAGATGATAGAGGGGTAAAAGGGACACTAAGAGGGGACAAAGCCAAAGTGGAGAGACTGAATGAATTCTTTGCTTTGGTCTTTACTGAGGAAGATGTATGGATGTTAACCATGACTGAAATGGTATTTAAAGGTGATGCCGCAGAAGAACTGAAAACATATCGATACACCGGGAAGATGTATTACAACTATTTGATAAACTGAAGAGCAGCAAATCACCTGAGCTATCATTAAAATTATCTGTAATACCTGAAGATTGGAGGATGGCCAATGTAACGCCAATTTTTAAAAAGGGTTCCAGGGGTGATCTGGGAAACTACAGACCGGTGAGCCTGAAATCGGAACCGGGAAAAATGGTAGAAACCATAATAAAGAACAAAATCACTGAACATGTAGATAGTTATGACTTAATGGGAGTCAGCCAACATGGCTTTAGCCAAGGAAGGTCTTGTCTTACTAATCCTGTTATGTTTTTTTGAAGGTTTGAATAAACAGGTAGACAAAGGAGAATCACTTGATATAGTGAATCTGGATTTTCAGAAAGCTTTTGACAAAGTTCCTCATGAGAGACTCTTGGCAAAATTAAAAAATCATGGGATAGGAGGCAGTGTACTATTGTGGATCAGGAACCGGTTAAAAGAAAGCAGAGGGTAGGGCTAAATGGCCACTTTTCCCACTGGAGAAAGGTGGATAGTGGAGTACCCCAGGGATCTGTACTGGGTCTGCTGCTTTTTAACATATTCGTAAATGACCTGGAAATGGGAATAACGAGTGAGGTAATCAAATTTGCAGATGACACAAAATTATTCAAAGTTGTTAAAACCCAAGAGGATTTTGAAAACTTGCAAGAGGTCCTTGATAAATTGGAAGACTGGATGTTCAAATGACAGATTAAATTTAATGTGGACAAGGGAAAAGTTATGCACCTAGGAAAGAACAACCCAATTTATCGTTACACGATACAAGGTTCCACATTAGGAACCACCACCCAGGAAAAAGATTTAGGCGTCATCGTGGATAGCATGTTGAAACTCTCCGCCCAATGTGCAGCTGCGGCCAAGAAAGTAAATAGAATGCTAGGAATCGTAAGGAAAGGAATGGAGAATAAAACAAAGGATATTATAATGCCTCTGTATCATTCCATGGTGCGACCGCACTTTGAATATTGTGTGTCATTCTGGTCACCATATCTTAAAAAGGATATAGTGTCATTAGAAAAGGTACAGAGAAGAGACACCAAAATGGTAAATGGGATGGAAGGATACCCTTATGAGGAGAAGCTAAAAAGGTTAGGGCTCTTCATCCTGGAAAAGAGAAGGCTGAGGGGAGATATGATAGAGGTCTATAAATTAATGAATGGAGTGGAATGGGTAAACATAGATCGATTGTTTAAGCCATCAAAATATAGAAAGACTAGCGGACATGCAATGAAGCTACAGGGTAATCTATTTAAGACTAATAAGAGAAAATATTTTTTCACTCAATGCATAATCAAACTGTGGAATTTGTTACCAGAGGATGTAGTAAAAGCTGTTAGTGTAGCTGGGCTTAAAAAGGGTGTGGACAAATTCCTGGAGGAAAGGTCCATAAACCATTATTAAAGGGGTCCCAGGAAATCTATTGTTTGCCACAATACAAGCATTGTGGAACCTAAGTCCTTTGGGGAAATTGCTAGGTACTTATGACCTAGATTGGCTACTGTTGGATACAGGACACTGGGCTTGATGGACCTTGGTCTGACTCAGTATGGCATATCTTTTGTTCTTATCTTTATTTAATCTTTCTTATTTTCTTGTGAAATCCGTCCACCCCACAGCACATGCTACATTTCATCTAATAGTGATTTTACCCTTCTTCAGCCTTGCCAAATCCATATAAATAACAGTGCCATACATATTGTATTAAAAACTAATTAGCAACATCTGCTTTATTCTGTCAACAGTATTCTTTCATTATCCCTAATGCTAATCCAGACACCATTAATAGTGTTTCGCACCAGCTTCCTCAGGGGGTCACACATTCAGACAATGCTGTATGGTGTGAAAGGTCAGTTCAATATATTAATAAAACTATTTATATAAACAATATATATAAACTATGAAAATTAAATTAAACCCAAAATCCAGTATGTCATTCCTGCCTAAAGCAGAAGACCACCAACGTCGACATTAATAACTGCATACGCTTGCTCTCATAAAATGCACATACCAGGTTCACTCCTAAACCAGTCTCAACACATGCAAAATAAATTTTCCAAAAAACCGCCCACATTTGCATTATATTTCCAAAACGTCTATCAGAAAGAGCACCAATGTATCTCTAACGATACTAATTTTCCCTTGTTTCGCTGTATCAGGTAGTACAACACTAAATACCCAGCAAAAACACCCCAGTGTATCACAACCAATACTACTTTTCACTTATTTTACTATATCTGACAGTATAATAAAGACGAGTGTTCGCCATGCTCTAAGGAAATTAAAAAAAAAGCTGCTCCAGCACCCTAAATGTAGCCGGCACCAATAACAGGACCGATAGATATAAAGACCCAAGTTCAAATACAACATCTATTTTTCACACAGGATGCCACCATCCCAATTTAACCTATAACCAGAAAGCATTGTAGCCCTATCAATTAATTGATTTAATTCACTTCCTTGGCATCTACCCTATAGGAGACACAAATATACACAATAAATTAAACACACACCATGAAAGATACCAACTTTCTTATTGAATCTGGAGCCGATGCAGACCCGGATGTCCCAGCCCTCTATGCGCCCGGTTGGAACCAGATGCACAGAGTTAGCCCGAATTCTGATCCCACAGGGCACGTCTAGCCCCACGGGATCAGAATCACATCCAGGCCTGTACGTGCAGGCCGGGGCCCTGATTCAGGTCGGCCTGCACATACAGTCAGGGCTTTTCAATGGAGCCACGGCGCCATGGTGTCCGGTTGCCATGGCACCACGGTTCCATTCAAAAGCCGCAATCCCCGGCCACTGGCTCAAAAAGTGCTTTCCCCGCTGCCCGACCTCCCAATTGGCCTCCCAAGGCCAGGGTCGGGCCACAGGGAATGTCCTCTGCCCCCTCCTGCCCTTTCTGAGCCCCTGACCCGCTATACCCCGCAGACTAGGGGAATATATTCTACCTCGGAATGACCCCATTTTGTCCCATCAGCGAAGATCACACAAGCGCAGTAGTCACTACACTCCAGCGCTCACAAGTAGGGTTCTATAACACACCTTATGAAACACAACACATCTCTGAAACATAGCATCCACACATCCAACCATAATACTCGTAGTTAATATCAGAAAGAGGAAGAGAAACCCCCACTGACCACCAACATTACTACAGATGATGTTCATAATCATGTTCTTGTTCTTAATGTTAGACACCCACCCTTCATAAACATACACCCCACTCAATTTGAGCATTCAATCCAAACGGGTGCACAGCATTCAAAACATAAATCTACTTTTGTTCATATTTAAGGAGGGCCCTTTCTCTACTCGGATTGGCACGTTCCCATCAATACAAAAACATTTAAGATCAGTCAACAAATGACCCAGCTCTAAACAATGTTGTATCATAGGTGCCTCTTTCATTGCCCATAGCAACCGGCTCTTAGGCTCTCCCATCCGCTTTTGAAATGTGCGGGTAGTTTTGCCTATATACACCAACCACATGGGCATTTGACTATATAGACTACAAAACATGAGGTGCACGAAGTCAAGTGTCGTAGGGTATATCCAATCCCCATGGATTATAGCAACTGAAATTTTACAAATAGAGCAACTTCCACAAGGGTGGTGCCCACCATTACCCCCAGGAGATTACTGTAACACTGAAGTCGGGAGGGGCTCAAAATTTCCTTCAAATTTATCCATCTAGACCAGATAAATCTAGGGCACTTATCCTCTAAACCCGGAACCATCTGTACTATGAAAAAAATATTTGTGAACAATGCATTGTATTCTAGAGCTCAACAGGGAATATGGTGCAACAAACAGGGTCATTCTGAACCACAAATAAGCCATTTGCACGTACACTGTGGATGTGCGCTTATCGGAAACATCTAGATGGTATTCCGAACATGAGCCTACCTGCATGCACAAAAGAGATGTGCGTGTATCTGTGGAGGTGGGCGGGGAGGAGCGGAACGTGGCTGGATGGGGAGGAGAGGGGTGCAGCCGTTGCTGGTGGCAAAAACATCTAGGGCACATTCTGTCCAGACCTGTGTACATGTACTAGATTATCCGTGAACATCTACGTTATACCTGCTAAAATGTGGAATAACATACGAGAGGGAAAAAATAAAGTAAATAAATGATACAAAATAAAACAGGACATACTCCTCTGAGCCCCACTGCATCCCAATAAGATGTATGGCTGTGACACTATGTGTGTGATTGCTGTATCAGAGTGCACAGGATGCAGAGGTACAGACCTTAATTCACAAAGGAGGGGCATATACAAGGTACAGGAGAAAGAACAGGCAATGCCAGAGAAACAGGGGCAACTGATACATATGTCCACAGTGAGTGAGGCGGAGGAAATTCAGAGCCCAGCAGGTGCATGAATAAATGTTTAATGCTTTCAAAAAACAATAAGGTAACACCTGCACAACTGACACCAGTGCCCAACCAAGCCCACCCCACACACCCAGGAGCCCTCCCAACAGCAAAACACAGACAGCCCCTGCCCCCACCCTCCAACCCCCCACCCCTACCACTCCATCCCAAACCTCCACCCCCACCCCTACCCCCAAACCCCTAACCCCAGTGATAGGCAGGCAACCTAATCCAGACATACTTCCGCTCCCCACATACCCTGGCCTGCCCCAACCACTCCCCTGCCCTGAGGTGACACCACTGGAACCCAGTGTTTGGCCATCGGGAGATATAGGTGATAGCATGCCCCCTGAGACTGGGCGGCTGCTGCCCTCCCCACTGGTCTCCCCACATGCCTCATGGAATGGTGGGAAGACAAGTGGGGACCCCACACCCCAGGGCCCAGGGCCCAAGACACAGGACTGTCCCATGCTGGTGGACCCAAACACAGACGCTGCCTGTGCAGTGGCCCGTGTGGACACCCTACCAGTAGATATCAGGGCAGATAGTTGAGGCACACCAGCATGGCAGGAGGCACAGTAGCAGCAGCTGGTGTCAGAGGTGTGGACACAGAGAGCATCACAGGTGCACCAATGTGGACAGGTGCACCTTGTGGCCCGATCATTTTGGTTACTAGTAGGTCGATGCGTGCCCCAAGGTGGCACACTGAGACATTAAGGCAATTGATTGCTGCCAGCTGCTGTTCCTGGACCACCAACTGCCAGTCATGAAGGGCCAGTTGCTATTCCCACAGTGCCACAGTGTGCCTGAGGAATTGTAGCTTTTCTCACGCATGCACCTCGTGGCCCTCCTGCTGGGTGAGCAGATGCTCAGCACACTTCACCAGCTGTCCATAGGTGTGTTGGTGTGCTGCCCATGGTGACCACTGCCACCAGGCTGGAGTTGGGGCTTGGGTGATGGTGCAAGCTGGTCTTCGGTGTCCCCAGAGCTAGTGTCCTCATGCTCTGCAGCACTGGCTGGGTCTGTACCCCCATCCACAGGAGCTGCAGGCTGGGAGGCAACCGCCTCTGGTGGCATCATAGCCCTGTCTACAGACTGTGGCAATGGAGGATTTGCCGGCGGTGAGGTATGCATGGACTCAGCACTGGGTCCAGCATCTGTGGTGGCACCTGCTGAGAGAAGCAAGAATGACCAACTTAATGCAGAGCCCACCCGCAGCACCCACCTCCACACACAAACACATGGGCTGCAGCAGTGCACTAAGGCCCCAGGGATACCATACCACAGAGGTAGAGGGGCAGCAGGGAGAGTGCAATACAGACCAGGGAGGTGCCGCCACCACAAAGCCACCTGGTGAGACAGCAGAGGGAGATGTGACAGTGCAACAAGGGCATGCGTGCTCCACTCCAAACCAGAAGGGACATGTGTGAGAGGGGCAGTGGGTGGTTCAATAGGTCCCCACACCATGGGTGCAGGCCAGGGGCAGGGGACATGCAGCAGGTGAATGTCAGCATAGACACGTACCTTGGACCGGTGGGTGCCATGAGGTGTCCACGTCCCCAACGCCCTCCAATGTGGCAGTGTCTACAGTGGCTATCACCCATTGTTCTAGTTCGGTGAAGCGCACTTCCTGACTATCTGGGCCCACAGCATGTGCCTTCCTGAATGTGTCGCATCTCACTTGCCGCCACTTGCGCTTCACGTCCTCGATGTCCCAGTTGTTATGGTACATGGCATTTAACTTGCAGCATATGGCACGCAACCTGCGCTGCCTCTCATAAGCACCTACATGGGCCTCATCAGTGCCCATGAGGACCCAAGATTGGCCAGAACCTCCTCAGTGAGGAGGGTCTGCTCCCCATCACTGAAATTTTGCTTTCTGGATGACACTTTGGGAGCCATGGCAGATAACACAGCAGCTCTTGAATGGTATTTATTTATTTATTTATTTTATTTATTTAGTATACATTTGTATACCGCTACTTCCAGCGATCAGCAGCGGTTTTGATTACAGATTGGAAATTGTCAAATCATGACAGGAAATTTTTTGAGGTATAAACACATTGATTAGACAGGAAAGCACAGCACACAGAGAACTATTTTACAGGGAACATGGGCTATGGAGGGTTAAGTGGCTTGCCCAAGACCACAAGGTAGTATCTTCAAGAGAAGCAGTATTGGAATAATGACATTTCATAGAGGTGTGGCTATGCCAGCATTACACGTTTTATAGTGGATGGATATATAGCACCGTATATGTCCAAAAGAGCGGAATACAGAATGCATCTGTGCATATACACGCGCGCACACATCCACGTTTCTCATCCAGTGTATAAATACGTATGAGGCTCCGCACGTCTTTCTTTGCCCATGAGCAATGCATCTACGTCATGAGAGCTGACCTACTGCAACATATTGGATTCTACAGCCACACTGCCACTGACACTGTAGGTACAAAGGGTCAATGATGTGACTGGGATGGTATGTATGCTGGGTCTTGTGCCCCTGATTCATGTTTGCAGTGCCTGTGGCCCTGTGGGAGACAGTGGCATGCATGGACCTGAGGGCAGAGGCCAGATGCCCTGTGCAGGCACACACCACAGGGCAGGCTGGTGTGGGCATGGGGCAGGGAGCAACTGGCTTGCATTAAGATGTACAAGAACACTATAGGTCGAATGACAGAGCTATCACTACTGATGTATTGATGTGTTATTATCTGCTCATGAATTCACCACATGAAACTAAGAAAAAATATATGGTACTCCCACCAATCTAATACTGTGTACAAAGGTCTCAGTAGAAAACGCAGCTATTTGTAAAAGATTTTTTAACATCACTCTTACTACATGCTGCTATTTACATCAATGACCTTTTCTTCTTGTACACATTAGCTGGTTTTTTCCGTTTTTCTTTTTTTCTTTTTGTCTTGTAAATTTGCAATCAAGGACAATCCTCAAGTAAAATCATATGCAGACCATGTGGCAACGTATAAAATATTAGTACATCTAGTACTTAGCTTATGTTCCACACGGAATGTCCTTCACTTTGCCGAGGTAAGGTCCTTCACATTACTGGCGGCTGATATTTAAATCCCAACGCCGTACTTCTAAGGCGCCCAAGCGTTTCACAATGCTTGTTTCTTCAGGGGATTGCATGTAGAAATCGCAAACTGAATCAGAGAAAATACAGCCAAACATCATTTTATCATGAACATCATTTCTTAGTTTCATTTAAAACAACTTAACAGTGTCGCCGAAAAAGTAATCCTAAAACATACCCTCTTTTTATCTTTATCTCCATTAGTTCACTGCAAGCAGAAAGGAACTGCAGTTACTGAAGTGTCCCCACTCCTGTCCACAAGATTCCTCGGTAGGGGATCTTGTGATTAATATTTCTGGCAAGCCACTTACATTTGATTCTATGCAGTTATTGGGCAAGGGACTATCATTTGTCCCCAAAATAGCTCATGATCCATTTCAGGTTAGAGCTGATTTTGCCAATTTGATTAGAAAGCTTAATTTGAAATATTTTTTTGCTACTACGGCGTCTGTTTTGGATATGGGGGAGCCTCCCTTAGCTGATCCAGGAGTTTTGCGGGTCACTTTACAATTTAAGTCTACTTGGTCACCACCTGGTCCCCTTCCACCAGCATTGTTGGTTTTTCAGGAATTGGTCTTAGCTGATGTTGAAGTTTTAGAAGGTACACAAAGGGGACGATTAACAACTTTATCCCGTTCGGAACAGGCAGTTCTTCTTCAGCTACAAGATCGCACTGATATTGTCATCAGACGAGCTGACAAGGGGGGAGCAATTGTGGTGTTGGACCGGGAATATTATATCTCTGAAGCATTGAGTCAGCTTCAAGATACTAGAACGTACAAAGTTCTTTTAGAGGACCCTACGCCTGAGTTACGATTGGAGATTAAGAAGATCACCTTAGAGGCTTTACATCTTCATTTATTGGAGCGGAAAGAATATCGTTATTTGAACAGCACTTCTTGTACACTAGCACGGTTTTATACAGTGCCGAAAGTTCATAAAAATCTACAAGGAGGGGGGGCGTTCCAAGATGGCGATTGTAACCCTCACCGAGTGAACACGTTTTTGCTTCATGGGGAAAAAGCGAAAAGGGAAGGCTGGGCAGGAGCCTTCACAGCCCCAGCTTACCTCGACGCCTATTGCTGTTTTGGGTCCTTTGGATGCCTTTGTTTCTCGTGCTCCTCGGGGTCCAGCTGTTACAGGTGGAGACGACCGGCTGGTCGATTTACCGAAGTCGGAGAGCTCGGTATCGGCCTCGGTGTCATCTTTCTCCCCTGGTGTGAGTCCAGCGCCGAAGGTTCCTCGACCTAGCCTGTTGCCGGAAGGCTTCCTGGAGGTGTCCCCCCCAAGTGAATCGGGTGAGGGGATTTCCTGCGAGGCCCAGGGAAAGGTGTGTCGCAGGAGCCTGGAAGTGAGGCCAGTGGAGCCTCCTGTTCTTTGCCAACTAAGTTTTCGGTTGTTGGAGGTGTATGCGCAGGGGAAGATTTTTCTTCTACACGCTTGGAGCTTTTGCAGTCTGTTCGGCGGATGGAGAGTGCTCCGACTGTTGCCCCGGATGGAACTTTCGTTCTTCAGCGTCCTGAGACTTTTACTTTGGAGTCAATATGGAATGCAGTTGTCTCTCTTGGTGAAGTATTGCTGCCGCAGATTACATCTGTATCAACGAAAGTTAATATGACTTCGGGGACAGTAGCGGATTTGGAGGAGAGGGTCTCTAATCTTTCTGTGGTGTTAGAAGAAGAACGGCAGAAAGTAAAACTTTTGGAAGATTATGTAGATATTTCTCAAAAGAAGGATTTGGTTGTGTGTTCTAAGTTGGAACAATTAGAAAATTTCTCGCGTAGTAATAATCTTCGTGTTATTAATTTTCCTAGAGTAATATCGGTATCTCCTAGGGATATGTTTAAAGAGTATCTATCTGATGTTCTGGGGGTTTCCTCTAACCTTATGCCACCTCTGGTGAATGCCTATTATATTTCTAAGGCTAAGCGTACCCCTGTGGTGGGGAACTTAGGGGATGGTAATGTGCAAGGTGATCTTCTTAATGTTACAGATTTGATTGAAAATTCTGGTTTACAGTCCCAAGACCCCTCAACTTTGCTAGTAACATTTGCATTAACATCTGATAAAGAGTGGATTTTGAAACTTTTCTTTAAGAGGAGGAAGATTCTATTCCAGGGCTTAGTGGTACGTATTTACCCTGATCTTTCTAGGGAGACTCAAAAGCGTCGTAGAGAATTTTTACTTTTACGACCTGGTGTTTTGCAATTGGGGGGGTTATTTTTTCTTAAACATCCTTGTAAATGCTTGATTAAGTATTGTTCAGTTTCTTATGTTTTTTTTGACCCTGCCCAATTGGTTACTTTCATTAGTTCCAGACATTTGGAAGCTCCCCCTGCCCCCTCGTAGTGCTCATGTTTAGTGGTAGGCTGGATATGTGGTTATGATCTTTTCTTTGAACTTCGATGTTAATTTTTCTTTGCTGTGATGCTCCCACTTTCTTTTGTGGACTAGAGAGGGTATACACTCTTTTTTTTGCTTTTATTATTTCTGTTATATGAACATTTTGTATAGTGAAATGTGATTTTCTTGGTGTAACCCTGTTTCTTGAGTAAGGCTTGTTTAAGCATCTTCTCTAAAGTATTGTAAATTGCATAAATAAATAAAAAAAAAAAAAAAAATCTACAAGCCCCCCCGGGACGACCCATCGTGTCAACCAGGGGGACTCCATTGGAACCGGTTTCTACCTATTTAGATTCTTTTTTGCGTCCGCTCTTACCTACCATTTTGTCATATCTTAAAGACACCACACATTTTTTGAACATCTTGGCGGACTTATCTGTTTGAGCAAGTTGTGGGGATACATTTGTGGTGACCTTGGACGTGGTCTCTCTATACACTAACATCCCCCAAGCTGCAGCTTATAACGTAGTTGAACAATTTTTACGTCAGCGAGAGGACCTGAGTGTGGATACTATTACTCTGTTACTACAATTAGCAAGATTGGTGATTTTCAAAAATTTTTTTCAATTTCAAGATGTACTATATCAGCAAATTTCCGGAGTAGCGATGGGCGCAACTTGCGCCCCTTCTATTGCGAACCTCTATATGGCGTTATTTGAGAAGTGCTGGCTGGAAAAGTCCGTCTACTATGGTAATGTAGTAGTCTGGCGGTGTTACCTTGATGATATCTTTTTGAATTGGCGGGTCAGTGAGGATGATCTACTTTCTTTTTTCCACTGGTTGAATCAATGTGACCCCAATATTAAATTTACCACCACATATAATCGAGATGTCATTACGTTTTTGGATCTACAGATCACCAGGGGCCCTGTAACTTGGAATACTTCTATTTATTGTAAGCCGACAGACATGAACACTTTTTTGCACTTTAGTAGTGCTCACCTGAGACAACTCAAAGAGGGGTTGCCTTTCTCCCAGTTTTTAAGATATAGGAGAAATTGTTCCAATTCTATGGACTTCCGAAAGAAATCTCAACAGTTGATAAATAATTTTTTACTGAGAGGTTATCCAACAACTGTGGTACAACGGGCATACACCAGAGCCAAGTGTAATGATCGTTGGCTTTTGTTAACTCCTCGGGGACAAGTCAGGCGGCACGGGTTGGTGACTGACACTGATAAAGTTAACCTTATCACTCGCTTTTCTCCCTTGAGTAAAGGCATCCAAAGCATCATTAGGAAACACAGTAGAGTTCTGGAGATTGTTCCGGGCCTTCGAGATAAGGGGATACGTTGTGTGTGGAGCAGAAGCCCTAATTTGAAGGAGCGGCTTTGTCCATCTAGGTTGCGTCCAGAGCCCTCAGTGAGTGTATCGGACATTGAAGTGGGACACAAGAAATGCGGCAGCTGCAGTATTTGTGCTATAACGTTGGAGATAGCGCATTTTGAGCATCGAGGTGTTACATACCAGCTGCGGAAAGCGACCACCTGTCTGTCCACTTATGTAGTGTACGGGGTGCGCTGTCCTTGTGCCATGTTATATATTGGAAAGACCATCCGATCTTTAAAATTGAGGATGATCGAGCATCGTAGTCGTGTGAAGAATAGAGTGTTGGATGCACCTCTAGTGCAGCACTGTATTACCGCAAACCACAGTTTTGACCAATTAAGATGCTTTGCTATAGATTGAGTGGATTTCCCGCGGGGAGGTAGAACTAAGGAACAAACTTTACTTCGAGAAGAACAGCGCTGGATTTTCATTTTGCATACTGTCAAACCCCTGGGTTTAAATGCTTCAATGGATTGGTCAGTTTGCATATAACGTGTTTGGATAGCGGTACCTGTCACGGGGGAGGAGTTTCAGCACGAAGTCTATATCAGGATCACTGGTAGCCCCGAGCCGCATGCGCGGCGTTTTTTTTGCTTGCAGGAGTGGGGACAGTTCAGTAACCGCAGTTCCTTTCTGCTTGCAGTGAACTAATGGAGATAAAGATAAAAAGAGGGTATGTTTTAGGATTACTTTTTCGGCGACACTGTTAAGTTGTTTTAAATGAAACGAAGAAATGATGTTCATGATAAAATGATGTTTGGCTGTATTTTCTCTGATTCAGTTTGTGATTTCTACATGCAATCCCCTGAAGAAACAAGCATTGTGAAACGCTTGGGCACCTTAGAAGTACGGCGTTGGGATTTAAATATCAGCCGCCAGTAATGTGAAGGACCTTACCTCGGCAAAGTGAAGGACATTCCGTGTGGAACATAAGCTAAGTACTAGTTGTACTAATATTTTATACGTTGCCACATGGTCTGCATATGATTTTACTTGAGGATTGTCCTTGATTGCAAATTTACAAGACAAAAAGAAAAACGGAAAAAACCAGCTAATGTGTACAAGAAGAAAAGGTCATTGATGTAAATAGCAGCATGTAGTAAGAGTGATGTTACAAAATCTTTTACGAATAGCTGCGTTTTCTACTGAGACCTTTGTACACAGTATTAGATTGGTGGGAGTACCATATATTTTTTCTTAGTTTCATGTGTTGCATTAAGATGTGGCAGAGCCTGACTACATGGCATCCTTATGCACTGGACCACCCCCACATCTGTGGCTCCAGGCCCATGCAACTGCACTGTGGTCACTGTACAGGGGTGCACATGTTTGGACTTCACAGGCACATACCTGTAGGTATGTTGTCACCAGCACCTGAACACCTAGATGCAATAGCGTATGTGGAGCGAAAGACAACTTAGCAGTGCACATATGTGGGTGCACCCGATTCTAATGGACATGTCCACAGGCACATATGTGACCATGCAGCAGTGCGTGGTGGGTGGGCCACCCACTGGGTGTCCTGGTAGCATGTGTGAGGGGGGAGGGTGTGGCGCAAATGGGTTAGCACATCACCTGTTTCCCTGCCAACACCATCTGCTCACTTGGGGCCTGAACTGACCATCAACCTGTCTCATTCTCCCACAGGTTCCAGGGGCAGCAGCCAGGTATATGAGGATGGTACAGGAGAGGACCAGAGCCATGTTTGCCACTGCCCTTCTGGTGATTGCTGACCATGAGCGCTGGCATGCTGCATGCCACCACCCATATGCCAGGGTCCCCAGGCCCCGCATCCAGTACCTGGACATCAGCGATGAGCTGTGCCAAACCTGGTACAGATTTGACCGCGAGGCAATCCATGACCTGTGTCAGGAGCTAGGACTACAGCTTGCTATACAGGCAGACAGACAGGACACAGTGCCTGTCCATGTGAAGGTGCTGGCAGCACTGGCCTTCCTGGGGACAGGCATATTCCAGTCTGTTGTGGCAACAACTGCTGGGCTGAGCCAGGTAGAGGTGTCGCACATCATCAACCAGTTCCTGGATGCCTTTGGGACTTGCTGCATGGCACATTACCTTCCCATGCACCTCACAGCAGCAGCAGCAGACCATGCTGGCATTCAGTGAGAGCGCAGGGTTCCCGTATGTCCTCAGGGCTATTGACTGCACACATGTGGCCCTTCACCCACCATGCCTGCACAAGGCAGAATACAAGAACCGGAAGGCCTACCACTCACTGAACATGCAGGTCATCTGCAACGCCCAGATGGAGATCCTGGATGCCATGGCGCACTTCCCTGGTTCATGCCACGATGCCTACATCCTGGCCCAGTCAGGGATACATGCAGACTTTGAGAACAGTACCATCACTGGTGGCTGTCTGCTTGGTGGGTGGACACAGGATGGCGTCTCACGCACATGCATGCATACCCCCAGAGGCACAGGGGCATGGACAGCCATGTGCATGCAGGTAGGCCATGCCCACAGGGGGGCCACACTATGGCTGTGGGTTGCCCATATGTGGCAGGGGGGCCACTGGTGCCCTTGCCATTGCATGGTCACGGGGGGCCAGCTACAATCACTGTATGGACATGTTGGGGCTGGTGCTCTGCCACAGCTGGGGATGCACAGGGGTCAGGGCTGGCCAGCCCTAGGCATAGGGGACCCCACATGACACAGTTTCAGCTCACATGCATGTTGGTCTTGGTGGGGTGGCATATGGTGCATGGATATGCCAACACCCACATAGCTGGCCATGGTGCAACATGTTGACATTACTGCCACTGTTCGTCTCCACAGGTGACACGGGATACCCACTAAGGGACTGGTTCATGACCCCCGTTGTCCACCCATGCACATCTCAGGAGTTCAGATATAAACAGTCACACCAGCTGACCTGCTCCATCATTGAGCGGACATTTGGCCTGCTGAAGAACCGCTTCCATTGTCTTGACAGGTCTGGTGGTGAGTTGCTGTATGCCCCAGTCAAGGTGTGCAAGATATTCCTGGCATGCTGCATGCTGTACAACTATGCCCTGCACTGGAGACAGTCCATGCCTGATGCCACAGTCAGCAAGCCCAAGGGCAAGGTGGATGCCATGGTGGCCCCCCAGTCATCATATGGTCCTACTTATCGATGTGCTGTGGTGACAAGGAGGACCCTCATGGAGATGTACTTTGTTTGAGATAGGCTGCCCGTGCTGGCGGAACTGGGGGGTGGGTGGCAGGCCAGGGTCAGTCTGCAGGGAGGCACCTGCACCCCCACCTACCTTTAAGGCTGCCCGTGCTTCCTGTCCCCTGCCGTCTTCCACCTCAGTGGAGGAATAGGTTCCTTGTACAGCCTGCCGGCTCCAGACATACAGGGCTGACATCTGTATCTGCCCTCTATGTCCAGGGCAATGGACATAGAGGGCAGATATGGATGTCAGCACTGTATGTCTCTGCCACTGCCCCACCCCTTTCCCACCTGTTGCTAGCCTCCCTGGACATCATCAGGCAGGCCCCATGTTCACACACCTAGGTCTTCTGTTGGTGAGCCATTCCGGCCGCTGCAGGCAGTCACCACCACCCCCCCCCCCCCTCCAATCTGCCAATGTGTGCTTTCTGGTCCCAGGTGTACAGCCCCCCAACAACACCCAGCCACCCATGTACTCCCACATAGGGCAACCCCTACCCCCCATGCAGGCACCCTGATCCAGCCAGGTACATGTTCCACCACACACTCACACCAGCGGTGTGTCCCCCCCAGACCCATGCAACCTCAGTCTACATGCCCTGTCTAACCCTAGATATCTGCAGCCATACCCAGTTGCAGCCCCAGTTCATCCAGTGCATGGGTACATCTGGTGCAGTGCCGCCTCATCCCCTGTACCCCTGCCCCAGCTGGCTGGGCAACTAGGAACACCTGCCCACCACTGCAGTCAGTGGCAGAGAGACAGGCCTAGTATGTGCAAAGGGGGCAACCACCCTGGCATCACATCTCCCTCTCCCATACACAGTTTGGTGGTATGCCCGCTGCACTGATTTGGCCATCTGGCACTTGCTGTTACTCCACGTTCCCGGTGCCTGCATGGGGGGGGTATGTCCCGTGACTGTGCATGCCCTTCCCAGCCACATGTTTGGGCCCTGTGTGCTGCCATGCCCCCTGTGGCCCCCTATGGGCCCCATTCTGATCAAGTATCCATGCCCCTGTGCACCCGATCAGATTGGGCCGTACAGGGGCAGACATGATTCTGATCCCACAGGACGCATCATGCCCCACAGGTTCTGCATCACAACTAGATCTGTACATTCAGGCCGAGATATGATTTTGGCCAGCCTGCATGTACAGACCTCTATGCAGCTAACCCAGTCATGGCTCCTGAATGGGGCCACAGCACCATGGCGTCCAGTTGCCATGGCTCCAAAACTTCCATTCAGGGGCTGTGATTCCCGGCCACTGACCTGCTCCTGGCTTACCCACAGCCCGAGCCCCGATCTGGCCTCACAAGGCCAGGGTCAGACTACAGGGAGGCACCTGCACCCCCACCTACCTTTATGGCTGCCCATGCCTCCTGTCCCCTGCTGTCTCGGGGGACGTCTTCCACCTCAGAGGTGGAATAGGTTCTCTGTACAGCCTGCCAGCCCCAGGCATACAGGGCCAACATCCATATCTGCCCTCTATGTCCAGAGCCATGGACTGCCCACTGCCTGCCCTAACTCTGCCACCATCCTGCCCCTTTCCCACACATGGCTAGCCTCCCTGGACAAACACTATGCATGTACTGAGAGGTTAGTTGGGGTAAGCAGAGGGGACCGAATGACAGAAATGGATGTCCCAATGGGACATCCATCCCCGCTATTCAGTCCCCAGATTGACCCCCTATGTGGATATACAAACAGACACAGTGGTCCATGGTTACTGGGTTTTATTTATGGCACAGCAGCACACAATTACACAAACGGCCATGTGCTGAACCGGTACCCCCCAATAATGGCTACCTAGTTCTGGCGCCTCATCCCTTTGGCCCCGGTGGGAACAGGAGCACCTCTGTGAGTCACAGCACTGCCTGGGTAATGGCCTGGAGGTCACCCCCCACCCTATGCTCCCCATCCCCTCTCTCCACCCCCTGTCCCCTCCCATCCCTTCCCCCACCCCCTGCCCACTCCCATCCCCTCACCCCACCCCCTGCCTGCTCCCATCCCCTGCCTCCACCCCCTGCCTGCTTCCAAGCGACGTCAGAACCAAAATGGAAAGCCACAACTAACTCAACCAAATCCAAAACCGAACCATGGTACACAAAAACTTTGACCAGACTGAAGAGAGAACTACGAAGAACGGAGAGAAAATGGAGGCAAAACAAAACTGACGAACATAAAGCAGAATACCTAACGCTACTCTCAAAATACAAAAACGAAGTCAACCTGTCAAAGCGAACACATCACACAAACTTACTAAACAAAGCTATAAACAAGCCCAGGGAACTGTTCGCCCTGGTTAAATCCCTCACTAAGACCGCCCATGAGGATCCCTACAATGACAAAATCAAGGCTCAAGCCCTAGCAGATCACTACGCTAGCAAACTAAACCCACATGTGGCCACAAAACCCATGCAACCCATGGACGCAAACCCCCCCCCCCCCCCACGCCACAACTCAGCATGATGACGAGCGAAACCCGCATCACCAACTGGAACAACTTCCTGAAAATTGGAGACAAGCACATCATGAATATAATCACCAGCATTAACACCACAACCTCTCCACTAGATCCCTGCCCTGCTGCATGGGTCAAGGCAACGAAAACAGAAACCGCCCAGCACGTCTCCCATATAGTAAACCAATCACTCCAACAAGGAACCATGCCAGCGCAACTTAAGAAATCCATCATAAGGCCAATACCGAAAAACAAAACACTCAATAAGGACGACCCGGCATCCTATCGCCCAATATCCAGCATAGCCCTCCTAGCAAAGATTATTGAAAAAGCAGTCCTGCAACAACTGCAAGACCACCTGGACAACAACGGAACCCTAGACGAGCACCAATACGGCTTCAGGCAACATCATGGGGTCGAAACCCTGCTTATTGCACTACTGGACAACCTGCTCAAAGGCATAGAAAACAAAAAGAAAATGTTCATTCTCATATTCATTGACATTTCAGCGGCTTTCGATACAGTTCACCATCAAACTCTCCTGAACAGAATTGAAGCAATAGGAATATCAGGAACCCCCCTAAAATGGTTCTCATCCTATATTACAAACAGAATGCAACAGGTACAGTTTAACAATGAAAAAGCAAAGGCGTTCCCCCAAACACAGGGCATACCACAAGGCTCAGCCCTTTCCTCGCTTCTCTTCAACGTATACATGCAACCAATCTGCGAAATATTCAAAAAGCACAAAATCAACTACCACGTATACGCTGACGATATTATGCTGTATACTCAACTTGACACAAACAACCCAAACTACACACAACTAGAAGAATGCATAAGCGAGATGCAGACATGGCTTCAACGAAACAACAGGGCCATAAACCATAAAAAAACTGAAGTCATGTTCATCTCAAGAAAACCGGAGTTCAACCCGCCTGAAACAATCTCCCTCTGCAAGAATACCTATCACACAAAGAGTGAAATAAAATACCTAGGGTAACGCTTGATAGGGAACTAAAGATGGAAAAGCACCTCCGCATAGTAAACAGGGCCATTTTCCACAAACATAGAGTCCTGCAGCCACTAAGGAGCATCATTGAAGCTAACGATTTCAGGACAGTAGCTCAAGCCCTCATCACACCTCTTTTCGACTACTGCAACGCAATTCTACAGGGCCTTCCAAAGAAAACCCTAAACATACTCCAAATGGCACAAAACGTCGTGGCCAGAATCATCATGAAAAAAAGCTTTGCTGAACATATCACACCAGTACTAATCGAACTACACTGGCTCCCCATCGTAGCTCGAATAAAATACAAAACCCTAATAACCACTTGGAGTGGAGGAGTAGCCTAGTGGTTAGAGCAACTGCCTCGTACCCAGAAGATCAAGGGTTTGATTCCCACTAGCACTCCTTGTGACCTTGGGCAAGTCACTTTACCCTCCATTGCCTCGGAAGAAAAGGCTGGCAATCTACTTCCGGTGATGCATTGCCAAGAAAACCCAGAGGTAGCTGGGTCGCTATGAGTCAACACTGACTTGAAGGCACTTAAAAAAAAAAACAAAAAAAAAAATAACCACTTTCAAACTCATCCACAACATTGCACCAACCTTCCTCACAACCCTAATCGACATGCAACCTCCTAACAGAAACAGAAGATCCACCAATCTAAACACCCTATACATACCAATAAGTATTAGATCTGTCAAAACCATTACAAGCAACAGAGCTTACTCCTACACTGCACCCACACTCTGGAACCAACTCCCACCTGAGCTACGCTCTAGCAACGACCTAATGGACTTCAGGAAAAAACTAAAGACATACCTTTTTCAACAATCCTACAATATGACCTAAACAGTAATAACCAACTATTACCATCTGCAGAAACAAAATGTACTTACGTGTAAAAATGTATATATGTAAAAACCTCCTCCCCTTCCCTCTCTTACTGTGTGTTGCGCTTATCCTGTAAATCACTTTGTACATATTTTGAAAAGATCTTTGTCCTTGATCTGACAACCTCCGTCACATAATCCTGTAAATCACCTTGTACACATTTTGAAATTTCACTGTCCTGATCTGACAGCTTCCTTCATTTAATCAAACCGCTCCTGATCGCTGGAAGAAGCGGTATATAAATGTATGCTAAATAAATAAAAATAAATAAATAAAAACACTGCCACCTCCTCACATCCCTCTCTGTGCTTCCCCTGCTCTTCCCACTGGGTGTCCCTAGGTGGCATGTCCCTGATTTCCCCATCCTCTTCTACCTCCCCCTGCTCCTCAGGGTCACTCCCACAAGTGTACCCTGCCTCCCTGCCCTCGGCCCCTACTGTGCCTCCCTCTGTGGCCAGGGCCTCCCACTGTGGAGTGCCTTGCCCAGACCCCATGGTACCATCCTGTCCCTCCCCCTCAGGGGAGTGGAGCACCTGCACGAGGGTGAGGGTGTAGACCTCTTCCCTACTCTCTCCTGATGGGGAGGTGCTGGATAGTTATGGGGTTAGCTGTTGCTGAGCTCGCGGTCTCCATGGTGACCAGGCTGTGGGGCTGGCTGCTGCTCATTCCCCTCCTCTGCCTCCTCATCCTCTGCCTCCTCCCCCTCATCGTCTTCTTTGTCCTCCTCCTCCTTCTCTGCCACGGGGGGGGGTGAGTCCTCGACTGGGATAGCTGTGTAAGGGATGCAGAGAGGTGGCTGTTAGTTACAGTGGGTGGGAGGTCCAATTGCCATGTCCCCATTGTCAGACACCTCCCCATGCTCTGTCTACTGTTGCCCCTGTGATGCCCAGCCACTCCAGGCCTGTGCCATGTTGCATGTCATGGCCCCATTCCTGTGCCATACATCCACATTCACCTTGCTCCCACTGCAGCTGCTGCCGGAGTCTCGCCGACATATGCGGGCATGTGCAGCGTATGGCCCGGAAACGCACCCGGTAGGCCTCCAACTCGTGCAGGATGTGGAAACGTCTGTGGAGGCAGGAGGGACGTATCTTACATATACACATTTCTTTCTTCCCCCAGGTCTGTCACTTCAGCTGTCTGCCTGCCATACCATCACCTGTGTACACTGGACCCTGTCATATCATGTTGCCTCATCTCCAGTGCTACCTCACCGCAGTCCGGGGCTTACCCTGGTCCCCCGGGTCTCCTCTGTCCTGCATGCCTGCATTGCTGACTGTCTGGGTCATGGGCTGAGGGGGCCACAGGGACAGTGCTGCCTGCAACATTCCTCTGGGACCATGCTGCATTTGCTGCCTGCCCTGTGGTGCACACCGTGGGCCTTGTATGCTGGTTTCAGACCTGGCAGCTGACATGTCCTGTTCTACGGTTGCGGAGCATGCATTTGGACTGCAGCAATCCAGGGGGGCACTATCATGTGGTGTGATACCTCTGTACACATTTCAGGGGTGGGCCCTGGCTATGATTGTGTCTGCTGCTCTTACCAGGGCAGATCAAGTGGGCCAGGCAACAGCAGATGGTACTGGGATGCCTGGGTGCATTGGGTGGGGTGTGGACGTGATAGTGCCTCTGTATACAATGCACTGCAAAGGTATTCATCCCCTCTGTGTTTGTCCTGTTTTGTCGCATTACAACTTGTGGACAGATAGTCCCATCTCCGCTGTGGATCTTTGTAGCTCCTCAGTGGTGTCCTTGTGGCATTTCTGCTTTATGTCCTCCTTGACTAATCTGCAACTTTCAGTGGGTGGCCTTCTCTTGTCAGGTTTGTCATGGTGCCATTTCTTTATATTTTGTTTTAGTGGGGTTCATAGTGCTTCATGGCATCTTCGGTCTTTGGGATATTGATTTATGCCATGGCCCTGAACTCTAAGGCTCCGCAACTTTGTCTCTGACCTGTTTGGAGTGCTCCTTGGTCAACCTGTTGCTTGCTTAGTGGTGTTGCAGGATCCAGGCCTTTTGTTACAGGTATATTTGTACAGGCATCATGTGCCAGATCATGTGACACTGCTTGCATGCAAGTGGACCCTTCTGCCCTCATTATGTTATATCTTTGGTTATTTGTTTGGACCTACTCTTATTTAGGGGTTTCATAGAGTGTTAGGAACATATGCACTCACACCTTTTCAGGTTTTACTTGTTTCTTTCTATATACAAGGTATTGTATTATCCTTTCACATCACCAATTTTGGCTATTCTATTAGGTCCCTTACCTAACATCCAAATGTGCTCCCATTTTCATCCCAAGTTGTACATTATGCGACAAAACAGGATGGACACCAAGAGGATGAATACTTTTGCAGGCTACTGTAGGCCTTCAGTGCATACACATTTGTAGTTTTCTATGCAATTCTGGTGCCCGCCCCTTCAGACAGATGATCACAGGTTGAGGATGATACAGAAGGTGGCTATGAACATGGTTGGTGGTCTAGATTTTGGCCATCTGCAGACAGACCTATGGCTCTTTTAGGTATACGTTGGCAGGACAGCAGGTTGGCAGTGCTATGATTGCAACATTTGTATACCTCCATGGCATGTATGCCCAGATTGGGAGCCTCCTTTGATTGTCAGCATGCTCTGATGCAAGGTGTCATTGGATGGGGGTGGAAGGGAATAGACTCTGGAGTCGTATGTAGGGATGTTTCTTTGCAGACATAGTGGTGGCTGCATTGGATAGCTTCCCATTGGAGGTGGTGATGCGATGGACAGTATCAGACTTTACAGGACATGGGACAGTCACAGGGTTCTCTCAGGGGACTGTTGTGGTGGTTGTTATTGGAGGGTAGCCTAGTTCGGCCATGTGTTCTTTTATTGCTATCGTGTTTCTATGTTTCTACTATGCTGTGTTTTGGCTGACAGTATCAGGCCATGTTGCTGCACTCTTTTGCATAGAAGGTGTGTTTCACTGTGTTCATGTTTCCTTTCCTTATGTGCTTTCCTTTTGTCCTTTCTGCATGTATCACCACCATGCTTTTCTCTTGGCCACTGCGTTTCTGTTTGCTTGTTTCCTGTGAGGACCCAGTTTTGTGTGTCTACAGCCATTTGGTAGTGTGGTGGGTCCAGCTAACCCTTGCTCCTTTTGCCCTTTTACTTTGCAGCTACTTTCTGGCTCTTTGCAATGTTGTTGTCCCACCACATGCATTTCCCCTGCCTCCTCCCTTTCCTGCTTTGATCTACTTGCTGCGCTAGGGTGGTCCTGATTCGCTCCCAGTCCCTGCGTGCTGCAGCTACGGCTAGCCATCTGTGTGCCATGGGGAGCAGGGCATGCTTGTTCTCTATCACCAACCTCCAAAAGGTTGACATGGTGAGTTGCCATTTTCTGAGGTGTTGTATGGGTCTTGTGACAGATGGGGGGGTAATCACTGCATCCTGTTTCCTGTCGCATTTGGGAGATAGTGCAGGTGGGCACGTTTTCATAATTACATATCTGCGGCACAATTCCGGACATGCACGCGTGCGTTGCACATGGACAAGGCACTTGGTTGAACCCACGCTACATGTTTTATGACTTAGACGTCCAGCACCATATTCCATGCGCCGCTGCACATCGTTGCATTCGGGCACGGAATCCCATCTTTGTTGGGGACGTACACGTGTTGTGCGTTTACCTCCGCCCGGCACGTCTTTCTCTGAATCGCCCCCAAAATGTATACATTCACTCTCGGGGTCATTCTGAGCCACGAATAGCAGGAATTATGGTTAATGTAGAACTGAATGTTAGAATCCCTAGAATTTAACCATGAATGGAAATGAAGAAGGTCAGCTACTTCATCTTAAGAAATATTCCACTGGGTGTCTTTGTTAAGGAAAGTGATTATTGGCACCCTTATAAACATTTCAAATCAGTTTGAACAGAAGAACCACATTCCCATTGCAGTAAAATTAGGCGCACCTGTGATTAATTGTCATTACTCACATGGCTTGAATCAACCAATGAATGATGGTTCTAATGTTTAAAATGGCCACATTCATTCCGTCTTCCATTTTCACAATGATGAAGACAAGAAGCCGGCCTAAGAACGTCAGAAAAGTCATTATCACCAAACATCAAACTTCAAAAGGATATAAGGCCATCTCCAAAGATCTTGGGAATCCTGCGTCTATTGATTGCAATGCTATTAAGAAGTTCTCTGCTCATGGAACTGTCAAGAAGAAGAAAATTAATCCAAGAAGTCTTCGAAGGTTAGTGTGAACTGTTGTAAAAACACCATGAACAACATCTAAAGAGCTTAAGGCTGACCTGGATCAATCTGAAGTGGTGGTTTCAACCCACATTATACGCCATGCACTAATATAAAGAAGGACTTCATGGGTGAAGGCCCAGGAGGATCCTATTGCTCAAGGACACATATAAAAAGGCACGCCTGATCTTTGCCCATACCCATCTTGAGAAACCACAATCCTTCTGGGAAAATGTTCTGTGGACAGATGAAACCAAATCAGCTCTTTGGCAATGCAGGCCAGCGATAATTTTACAGGCAAAGAAATGATGCTTATAAGGAAAAAAATACCCTTCCTACAGTTAAATATGGTGGAGGTTCATAATGTTGTGGAGCTGTTTTGCTTCCTCAGGAACTGGAGGCCTGGAACTTATTAAACAAATCATGAAGTCAGAGGACTACCAAGGTATTTTACGTAGTGTAAAATGTGCTACCTAGTGTCAGAAAACTAGATCTAGGTCAAAGGTCATGGGTCCTCCAGCCAGACAGTGACCCAAAAAATACATCCAAAAGTACAAAAGAATGGTTAGAAAGGAACAAATGGACTGTTTTAAACTGGCCAGCAGTAAGTCCTGATCTCAATCCAATCAACAACCTTTGGAAAGAGCTGAAATCTGCCATTGGCAAAAGAAATCCTGAAAACATTCATGAGCTGGAACAAATCACAGTTGAAGAGTGGGAGAAACTACCAACAGACAGATATATGAAACTTATAGATGGCTCGTACAAGAAACATGTGTAGGCTATCAACAATGCCAAGGATGCAAGCAAATATTAGTGAAAGATTCCATTAATCCTGTCCAGGTCATATTTTGGGTCTTTTTTTCAGATATTACTATATCTAAGTTGTATTTTTTGTTGTATACCTTTTTTGAACATACTATTAAAATATTATGATGACATACAGTTGGAATATTTCCAATTATTTCTCAAAATATTGTACACAACATACCTAAAATGCAAGGGTGCCAATGATGTTGACCACAACTGTAATTCAGTAGAATCTGTGATGACCCCTCAGCATGTTTAGGTGGCCTGTAAACAACTAAAAAGCATTCTCTCCAAACTACATATAACAGACAATCTATTTTCCCCAATAACATGCTTCTTGCATATCTGCAACTTCAAACCCTCCCTCCCAATCACTGCCATTCCACCCTTCCACCCCACACTCTAGATAATGCAATGACATAAACCCAGACAAGTAGCATGCAGTCAGCACCATTACCTCTCCCACTTTAACACAAGTTTCAATTACACATAGAACATCCAACTCACATTCAGAAATTAGAAACATAGAAACAAAACAGCAGAAAAAGACCATATGGCCTATCCAGTCTGCCCTTCCATACCAATTACGATAGTCCCTTTTTTCCCTTAGAGACCTTCTGCGTTTGTCCCATGCTTTCTTGAATTCAGATAGAGGTCCATTCCACATGTGCATCTCCGGACCTTCCAGACGTTCAGATGTCCGGACAGTCCGGAGATGTACCCAATTCCACTCCCATGGGGGCTAAACACCCCCAAGGAAGCAGAATCACATCACAGTGGCTGGATGTCCGTGTGATGCCCAGATTCAGGCACCCTGGACATCCAGTCACTTCCCCGGCTAGCTCAGCCAGGCTCCTTCATGGAGCCGCAGTGCCTTGGCATCTTGTCGCTATGGCACCATGGCTCTATGTGATCCCTGGTGGCAGCAGTATCTGGCCTGTTCCCTGAAGCCTGACCCCCAATCAGGCCTCCCATGGCCGAGGTCGGGCTATGGGGAACCCCCTGCACCCCTCACCTCCTTGTTGCCCCTCGGTGCCGCTGTCCCCCCATTATCCAAGGGGACTTATTCCACCTCCTAGAATCAGCCTTATACGTCCGGGGTTGTGTTACCGCCCACAGCCTGCCCTCACTCCTCCCCAGCCCAACCCCTCCCGCCCACGAACAGAGCTTCCAACACAAATCGGAGCTCTAGGCCGCCAGTGTGATCCGGCAGTGAGCTCTAGGCCGCCAGTGTGATCCAGATGCTTAGCAGGTCTAGACGTCCAGATTGGACGTCCAGACCCGCTAAATGAAGATCAGAATGACCCCAATACTGTCCTGGTGTCTACTACCTCCACCGAGAGACTATTCCGCGCATCTACCACTCTTTCCATGAAGAAATATTTCCACATATTACTCCTGAGTCTATCCCCTTTCATCCTCATCCTATGTCCCCTCATTGCAGAGCTAACTTTCAATTGAAAGAGGCTCTCCCTCCTGTGTATTTGTACCACCAAGGTATTTAAATGTCTCTATCATATCTCCTCTCTCCTGCCTTTCCTCCAAAGTATACTTATTGAGATCTTTAACACTGTTGTTGTTGTTGTTGTTAAGTGCCATCGAGTCGGAGTCGACTCATGGCGACCCTCTGGATAGCTATCCTAAATTGTGTTCGGTCTTCAGTCAGGCGGCTCATTGTTGACAGTCTGGTACCCGTAGCTGCTGTTATTGTATCGATCCATCTCATTGCTGGCCTTCCTCGGTTGCGTTGACCTTCTATCTTGCCAAGCATGATGTCTTTCTCTAATGATCTCTCTCTCCGCATGATGTGTCCAAAGTATGAAAGTCGAAGTCTTGTCATCTGAGCTTCTAAAGAAAGCTTAGGTTTGATCTCCTCTAGTACAGACTGGTTTGTTCTTCGGGCAGTCCATGGTATACACAGTATTCGCCACCAGCACCATAATTCAAAGGCATCAATTTTCTTCCTGTCTATCTTTTTCACTGTCCAGCTTTCACATCCATATGATGTTATTGAAAATACCATGGCTTGAACAAGTCGAATCTTTGTATGGAGAGAGACATCTCTGCTCTTGAGAATCTTATCTAGGTCTTTCATAGCCATTCTGCCAAGAGCAATGCGTCATCTGATTTCTTGACTGCTTGTTGCTTCTTTATTGATAGTTGATCCAAGTAGGTTAAAGTTATTCACGATTTCAATTTCTTCTCCTTCGACGATGAACCTGTTGATTATGGCAGTTGTCATGATCTTTGTCTTCTTTACATTAAGGTGCAGGCCCATTTTGAGACTATGTTCTTTGATTGTGAGAAGCAAATGTTTCAGATCATCTTCACTTTCCGCCAGTAATGTGGTATCATCAGCATAGCGAAGGTTGTTGATGAGTCTTCCACCAATCTTCACACCTCTCTTGTCTTCATACAATCCTGCTTCTCTGATGATTTGTTCTGCATATAAATTAAACAGGTAGGGGGAAAGTATGCAGCCTTGTCTTACACCTTTGCTTATTTTAAACCATTCTGTTTCTCCTTGTTCCGTTCAAACTGTTGCTTCTTGATCAATGTACAGATTGTGCAAGAGAATGATCAGGTGTTCTGGTATACCCATGCTTCTTAATGTGGCCCAGAGTTTCTCATGGTTTACACAGTCAAAAGCTTTGCTATAGTCGATAAAGCACAAATAGATATCCTTTTGGTATTCTTTAGTCTTTTCAAGGATCCATCTCACATCTGCAATGATGTCTCTCGTTCCTCGCCCTTTTCTGAACCCTGCTTGCACTTCAGGTAGTTCTTGTTCCAGGTATGATTGTAGTCTCTTTTGAATAATCTTCAGTAGAATCTTGCTGGCATGTGGGATCAGAGTATACTTATACTCCAAAGTATACTTATTGAGATCTTTAACACTAGAAGCCCCAAAAGGAATTTTACCTAGAAACCCCAAAGTGTGTCAATTGACACATTATCACGACGACTGCGTTTAGCATGAAATGCAGATGTGATTAATGTGAAGTTACTTATTTGTTAAATACGTGCAGTATGTGATGTCATTACATGACATCATCGTGTGTTTATTGTTTGTAATGTCGGAGTAAAACTGTAAACAGTGATTGAGATGCGCCACCTAGTGGGAACATGAATTTATACCTAGAAGCCCCAAAGTACGTCAATTGACGCATCCAAGACAATTGAGTGCGTCAATTGACGTATTTTGGGGCTTCTAGATATAAATTCATTTTCCCACTAGGTGGTGCATCTGTCATTAATTTTTGATGCACATATTTGAACATCTTGACTTTGCTAACAAAGTCATGGAACATGACTGACATGGTTCTAGCAGTGGCGCTGGTATACAACTTCGAAGATGCATTTGCGTCAATTGACGCACTTTGGGGCTTCTAGTGTTAAGTCTGTCCCCATATGCCTTATGATGATGTTCACTGACCATTTTGGTAGCCATCCTCTGCAAAGACTCCATCCTGTTTATATCCTTTTGAAGGTGTGGTCTCCAGAACTGCACACAATACTCCAAATGAGGTTTCACCAAGAACATGCAAAGGCACTGTCACCTCCTTCTTGTCTTTCCTTTCCCTATGCATCCAAGCATCCTCCTGGCTCTTGCTGCCATCATATCTAACTGTTTTGCCACCTTAAGATCTTCAGAAACAATCACGCCCAGGTCCTACTTTTCTTTCATGGAGAGAAGTACTTCATTCCCTATACTGTTCCTGCTCCCTTGGAGCTTTGCAGCCCAAATGCATGATCCTGCATTTTTTAATATGAAATCACAGCTGCCAAACTTTTGACCATTCTTCAAGCTTAGCTAGATCCCACCTCATATTATCTTCTCCCTCCTGGGTGTCTACTGTATTGCAGATTTTGGTATCATCTGCAAAGAGGCAAACCTGACCTGATGACCCTTCTGCAATATCACAAACAAAAACTTTTAAAAGAATCGGACCAAGGACAAATCACTGCAGCACACCACTGGTAACATCCTTCTCCTCAGAATGAGCTCCATTTACCTGTATCTTTTGTCACCTCCCACTCAATCAATTTCTAACCCAGTCAGTCAATTTAGGGTCCATTCATAGGATGCTCAATTTACTGAAATCTAAGTACACCACATCTAGTGGTCCAGCTCAATGTTCCCACTAATTTTCTGTAGGCTGTGTGCGCATAAAATATCAGCTGTGCAGCTTTTGAAGGAAGGTTAAATTTTTGTGCGCCACATAACAACACTCGGAGTTAAATACTTTAAAATTTGACTACACATCAGAATAAAGTATGTACACCACATTGATTGCACTAGAAAATATTGTAGAACTTGTGAAAAACCGTAAATACACAACAACTTTTAAATTTTAAGACGTCTGTGTTGTTTTCTATCAGAATCAGAACCGTAATTTTTGTGCGCTCTATTGTAAAGTATGTGCGCTCGCTCGGCGAGATGTGTGCGCGCGCACACGCGCACAGCTTAGAGGGAACAGTGGTCCAGCTACCTCCAGACATACGAGCTATAAACAACCTATCAAGACACACCTATTTATAGAATACTATGGTCACACACAATGACTACGCAGTATATCCTACAAGACTCTCACAGTTACGAAATCTCTGACAACTACAAAGCTCAACAGACCAATCACATGAAAACACTTACCCTTCTGCCTCATCCAAACCTCGTGAATTAACCAAATGTAAAACACTAACCATCAAAGCATGCATGTAAATAGTTATAAGTTCTGCTCTTTCATTGTACCCCATATAACCCCCCGAGTTCAGTATCCTGTTCTATGTAAAAGTTGTTGTTGCTGTAAACTGCCCTGAATTAATGATAGGGCGGTATAGAAAACCTGTTAAATAAATAAATAAACTCTCTGGTTGCCCAGTCAAAGAAATTAATTAGATTTGTATGACAAGGCTGCCTCAGGTATTTATACACTCTGCTTTCCAGGTGTTGCCCTTTTTACCCATTTCTACAGAGGTATTTAATGTTTTACTTACTCAAGGCTTTCACTTACCTGGAGGCTTTCTTCACCCATCTCCAAATAATCTAGATGAAAACCCTCTTCAGTTGGTTAGCCAGTCTGCTACAGAAGACATTTTGATCCTTCTTGGATAGGTAGTTGCCATCTCTGCTCTACAGCCCTTAGAAAATCAACCCATGGTCCAGGAAACCAAAACACTCTCAATGACACCATCCTTGCAGCCATGCATTCATCTCCAGGATGCAAGCTTCTCTGTCTTGGCCTTAACCTTCAATAGGGAGGATTGAAGAGAACACCACCTGCACACCCATCTGTTTCACCCTGTCTCCCAGAGCCATGAAGTCACTCTTGATATACTTGGAGGGATATCTACAAGTATCATTTGTGCCGACATGGATGAGCAACATCGGATAATAGTCAGTAGGCTTGATGAATCCCAGCAAACTCTCCATAACATCTCAAATTTTAACACCTGGCAGACAGCACACCTCCCTGGACATCAAATCTGGTCAGCAGATGGTCACCTCAGTACCCCTAAGAAGAGAGTCACCAACCACTACTACCATTTACTTCCTTGTGTTCACTGATTCTGCAACTTAGCAGTGCTTGAGCTCTGGTTCTTCTCTTTCTGAGATGTTTTCACCTCCTTCACTTCCAGGGCTGCATACTGGTTCTTTAATTCAAGGGCTGGAGACATTGATTGTCAATTCTGTGGCAGAGAATGCGCATTCAAAAAACCTAACCTTCTTGTGCCCACCATAAATTGACTTAGATAAAGAGCCCGTGACAAAACTCAATTACTACCCTTACCATGCCCCACTCCTACATTACATTCCCACCTCCCACACATATTATTGATTGGATTACCTCTCATATTCTCAGCCATTCCACCCACTCTAAAGTCCACATTAAACCTATAAATCTCTATCCCACAGACCTCACAAACATGCTGCCACTGACTGTTGATTCATAAATATGCTCATAACCTCACCCATCTCCATTGTGACCAACTTTGTGGGCAACATTGTGGGCAATAAGGAGTACACTAAGGGATAGAGCATGCCCCGTAAGTATGCCGCCTCAAGCTTGGCATGACTTGAAAGGACCAGATAACCAATGATGTCACTGTGGAGACAGAGCTCAGCTCCCTCCACACAGGGCTGGCTTAAGAGGCAAGCCAGTGGGGAGATGGCTGCAATCATCTGAGCTCTGCGGAGACCGGGCCAATGTAGCTTCCCGACCCTGGGCTGAGATGTGGTAAGGGCGCACAAATTTACTTAGAGAAGAGGCGAACCCCTCCCCAGCATGAGCATGAGCATAAGTGGCAAACATAATTGGCAATGTTCTGACCGTGCTTATAAGCCACTATCGGATGTTCTTGAAAACAAGAATGACCCTGTAAAATATTCCAATACTTATGTATGATAGCACTACATTTGGGATCTTTACAGAGAACGGTAAAACACAAACCATTTTTTCTTCCTCCAAACGTTGTCGAGGCAATAGCAAATGTTCTCTTTGCTCATTCAAACCTTTCTTGTAGGCTATATCAATCACTGCCATTGGATATTCACGATCCACATAATGCTGAAGGGTCATTCTTGTTTTCAAGAACATCTAATAGTGGCTTATAAGTGCAGTCAGAACATTGCCAATTATGTTTGCCGGTTGGTCACCTGGGATACTGAAAATGAGTTCAGTTTGGAGGAAATAAGTCATGATGTTTGTGGGGAATGTGATTTTTGCCCATTAGCAATCAGGGGAGAGTCATGGAAACCCTCGGGACAAGAAAAAGTAATTTATTCGCGATGGAAGACATCTTGTCATACATCATTTGTAGTATATGGCCTTTTATACCCTTGTATTAAGCTCTATGTGGGAAGGACACGACGCCCCTTTTTCCTGCGTTTAAGAGAATATCGGCCTCGGATATCCTCCAAAATGTTATCAGCCCCAATGTTGGAACATTGTGTGTTACTTCACTATTCATTCACTGATCTTAGATGGTGAATTCTGGATCATGTTCCTTTAAATTGGCGGGATGGTAATAGAGAGGGAAAATTTAATTAGAGGGAACAGTACTGGATTTTCTCTTTGAATTCTGTGATACCCGTTGTCTTAAATAGGCAGATAGAGTGGTTCACTGTGTAAGAGTAGGGAACTAGGTTTGGAATTCCCGCCCTATGGTAATCTGGGAGGATGTTTGTGAATGGAGGTTGATGTCATTATAGGAAATAATGGGTCTTTGATATCATTGGATATTGAGGTACCAATGGGTGAAGAGGGGAGTGGTTACTTGCTATATATAAAGAACAAATGCCAAAGCTATTGTCAGAAGGTCTGGGATACTCATGAGGAAACAACATGTGATCCTGGTGGTATCGGATGGTGAATGGAGGCATCCTTTGAAAAAAGATGAGTGTGGTTAAGAACTATGTAGAGAAAACTGTTAGACCCTGAAGCAAAATAAATTAAAACTGTTTGAAACGCGACGGTCATGGTTAGTGAATATACAGTTGTTACAAATGATGAAAAGAGAATTTGCAGAAGTGTGGCAGCCTTTAAGAAAACGATACTGAATTTTATGGATAACATTTAGAATGAAATATTATAAAGTTGAAGCATGAAAAAGTTGATTAAAGAAAGAGAAAAATAAAAAAGTTGAAAAATTCAAAGTTGACCAGAAAAAAAGAGAAAAAGAGACTATTAAGCTAGAAGCAGCTTGTGATAGTGGCTTTGATGAACATAGTCCGACAAAAAGTTTTGGAATATGCACTGAGCAAATGCTAGTGGGGTAAAGATTTTGAGCATATGTGATGTGGTGTTACCCTGCACTGGTTCCAGTTTGTATCATTTCATGGATTCTAAATGAGCAAGGTGTATAATACTTCCTAATGTGCCTGACAGTTGACACTGGAGGATAGAAATGTAGAAATCTGGTACTCTTTTTATCCTCATTGCCCAAGCAAATGGCATTGAGACACTCATTAAGAGGCATGTCTACTAAAAGCTAATGCGCATTCACAAATGTTAATGTGCGCTAAGTGCAGCAACACCCATTTATTTCTATTGGCACAGTGGCACTTAACACACATTAATATTTAGTAAATATTCCCCTAAGTCATTGCCAGGACAAAAAAGAGTCTTGTGAAGGGCTAATTTGAAAGCCACCTAAAATTTTAGATGGGCAACATATACATTTTAAAATAAAATAAATTACATTTATGCAAATGAGGTCCAGTGGCTATGCAAATGAAGCCCCGCAATGAGTCTCTGTACATGGCCCCGCATCACCCTTGGAGCCGCCCTGAGTGGAGGAGTAGCCTAGTGGTTAGAGCAACAGCCTAGTACCCAAGAGATCAGCATTGAATTCCTACTGGCTCCCCATATGACCTTGGGCAAGTCACTTTACTCTCCATTGCCTTGGAAGAAAAGGGGCTATTGGGTTGCCAGGAGTCAGCATTAACTTGAGGACACTTAAAAGCAAAGTTTTATTTTTAATTCATTTTAGAAACTTAAAAAAAAATATGCAGCTGTGCAATATAATTTAATTTTTACCAATGATTTTTAGAAAATTATGAGGCATGTTCACTAAAGCTTAAAGTGTGTTAATGGATGTTTGCATGCTCTCAGTACTGATGTGGTCATACTATTAAAATGGGTCACTGTGGTACTTAGCTCGTGATAACAAACTTACTGCACTCAGTATTGGTAAACACACCCCTATATTTATTAACTATTTATTAAACTCTTTATCATTTTTAAAATAAAACTTTTTATTGTAATATTCATTTTGGTGGTCTTTTAAAATATCCTTCCCCCATTTCTTTTTTCAGTCAATTACTAAAAGTCTCTGCAAATTTAACAATAAAGTGAGAAATTTGCAAGTAAATTAAACTATTTTTCATGTTTACTCCTGTCTTGTCTGAGAGCTAAATCTGAGGTAAATGCCACTTGTGCTTCCAGTGACTGAATTAAAAGATCCATAAATCGTAGGATTGTGCTTTCAGACCAGACTAGTGGGTTTGCATTTATTTTAACATATGTTTTTCTAGATATGAAGCACAGCTGGTGTTAGACACATTTCATAGTTGCTGAAGCTATTTATCGTTCAAATTAAATATAACTATACCCAAGAAATAAATTAATAATAAAAAATATTATAAATTAATATAATTTTATGAAGTCTTCAGACATTTTTTTTCCTATAAGCTCATATATTATGGGGTATGTTTACTAAACTTTCTTAATGTGCGCGCCGTGCAATTAGTGCGCGCTAAGGTACCTTAGCGCATGCTAATGATGCTTTATGGGGCAAAAATGTGCTCTAGTGCGCGCTCACGCGTGCAGCAGCGCAAACAAGCACTGAAGGAGGGGAAAGGCTCCCGGAGGGCAGAGGAAGGCTCCCCAGGGGCAGAGAGAAGGGGTCAATGGGTGGAGAGTGGGAGGGGAGAGGCTCCCCGCACACTAACGAGGTGAAATTCGAGGCAAAAAATAACACGAGTGAAAACCTCGCGTTAGAGCCAATTTAAAGGGAAGAGAAACCATTTATGTCAGCAATGTACAGCAAAACCAGGGAAACCTACAAAAAAGTGATAAGTGTGATACATGTGCACAGAACAAAAGTACAAATAAACATTGAAAAGGACCCCAACAAAATAGAAAAAAATCATAATCAAGCTGGGCAATAGTGATAGTAATGGGAAACATCAAAAAACACTCTCAAGAAAGCCCCAAAAATAAATATGAATTTTGGAAGGGTCTACGCTCCGTCCCCATACAAGGTGAATGAGCCCACAGTGAAATAGCACTAATCAGGGTTTCCCTTTCCATTGGACAGGTTACCTATGGCATGCACATGTTCCACAACAGCAGGGCGGGCATGTCAGAATGGGCAACTGGACAGATGCTGGGAAAGAGGATACAGAGGGCTGCAGGCAGCACATGCTGTGGTGCAGCTGGGGCACAGTGCGGACTAGGCAGATGCCTAGATGGCACTTAGGAATGCTGAAACTGAACAGCAGCCAGACAGCAACTGATGAGAGCCCAACATGGGCACGAGAGTGTTTATCACAGTGTCACAGGGGATAGTACCCAGCAGGTACCCCCAAGGGCACAGAACATTGGCAGGCGGTTTTGGGGGGAAGCGTGGACGCCTATGCAGGCACCCCTACCCCAGAACACGCACCATAGGCAGCTGCCTACCTGCACACTGGATGGCTTGAGACTGCACAGCACCAGCACCACCAGCAGAAGGGCATGTCAGCATGGTGGCAGAGGGGTACTGGTGGTGGAGGGGGGCAGTGGCAGCTGCCCAGAGCCGACCATGGCCTAGCCCTGTGTAGGTGGGTGCCATGCACTGCAACAGACAGGCTCTGTCTGACAAACAACCATGGTATCTCCAGGGACTGCACTGTCTCTGTGAGCACAGTGTGTTGCGGTGAACACAGCCAGTGTGTTCAGGAGCAGAAGGTCACAAGTTCAAGTCCCAGCTGGGGCTACTGCCAATCCAGTCCCCATATTTTACCCGCTACTAAACCGTGATAGTAAGGACAAACCTTTATTGCAGAGAACATACGCATGGTTCAAACGCCTATATTTTACCCCACCGAGCACAGACACCAGAAACATGCGCATTACCTAGAGCAGAGTCCCCCAAATGCAGTCCTGGAGTGCCACAAATCATTCAGGTTTTATGCTGTCTCCAATATAAGGCCATGTCCGCATGGTGGCGGAGGGGTACTGGTGGTGGAGGGGGCAGTGGCAGCTGCCCAGAGCAGACCATGACCTAGCCCTGTGTAGGTGGGTGCCATGCACTGCAACAGACAGGCCCTGCCGGACAAACAGTCATGGTATCACCAGGGAATGCACTCTCTCTGTGGCAACATGGTGGTGCAGTGCACACAACCAGTGTGTTAGGAGGCAGAAGGTCACAGGTTCAAGTCCCAGCTATGGTGCCTGCCAACCCAGTCCCCATATTTTACCCACAACTGAAACGTGCTACTACAGACAGAACGTTTATTGCAGATGACGTAAACATGCCCAAAACACCTACATTTTACCCTACAGAGCAAAGACACCATAAACAGGCGCATTACCTAGAGCAGAGTCTCCCAAATGCAGTCCTGGAGGGCCACACACCATTCAGGTTCCATGCTGCCTCTAATAAAGATGCCTGTGCTGCATATCTATGCACCACCCCCATGGTATGCAGATGTATCTCATGCATATTCATGAGGGACAGCATGAAAACCCGAACAGTGTTTGGCACACCAGGACTGGAGTTGAGAACCTCTGCCGTAAAGCAGCAGCCAACAGGGGCAGACACACCCACACCCACACCCACAGGCTCCATTAGCCAATGCCTCCTGGAGAGGCAGGACATTGGGCCCTGCGTGCATCTCCCAATACTAGCACTTGCATACCTTAGCAATGCCACCCTACACCTGGGAATACGGTACACAGCTATCAAAAGTTTGCTATGATTACTGACAGATAGCAATTCCTATGTTAAGCACAGTTTGCTGATTGAGCTCCATCATAGCAACCTTTCTGATGTCTGTGGAGTGTGCTGCAGGTCTGGTCTCTGACAGTGTTTACCACCCTGGGGAGTGACCCCAACAGTATTGCGTACCATATCCATGCCTGCACTGTGCCCAGGACTGGTGTGGTGACCAGGGCTGCTAAACTCCTCTATAGTAGCACAATGCTGGCATAGATGTGGGAGTGTGTGTCTGTCTATCCAGTGTGTGGTGGCTGCAAACACCCTCCACAGCCCACACTGCCAGCACTGTTGCCAGTATTGGCCTGCCAATGTGCATAATGAGGAGCAAGGTACCATGGGTATAGCCCGGACAGGGTGGCCTGGCCAGGATGCATCTGCACAGGGCATAGGGCACTGGCTGGGACATTGTAGTGCCCGGCCACCACCTGCACAGACAGGGTGGCCACAGCATGTCCTGCTGGGAGATCACTCTCACCCTGACTGTGCAGTGACCACAGCATTGCTAGGCACCCCCATAGTGCTATATAGTATTGCTCTCATGTGATATTTATGGGTTTCCTTTTGGGGCCTAGTCACTGACTTATCTGCTTGTTGTGTATGCTGACATCCCAGTTCTGGGTGCACGCATTTCCACCAGGAACATGCACTATGGACTAGCTAGCAGGCTGTCTGCAGCTGGTATGTGTCTTGATGGAGCGCCTTGCAGGGTGCAGCGGCTGAAGGCTTGCTGCAGGAGAATATCAGATAGTGGTGGGGTGCAGCTTAGCATATCTGGGCCTAATGTCTGTCTGCTATTGCATTATGGATGTGTACAGAGCTGCATTGACTGCCCTGTAGGGTGTCTGTTCCCCAGGAGGACTGGGGTGGATGGTCCCCTCTACTGCCACCATTGCAGGGAGGTAGAATGTGGATCTGTTGGTGGGAGACCCTGTTTACCACCCTCAGCCCTGGAGGAGGAGGAGGAGGAGGAGGAGGAGGAGGAGGAGGGTGGTGGTGGTACATAATCCTCCTAGGGGTCCATAGGGGCTACACCTGACTGAGACATACCGATATATCCAAGGTGTGTCTGCAGAAATTACCTATCTCACACATTAGCACTGCTGGGGACCTGCAGCATAGCCTATCTCTGCTGTGGACCTTGTGCTGGGTGCCGAACCTCACCCTCAGGGTGAGTGCAGTACCTGCACAATGTGACGGTGTGTAGCTACTCTGTGCCAGTACCACACACGGTCAGTTCCCCCTACCAGGCCGAGGTGCTGTGGGGGTGCATACCCCATCTTGTGATCATCTGTAGACTGCTGATTTGCATGTGCAGTGCATCATGGGTATGGGTGGGTTAACCCTATCCTGGTGACCACAGCAGACTGTTTGTGTGGTGATTTGCAGTCCTTCTGCAGCCAGCCAGGGGTTTGCTAGCAGCTGTAGAGCTGTAGCCCACTGGTTACTTCACTGCTAGTGGAGCCAAAGGTCATGGGTTCAAACCCACAGTGGGGTTATTTGATAGGGCTGTCCAAAGCATTATCTATTTTTAATGTACATTAGTGCTGCCAGCAAAAACACCCTCAGCGTACTGTACCCATAAGGTGCCTCAGAGGGTGCTTTATAGGGCGCCCTATAGGGCACCTTATGGTTACCGTCCATCTAAGGTGCACTATACAGTATCCTATGGAGCGACTGATAGGGTGCCCTATAGGGGACATTATAGGGTGCCGTGGCGGATAGTGCACTTTATAATGTGCCCTATGGAGTGCCTTATAGGGTGCCTTATGCGGCACCTTAGGTTACGGCACATGAGGGTGTGTTTGATGGCAGCAATTAATAAAATACAAATAAAGTGCCACAGGAAACAATATTTACATGTCAAAGCTGATGCCTCAGCCAGCCTTATGTATTAGGCACACTGGGGATCAAACTCATGACCCCTGTATTATCAGTCAGTGCTTTAACCATTGTGCTACACTGCTGTTCCTCCTTGTATGTCAGCGCACCTACTTAAGATTTCCATGCGTTTAAATGCACAGTGCTGCCATCAAAAACAGTGCTATGACCTTGCTGTGCCTCATAGGGCACCCTATATGGCGCCCTATAGGCCACCCTTTAAGCAACATTGTAAGGTGCCGTGGCGGACAGTGCACTTTAAAATGTGCCCTCTGGGGTGCCTTATGCAGCACCTTATGTTACAGCGCTTTGAGAGAGTGTGTTTGCTAGCAGCAGTAATTAAAATAAAATTAAAAAGCCTCATAATGCAATATTACACATAAATGGTAGTGCCTCAGCCAGCCTTATTCATTGGGCACAGTGGGGGATTGAACCCATGACCCCTGCACTATTTGTCAGTGTTTTCACCATTGTACTGCAGCCCTGTTTCTCTGTTTGCACATCAGCGCGCCTGCTTATGCTTCCCGTGCGCGTTACTCGTGTGCTAAAGTGCGCGGCGCACAAGAGCGTGCTCGCTAATCCCGTTTTGCTATTTTTGACCGGACCGCCCACTCCTTATATGGTATCCTGCAGACTAACGCGGCGCGCACGTTAAGAATCTTTAGTAAACATACCCCTATGTCATTTGTAAGGTTTTATAGCAGAATTGAATCTGCCACATTTGATATTGTGAGATGCTCCTTTTTGGATCTCCATGTGTAAAATCAGCTTTTTGATATCATGATTTGTATGTGTATGTGATCTACACAAGTAAATGCCACTATTTCCATATAAAGATGCTTTTAAAATAATCTCCAGAGAAGGTAATTCTAAATTGCTGCTTCAGCCATTTACTTTCCTGAAGTGCAAAAGCTGTTAAAAAAATACAGAAATCATTAAAAGACCAAAGGGCTATGAAAGACAGTCAGGCTACACTATCCTTTCTGAAGCAGAGGAAAGTGACTTAAAAATCTTTCACCCTCTTTATTTATTTATTTATTTAGACACATTTGTATGCCACCTTTTCCTTCAATCAAGGTGGTCACGTCACAACACAAGTGGAGGGTTACATTTAACATTAGGGTACATGTAAACATTTAGACAGTACAGTTACTTAACAGTATTTAGGAAGTACAAATGAGATAACATTTAAAGTATTTAGACAGTACAATTGAGGTAACATTTAACATAATGGTATTTAGTAACATGGTATGATATATTTGTGTGTGGATAGGATGGGTGTGTGTTTAGTTGGCGGAGGTAGTAGTGTTACTGTTTGGGTAGGGGATGTTGCCTGAATGCTCATAGGTTTCTATAAATAGCCATGTTTTGAGGTCTTTGCGGAAGTCTGTGAGGTCATCTTTAGCTCCAGAGCTAGGACAGAGTGCATAGAAAAAGGAATCAGGAGAGAGTACAGATAGGCTACAAAGGCAGAGGGAGGCAGAGACAGTCATCTACTACTGCTACTGCTACTACTGCTTATCATTTTTGAAGTTGCTACCAGGTGTATACAGTGCCATACAGACACATAAGAGAAATAGTCCCTGCTCTATAGAGTTCATAGTCTATTCTGATCAAATCACAATGCTTAGGATAGACAGAGATGGAAATGTTGGTAAAAGTGGAGGAGAGAAGTCAGTTGATGCTCCAAAGACATCTAGTCCCAGCAGCAGTACTAGCAGAGAGCAGAAAGGATAGTCTCCAGAGCAAAGTAGGCCACCAGCCAAACTGAAGAGAGATTCCTTTAAGAGGAGAGTACCAACACCTGCAGGTTCCATCGGGAATGTGAAAGACTAGTTGTTCCTATCTTCACAGAGTGGCAGAAGATGGCAGAGGCAGTGCAAGGGGGAGGGGGGCAGGAGACTAGCATGGTCAACAGAGCAGAAAAGCATGCACACCCTCTTCTCTGGTGAGAAAGGTATGGAGCAGGTTATCAAGTACAGAATCAGATATGGAAAGCTTTATAGCTGAGGAGAATTTGTAAAATCTAGTTGTTATGCAAAGGAGTGAGAAGTTAGGACACGGCCAGGTAGTAGAAAGAGTGAATAATGCCTCTGGACTTTCATCTTCTGCTCTGTCCTCAGTCCTAGTTTCAGAAGCAGCAGCATATACTTTCTGAAGGCCATTTGGAGAAGAAAGCTAATGGGTCATCTTTCAAACAGCGGCATGCTGCATCATTTGCAGAAACACTTTTCGATCTAGGTTCAAGGAATGGCACTGATATTAGACTGGTGACTCCATCGTGCTGCAAGTAGCAGTAATAGAAAATATAGAAAAGAGGAAATCTGTTTCCAAAGCTGAGACCCCATCCTTTTCACCCAGTGAGGATGCAGCTAAGCAGCCCCAATGCCCATCTAAGCAAGTCACCATAGAGGAGATGGGCTGGTGTTTGGCATCATTATCATATGGCAAGTGGTAAGCAGCATCAAAGCAGGTAGCAGTGTAATATGGGAATGATTTTCCTGAAGGTAATTGAGAACTTTGGATTTCTACTATATCTCTCAGTTTCCAATTACTAAGTACCCTCCAAGACAACTTTTAGTACGTAGATGATCTCAGGCCTGTATTATCAGTGCGTTGCCCAACTGCAGACGCAGCTAGCCAAGACAGAGAGAATACTGCACATGCCTACCATTCCCTGATGGCACTGGTGGTAGCTGGATGAGGCAGGGACAAGCTATAGTTATAGTGAGGATGTGTTAGCAGCAATGTATAGGTTGACGCAGTTGATGGATGATAGCCACATCAAATCTCATATCTTAGGGCAATGATGGATGGATGGCTGTTAGGCTGGAGAGAAAGAACTGTGCTTCCTGTCTATTTTATAACAGACAGTGGGAAGAACATAGTTAAGACAGTGAAGGAGGGAGGGGACTTTAAATGATATCCTATGCTTTGCAGCTTGCTGAACCTGGTAGTAATAGACTCCCTAAGCCTAAAGAGAAAAAGAAGCAGCTGTCCTGTCCTGTCCTGTCCTGTCCTGAAGCTACTGATCAGGACGTGCTAAGAAATAACAGAGTACTTCAACCAGAGTGTGTAGGATGGGCATGAGCTGCATGACAAGCAGGAAAAAGAAGCAGCTCCTGTGTACCAGCTTATTCAGGATGTTAGCAGCAGGTGGAATTCCACCTAGCTGATGCTGGAGAGGTTAACAGGCCCCTGGGGCATCAGGATTGGACAAACATGACTCAGACCATAGAAGTCTTAAATCATTCAAGGATACCATGGAGGAACTGAGTTCCAGAAGGCACACCCTGGGCATTGTCAGCCCAATAATGAATAACCTGAAGGCAACGTTAAAATGTTTTTGACAGTGAAAACAATTGATATCAGATGTTGGTGCTGGTGAACTCCTTGTGGTGGGAAGTGAAACAGATTGAAACCCTTCACCAGGTGGAAAGTAAGTTGAAACCCATTACATTCTCATTAGCTTGTGTGATCCATGGGTGAAAGGGAGTATTGCTCTCCAGTGCAATGCACTGATTTGATGGAGGGATAAGCTGGTAATTAAGGTGGAAGAAAGGGAGCACCAGAAGAAGACGGACAGAAGGGATGCAGCAGGGAAAAGAGTAGGCACACTATCAAGTTGTATTGGCAGCATTAGCCTGTCTGCTACCACTTCCTCTCCCACTTATTTGCCAATCGACTGAGAGCACCACAAACTGTCTTGTTGACACCGGTCCCTGCTACATCAGTAAGTAGCAGAGACCAACATCAGTTTACTGCATCTGAGACTCTTGCACAAATTTCTGTGACACTGTACTTGGTAGAACCCATCACCATAGATAGCACCTTGAATACTGTGTGTAGTTCTGGTCGACATTTCTAAAAAAGGATATGGCAGAATTAAAAGCTATACAAATAAGAGCGACCAAATTCATAAAGAAGACGGAAGGACTCTTCAGCTTGGAAAGCAGATAGCTGAGGGGAGATATGATAGAGGTCTATAAAATAATGAGTGGCGTGAAACAGGTAAATGTAGATCAGTTGTTTACTCCTTCACAAAGTAGAAAGACAAGGGAACATACAATTAAGCTACAATGTAGCACATTTAAAACTAATCAGAGAAAGTATTTTTTCACTCAATCTGTAATCAAACTCTGGAATTCATTGCCAAAAGATGTAGTAAAATCTATTAATATAGCTGGGTTTAAAAAAGATTTGGACAAGTTCCTGGAGGAAATGTCCATAAATCATTATTAAACTGAACTAGGAAAATCTACTGCTTATCCCTGGGATAAGCAGCATGGATCTGTCTACCTTTTGGGAACATCACAGGTGCTTCTGATCTGGATTGGCCACTATTGGAAACAGGTTACTGGGCTAAATGACCCTTTGGTCTGATCCGGGGCGGTTTCTCAAAATAGGTTAGTTTTGCGCATACCATGATAGTCATGAACCTCACTTCTAAGGCAGGGTATGTGGAGTATGATCTCAGTCTCTCAAATTTACTGCTAATACTCAATGTAATACTTGCATCAAAGAGAGCTTCTTTCTGGAGTTAGTTAGATGTAACATGTATGGGTAGTTTGTCAAGATGTGCTTTGAAATTCTTCTTTATCAAGCCTGTTGCTCCCATTACAATGGGAAATATTTCTGTATCTTTCTGCCACCGTTTCTTGGTCTCTGACTGCATTTCTTGGTACTTCAGGATCTTCTGCCTCTCCATGCAATTCACACAATAATTACTTAGAATCGACATCTCTATCAATGTCGTTCAGGTGTTTTTCTCCTTTACCACATGTCAGGTTTCATCGCATCCAGTTTCTTATCCTCTTCATTCTCTGTAATTCTCTTAGGGTCATGATCCCAGTGCTTTTCGGGCATAGTCATGGTGCAGTGTTTACAGAGTTTCCAAAGGATGAGGCATGCTACTTTGTTGTGCCTTTCTGTATAGAGATTTCCCGCCATCAAAATTTCACAACCAGCTATGAGGTGAATCACTGTTTCCAAGTTTTTCTTACAGAATCAACATATGTCTGTGCTGACAATTTTTTTCAAAGCTCACTGTAAACCATCTCATCCATAATCCACTGTCCTGGGCTACAACTATCAATCTCTCATTCTTCTGTTTCAGTTCATCTCTCCTTAACCATTCATGTGTCCTTTCTTGATTGACAAAGGGTTCCTGGAGTAACACTTTGTATTTCTCACTGTATTTGTGCATTTGCCACATTTTTCCCTTGTTTGCTGATCTAATTCTTTGAAGAGTTTTTCTCCTGTTTGCAAATTCTGATGCTTACTTTCCTGTGTGTGCTTGTGGATTCTCACTCATTCCCTCTAGTCATTGGAATGCTTGTCCAAGTTTGACAATGGTGACAAATTCTGGAAGTTTACTTTCATATTTCAGCACTTTGTCTGTATTTGGATCCAAAGATGCTGTTAGGTAGGCCTTAGGGCCTATGATAGCAGCTCTATATGTGTATTCAATCTCTATGAGGCCTAGCCAGCTCTATGAATGTACAGTCTTGGCATACCCTGATTCTTGTAAATTATCTCATGGGCATGGAGGAGTTTTTTGGTTCACACATCCAGCTTTTCAAGATGAAGTGTGGTCTATCAAGCCAAAATAAACATAAAAATAAACATCTTTAAGAGGCCAGTCTACAATCCCAAAGCTGTATGAGAGTACAGGAATTGTCAGATGATTGATGGCTTTTATCTTATTCTGTGATGTTAAGACACTTTTCAATAATGATTTTAACCTTCTATAGCATTCTTTACTGATCTTTTCTCTTAGTAATTTCTGCTTGAGTGTCATTCCTTCCTCTACTCCAAGATATATATATATGCCTTCCTGTTCAAGTTCCTTGATATCACAGCCCTCAGCAAGGGAGCTATTTTCTGTTTTGATCAATTTTCCTCTAAAAGAAAAAGTTGCCTTAGCACATTTGTCTAGGCCAAAAGTCATCCTGAATTCATCAGAAAAGCTTTTCACTACACGGAGTTGCTCTGCTAATAGTTAGTCCTTGGAACTGTAGAGCTTCAGGTCATCTATAAATAGTAAATGGGATGTTACCTCTGTGTTGTTACTTTATTTAAGAATCAGGCTAAAACTGTATCCCAGAGTTGATGAGAGTACTCATTGGATTAAGTACCATACCAAACAAAAGTGGCAACAAGGAATCTTCTTAAAATATTCCTTGCTCAATCTTGATGTAAGGAATGATGTACTGATTATTTTCATACTTCAAAAATAGGTAGTTTGCCACATTGTCATGGTGAACTTAATGTATCCTATCAGACCACAATTTGTCTTATACATCTCAAGGCAATTTATTATCCAAGAGTGTGGGATGCTGTCAAAAGCTTTCTTATCAATCAATGCTATACTGAGATTTCTGCTTTTCTTAGCGCTGGCCATGGTGGCCTTATGTTAAAGCTTATGGTGTTCCTCTCTTTAGATAGGCTTAAACATTTAGATGTTCAAAGTAGTAGGCTAGAAATAGAGGCTTTTGCTCCTGACTGTGCTCAGTCAATTTGCCGAGGGTGAATTTATCAGTGCCTGATCTGAATCCATATTGCTTTGCTAGCAAAGCTGTCAGGCTGAGGGATTGGTTTAAGATTTTGCTAAGTTTGTGAAAATCTTATCTGTCATTCTGGAAAAAAGTTTCACAAGTCATGCCAAGATTGTTTCCTGTGACACATGAATGCTATGTTCTTTGGCAGTGATTCAAGAATTCTGTGACATCATTTCTGAAATTTTGTGTCACATTCTCATAAATCTGAATAGAGTAATTTTTCAATGGTGAGAGGTAGATACATTCTAAGATGCAGCAAATGCTCTAGTTTCACCCTTCCTCTTTTGCAAATGTACAGTTCTGGTCAACATTGCTGGCACCCTTGCATTTTAGGTATGTGACTGAGTATAAGAAACACTCATAATATTTGTGACACAGTAGCTCCTCAGGAACAGATGGATACAAGTGAGCAGCCGGTGGTAGAAGCCGGTACTGCAGGAGAAAGCAGGGATTTCTCTGCAGAAAGAAAAAAACACAGTTTCAATCAGGCAAAACAGCTCACCTCGAGGGAGGAGAGTAGGAAGGCTTGTGATTCGGCACCTCCCAAGGGGAGGCGGGCAGTGCAGACTAGAAGCACCTGGTTGAATACACAGGAACCAGGAAGTGAAAGGGAGATCCACGGGGAGATCCACGGGGAGATCCAGACGGAGATCCAAAGGCAGATCCAAGGAGAGATTCAGAGAGAGAAGACAAGAGAGCAACGGAGGTTTCCTTGCTGTGATAACTTCCCTAACAGTCTGCAGCTGGAGGATAGCTTGGAGCAGCATTCAGATGAGGAAAGAGACTGCTGGAGGCAGGGCTCTTCTAGAACGCTGAGAAACCCAAGGCTACAGGACCAGGCAGAGCCGGGGAACAAAGGCAGAAGGATAAAGAATCCTCCCAGAGAGAAGCTCCTGTATAAGGTACCCAGAGAAAGAGGAGTTTATGCTCTAAAGCCAGAAAGTTTATGTTCTGCTTTTAAAAGCAAAGCCAGTCAATATGGTGGCAGCTGTTGTCAGAAAAGAGAAGCTTTGAATGACAATAATTATTCTTTTAAACTAGCTGAGTCACCTAGCCAGGACAGGGCTGATATAAATGCTTTTAAATATTCTCCTAGCACTGCTAACTTTGAATGCACAGCACCCACGTGTAAGGAAAGGTGGGGAGCTAACGAAAGCCCAGCACATGTTTGTTTTCCAAATGCAAACAAACCTGAGAAGCAGCCTGAGATAGACAGGCTCAATCAATACCTATTCACCGAGGGGACAGGAAGACAGCTCAATGAAGAAAAGTTTCATGCTGAATCACTTCTTAAAGAGTTCCAGAATTATTTAGAACAGAAGAAGAGTTTTAATCACAGTGTTCCAGTTACTGACTGTAAGGAAGAAAACTCTGTTCATAATTCTATCTTTTCCCCTGCTGATGATGATGAGATGTTGATGGACTGTTCTACCTGTTTAATTGATAGAGGCAATTAAACAGAGAGAGGAATTTCTGCTGATATAGGAAGTAATAGAACAGTGACACTTAACTGTGACCGACACAAGAAAGCTTGTGGAGGGAAACTGAATTAAAGCACTACTAGTGATTGATAGAACCTGAGCTTTATTAGTAAAGGACTTTTATGTTATCAGCCTGTATGTTAAAAGCACATGAAATGAATGTGAAGAAATACAGCATTTAAAGCCAGTCAGGCAAAGTTTCAGTTAATCCTGTTTATTTGGTTTAAAACTTCTGCACCGTCTGTAATCTTCTTTTGAACTGCACAATGGCAATATGAGCCACATGAAAAAAAATAAACCTCATGTAAATAAATAACTCTTGCCAGCCTTACTGCTCAAAGCATAACACAACTACAACTAACTGCCTCAAGGGCATCATAAGGCAACCCCTCCTTAACCCTCAAGGTTAAGGGGCGGGCGGTGTCATAAGAGTGGCGTAGTTGGCAGGATTTGAAGATTTCTGCAGACACAAGAAGTGGCCATAGCAGGAGCTGCAACCACAGACTTCCAGAAGAGCCCAGCAGAGGTGCTGCCGAGCCCAGCAGTGGAAGGGGATTGCAGGAGGCTGAACTTCATTGCTGACACGCCTATATAACTCCTGAGCCAGGTAAAGGGTATCCACCCGGGGTACCGAGGATACCGGGGCCAGGGGAGGTCTCCTAGTGGTGACTGGGGGAAAGGAAAGAAAAAAATATATATATACTTTCAAAAAGGGAAAGGAAAACTTTGTTCCAGTGGTATCGCACTCGGGTCTGTGTGTTTCTCTTTTTCCAGGTTCCAAGATGGCGTTGGAGGCCAAAGAGGTCTTTACTTGGATGGCAAAGCAGTTGGAGCGCCAGAGAGACATGTCTTTGGAGGCTCAGGCGAGAGCTAACGCCAGCTTCCAGGAGCAGCAAAAACCTCTGCTAGAGCTGATGGAGGAGATGCTCCGGGAGAAGAAGCCAGCGCCTGTTCCAGCTCCCGTACCAGGTTCCACTCTAACAGACAATTTACACCATGTTAGCATACAACCAGGAACTCTGTTCAATTTTGGACAACTCACAGATAAAGATGACGTAGATGATTACTTAACCAGCTTTGAAAGGGTTGCACAGCTTAGTTTGTGGCCTAAGGAGCACTGGCTGCTAAGGTTGGCAGTGTCCCTTACAGGGGAGGCGCTAGCTGCCTACCGTGCCATGCCAGCTGATTTAGCGGGAAGCTATGAGGAAATTAAAAGAGCAATCAGGGAGAGATTGGGACTCACTCCGGTAGCTTATCGCACTCGCCTAAGGAGTGTGAGATTAAAGCCCGGTGAGACTCCAAAATCTCTGTGCCATCGGATACACAGTCTACTTACCAAGTGGTTAAATCCAGAAGGGAAAACTGTGGAAGCTATTGTGAATGAGCTAATACTAGAACAGTATATGAATGCACTTCCTAGTAGTATCCGTACTTTTCTGATATTACAGAACTGCAAAACCCCTCAGGAGGCAGTAGCACTCTCGGAAAGGTATATTGAGGCCGAGATTACAGGCCAGAGAGGTGGCTCTACTTCCCAGGAGTGGCAGGGGTGCAGATCAGAAAAGGCACGAAGGGATGAGGGCAGTCCTGTGAAAATGTGCATGCCTTTATGGAAAGGAGGGAAAGATATGAAAACCTGTTATAAATGTGGTCAGCAAGGGCATTTGCAAAGACAATGTCATGTAAAAACTGCATTAATAGCTAGCAATGCTATAAGAGACAGGCAAGGTTTTCTTCTGTCCATAGAAGTACAGGGAATCACTGCCCAGGCGTTGCTGGACTCCGGGGCAGAGCTGAGTATGCTCTCGAAGGAGTTGTGGCATGAGATACAGGCCAAGCAGGGAGGAGAAGTGATTCAGCCTGTTACTTCTGTGAAAATAAGGTGCGTACATGGTGGAACTTCCACATACCCAGTGTACAAATTACACATAAAAGGGTTAGGCACACGTAGGACTATCCCACTAGCAGTCATCCCAGGTCTTCCTCACGCTGTCATCTTAGGCAGGGATTGGCCTCAGTTTTTCCAAGAGATAAAGCGAGGGTTGCATGAGAAAGGAGTGATGGTCTCCACGAGGGCCCAATCCGCAGCCTCAGAGGATAAGGAAGGACCCTTAGAAAGTAAGGAGGAACCCCCAGAGAAGGAGGAAGACCCCACAGAGAGTCTTGGAGAAATTCTTCCTTTTGAGGATGCTTTAATAGAGACTCCAAGTCCTAAAGACAAAAAGGAAAAAGCTGAAAAGCGTAAAGAGAAGCAAGTGCGTTCAAGGAATAAGGCGGAGGTACAGGCTGGGCAAGAGCTGCCATGGGTGCCCGAGGAACTGATGAACAAGTTTCCCTCGTTTCCGCATGAGCAGCAGGCAGACCCTGCCCTTACCCAGGCATTTAAGTGGGCCCAGAATACTAGGGATACCCTGCCTAGGTTTTTGCTCACTGATGGCCTACTCTATAGGGAGTGTAAAAATCCGTTTTCAGGAGACACTAGGAAGCAGTTAGTGGTTCCCACCACTTTCAAAAATATAGTGTTACGACTAGCACACGATCATCCGGTTGGGGGACATAAGGACAGCCAGGGGACCCTTGACCAGATCCTCACTAAATTTTACTGGCCAGGTATATTTAAAGAGACGGCAAAATTCTGTGAGGCTTGCCCCACTTGTCAAAGAGTCTCTGCAGCCCATCCCAGGGTGGTCCCAATGATTCCATCTCCTGTGATTAAAGAGCCCGTCCAAAGGATAGGGATAGACATAGTTGGACCTCTAGCTAAGACTCCAAGAGGATTCCGCTATATTCTAGTGATAGTAGATCACGCTACAAGATTTCCGTGGGCCATGCCACTATGGAGCACATCAGCCAAAGTAATAGCTGTAGAACCTATTAAGCTATTTTGTGAGATAGGTTTCCCGAAGCAAGTGCTCACCGACAGGGGGAGCAATTTCCTCTCGAAATACTTAGGGCAAGTGTGGGATGCCTTTGGCATTACCCACATTAAAACAACAGCGTACCATCCCCAAACTAACGGTTTAGTCGAAAGACAAAATCAAACGATCAAGAGGATGTTACGTAGGAGTCTAGAGGGGGACATTGACAATTGGGATACCATGCTTCCCTTTGTCCTTTACGCGTGCCGTGAAAGGAAGCAAGCGTCATTAGGAATGGCACCATATGAGCTGCTATATGGCCGATCACCCCGCGGCATTTTAGACATCCTAAAAGAACAATGGGTGGAGCCGGATCCCAGGGAAGTAGGAGTGCCCGAATTTCTTAAAGATTTAAAGAAGCGGCTGCGCCGAACTTCACAGGTAGCTGAGGAAAATTTAAAACGTAGTCAGGCTAAACAAAAATCCTACTACGATAGAAACACCAAACAGCGTCAGTTAAATATAGGGGAGAAAGTCATTGTGATGGTGTCAGGTATAGAACCCAAATTTGAAAGCCATTGGAAGGGCCCTTGTAGGGTGATACGTTCAGTGGGACCTGTTTCTTATTTAGTAGAAAATAGGAAAGGCCGCAGGCAGGTTTACCACGTTAACCTTCTAAAGCAGGGGTCTCAAACTCAAATTGCTTTGAGGGCCAAATGAGGACTTGTAAAGTAACCCGGGGGCCGCATAAGACGTGGGGCCTCATTTGCATAAGGGGCCTCATTTGCATAAATATTTGCATAATGTTACCATACACTAACTTTTAGTAAACATGCCTCTTTAATGAGTATGGATAAAGAAAGACTAAAAGATTTAGAAACAAGAAGACAATAATTAAACTGGGAACCCCAAAAGCCAAACTTGGAATGTACAACAACACTGTAGAAATAAAACTATAAATTAATTTCCTCTTGTACTAAACAAAGCGCAAACATTAATGATGCACATTTCCCAGAGCTGACATATTCCAGTTAATAAATTCAAAATAAAGAGATATTTTTCTACCTTTTGTGCATTTTTTTCAGTTGCAATTGTTCCAGCCACTTTCTTCTGGTTTCTTCATGTCTTCTGCTAACTCTCCATCGTCTGCTGTCCATTTGCCCTTTCTTCTCTCCTAGTTTTTTTTCCATTCTCTCTCTCTACATCTGCTTTAACATACTAATCTTTCTCCTTTTTCTCTTTCCTCATTCCTATTTCATCCACTCAAATTTTACCCCTCCATCCTCAATCCCCACTTACTCTCCCAATATCTGGCCAATTGTAGATTTGTCTTCTCTCCCAGACAAAATATTTTTCCCCTCTCCATTTCACTTTCCCAGCTCCATCCCATTCTAATCCTCCCCCAACATCAGCTCCCTTCTAGTTCCAGCCCCACCCAGCATCCGCTCCCTTCTAGTCCCCCCATTAGTCGAGTTCCAGTCCGATCCTAGCCTCACCCTCAGCCCATGTCCAATCCTAGCCCCCCATCAGCCCATTTCCAATCCTAGCTCCCTCCCCTCACAGCCCATTTCCATTCCAAGCCCCCCTCCCCATCAGCCATTTGCAGTTCAAGCCCCCCTTCCACTCAGCCCATTTCCAGTCCTAGCAACCCCCCCCCCAGCCCATTACCAGTCCTAGACCCCCCATAGCCCATTACCAGTCCTAACCTCCCCATAGCGCACTTCCAGTTTTACCCCCCATCACCCCATTTTCAGTCTTACCCCCCCCCCCCATAGCCCATTACCAGTCATAACCCCCCCCTGCCAATAGCCCACTTCCAGCCCTAACCCCCATTACCCCATTTCAGTCAGCCCCTCCATAGCTCATTACCAGTCCTAACTCCCCCCATCAGCCCACCTCCAGTCCTTCCTAACCCCCACCTGCCCATTTCCAGTCCTAGCCCCCACCATAGCCCATCTCCAGTCATAACCCCCCCCTGCCAATAGCCCATCTCCAGTCATAACCCCCCCCCTGCCAATAGCCCATCTCCAGTCATAACCCCCCCTGCCAATAGCCCATTTCCAGTCATACCCCCCTGCCAATAGCCCATTTCCAGTCATAACCCCTCCCTGCCAATAGCCCATCTCCAGTCATAACCCCTCCCTGCCAATAGCCCATTTCCAGTCATACCCCCCCCTGCCAATAGCCCATCTCCTGTCATAACCCACCCTGCCAATTGCCCATCTCCACTCATAACCCCCCCCCTGCCAATAGGCCATTTCCAGTCATACCCCCCCCCCGGCCAATTGCCCATTTCCTTTAATACCCCCCCCCTGCCAATAGCCCATTTCCAGTCCTACACCCCCCCCCCCCAGGTAAATTTAAAAAAAAACCTGGCTTCTGCTGCTGCAGCAGAAAATCAGCTGTCCCGCGGCCCCTTCCCCTCTGCGCGGAGAGCCCTGAGTGTGCTTCATCTGTGGCGTGCTTTTTAAGCCGCGAAGAGAGTATTTCCCTCTCGCGCGGCTTAAACCTAGTCACTTTTCAAGCCTCGCGAGAGGGAAATACTCTCTTCGCGGCTTGAAAAGCACCCGCTGATGGAGCACTCTCGGGGATCTCCGGGCAGAGAGGAAGGGGCCGCAGGACAGCTGATTTTGCTGCTTGAGCAGCAGAAGCCAGTTTGTTGTTTTTTTTTAAATTGACCGTCGATTCTGCCGTTGCCACGGCGGCAACGGCAGCAGCAGCAGAAGCCGTCGCGGGCCGAACAACGTTCTCTCGCTGGCCGCATGCGGCCCGCGGGCCGCGTGTTTGAGACCCCTGTTCTAAAGCCATGGCACGACAGGGTAGCCTTAGCCCAGATAGCCACAATAGGCTCTCCCAGACAACAGTCTCAAGTACAGTGTAACAGCCAAGAGTCCATAAATGGTATCACGAGCTGTGCTGTTGAAATAAAGCCAGCCCGTGATATCTTAAGGGGGGGGATCTGTGACACAGTAGCTCCTCAGGAACAGATGGATACAAGTGAGCCAGTACTGCAGGAGAAAGCAGGGATTTCTCTGCAGAAAGAAAAAAACACAGTTTCAATCAGGCAAAACAGCTCACCTCGAGGGAGGAGAGTAGGAAGGCTTGTGATTGGGCACGCCCCAAGGGGAGGCGGGCAGTGCAGGCTAGAAGCACCTGGTTAAATACACAGGAACCAGGAAGTGAAAGGGAGATCCACGGGGAGATCCAGATGGAGATCCAAAGGCAGATCCAAGGAGAGATTCAGAGAGAGAAGACAAGAGAGCAACGGAGGTTTCCTTGCTGTGATAACTTCCCTAACAGTCTGCAGCTGGAGGATAGCTTGGAGCAGCATTCAGATGAGGAAAGAGACTGCTGGAGGCAGGGCTCTTCTAGAACGCTGAGAAACCCAAGGCTACAGGACCAGGCAGAGCCGGGGAACAAAGGCAGAAGGATAAAGAATCCTCCCAGAGAGAAGCTCCTGTATAAGGTACCCAGAGAAAGAGGAGTTTATGCTCTAAAGCCAGAAAGTCTATGTTCTGCTTTTAAAAGCAAAGCCAGTCAATATGGTGGCAGCTGTTGTCAGAAAAGAGAAGCTTTGAATGACAATAATTATTCTTTTAAACTAGCTGAGTCACCTAGCCAGGACAGGGCTGATATAAATGCTTTTAAATATTCTCCTAGCACTGCTAACTTTGAATGCACAGCACCCACGTGTAAGGAAAGGTGGGGAGCTAACGAAAGCCCAGCACATGTTTGTTTTCCAAATGCAAACAAACCTGAGAAGCAGCCTGAGATAGACAGGCTCAATCAATACCTATTCACCGAGGGGACAGGAAGACAGCTCAATGAAGAAAAGTTTCATGCTGAATCACTTCTTAAAGAGTTCCAGAATTATTTAGAACAGAAGAGAGTTTTAATCACAGTGTTCCAGTTACTGACTGTAAGGAAGAAAACTCTGTTCATAATTCTATCTTTTCCCCTGCTGATGATGATGAGATGTTGATGGACTGTTCTACCTGTTTAATTGATAGAGGCAATTAAACAGAGAGAGGAATTTCTGCTGATATAGGAAGTAATAGAACAGTGACACTTAACTGTGACCGACACAAGAAAGCTTGTGGAGGGAAACTGAATTAAAGCACTACTAGTGATTGATAGAACCTGAGCTTTATTAGTAAAGGACTTTTCTGTTATCAGCCTGTATGTTAAAAGCACATGAAATGAATGTGAAGAAATACAGCATTTAAAGCCAGTCAGGCAAAGTTTCAGTTAATCCTGTTTATTTGGTTTTTAAAAACTTCTGCACCGTCTGTAATCTTCTTTTGAACTGCACAATGGCAATATGAGCCACATGAAAAAAAATAAACCTCATGTAAATAAATAACTCTTGCCAGCCTTACTGCTCGAAGCATAACACAACTACAACTAACTGCCTCAAGGGCATCATAAGGCAACCCCTCTTTAACCCTCAAGGTTAAGGGGCGGGCGGTGTCATATATTTCAATAAAACAATGATATAAAATCAAAAATAAAAACATAAAATCAAAATAAATAAATAAATCAAAATAGAAATATCTTGAGAAATAATTGGAAATAGTTCAACTGTATGTCATTATAATATTTTAATAGTATATTCAAAGGTATACAACAAAAAAATATCTATTCAACTTAGACTGTGATAAGGAAGACTCTAGTGAGCCCATGGAAGTAGAAGAAAAGAATGATTCTACCTTTAGGAAAGGTCACAGCCCTGCAAAGCACACGTTCCAGCAGTTCTCGGGAGAAAACAAACACAGGATTCAAAAGCTAAGCTGACACACCCAAGCCCTGATGACGTAGCAACAGGCTTGGAAACTGATTACAAACACCTGTCTAGGCAAACTTTTGATAGATGTGTACCGTATTCCCAGGTGTAGGGTGGCATTGCTAGGTTATGCAAGTGCTAGTATTCGGGGTAGAAAACAGGGCCCGAAGCCCTGCCTCTCCAGGTGGCTTTGGAAAATGGGGCCTGTGAGTGCAGGCTTGTCTGCCCCTGTTGTCCGCTGCGCTGGGGCAGAGGTTGCCAACTTCAGTCCTGGTGGGCCAAACACTGCTCGGGTTTTCATGATATCCATAATGAATATGTATGAGATACATCTGCATACCATGGGGGCGGTGCATGGAGATGCAGCACAGACATATGTATTGGAAACAGCATGGAACCTGAATGGTGCTTGGCACTCCAGGACTGCCTTTGGGGGACTCTGCTTTAGGTACTGCACATGTTTATGGTGTTTGTGCTCTTTGGGGTAAAATATATGCATATGAGGCATTTTTTCTGTTCTCAGCAATACAGGTTCGGTCTTTACAACCATGTTGTCTTCATGGGTAAAATAAAGGGACTGGGTTGGCAGGAGCCACAGCAGGGATTTGAACCCATGACTTTCTGCTTTTGGACACACTGTCTGCATGCGCTGCGCCACCGTGTTCCCACAGATATAGTGCATTCCCTGGGGTGTCCATGACTGTACATCTGACAGGGCCTGTCTGTTGCAATGGGCGGCACCCAACTACACAGGACTGTGCCTGGACTGCTGTGGGCAGCTGCCACTGCCCCCTCCACCACCAGTACCCCTCCGCCACCATGTTGACATGGCCTTATATTGGAGACAGCATAAAATCTGAATGATTTGTGGCCCTCCAGGCCTGCTTTTGGGGGACTCTGCTCTAGGTATTGCGCATGTTTCTGATGTCTGTGCTCGGTGGGGTAAAATATAGGCGTTTGAACCATGCATATGTTCTCTTCAATAAAGGTTTGTCCTTACTATCACGGTTTAGTAGCGGGTAAAATATGGGGACTGGACTTGCAGTAGACCTAGCAGGGACTTGAACTTGTGACATTCTGCTCATGAATGCACTGGCTGTGTTCACCGCACCACACTGTGCTCACAGAGATAGTGCAGTCCCTGGAGATACCATGGTTGTTTGTCAGACAGAGCCTGTCTGTTGCAGTGCATGGCACCCACCTACACAGGGCTAGGCCATGGTCGGCTCTGGGCAGCTGCCACTGCCCCCCTCCACCTCCAGTACCCCTGTGCCACCATGCTGACATGCCCTTCTGCTGGTGGTGCTGGTGATGTTCAGTCTCAAGCCATCCAGTGTGCAGGTAGGAGGCTGCCTATGGTGCGTGTTCTGGGGTAGGGGTGCCTGCATAGGCGTCCACGCTTTCCCCCTACACCGCCTGCCAATGTTCTGTGCCCTTGGGGGTACCTGCTGGGTACTATCCCCTGTGACACTGTGATAAACACTCTCGTGCCCATGTTGGGCCCTCATCAGTTGCTGTCTGGCTGCTGTTCAGTTTCAGCATTCCAAAGTGCCACCTAGGCATCTGCCTAGTCCGCACTGTGCCCCAGCTGCACCACAGCATGTTCCGCCTGCAGCTCTCTGTATCCCCTTTCCCATCATCTTTCCAGTTGCCCATTCTTACATGCCCGCCCTGCTGTTGTGGAACATGTGTATGCCATAGGTAACCTGTCCAAAGGAGAGGGAAACCCTGATCAGTGCTATTTCACTGTGGGATCATTCACCTTGTATGGGGACGGAGCGTAGACCCTTCCAAAATTCATATTTATTTTTTGGGGCTTTCTTGGGAGTGTTTTTTGCTGTTTCCCATTACTATCACTATTGCCCAGCTTTATTCTGATTTTTTTAAATTTTGTTGGGGTCATTTTCACTGTTTATTTGCCCTTTTGTACCATGCACATGTATCACACTTATCACTTTTTTGTAGGTTTCCCTGGTTTTGCTGTACATTGCTGACAGAAATGGTTTCTCTTCCCTTTAAATCTGCTCTACCGCGAGGTTTTCACTCGCGGTATTTTTTAACTCGGATTTCAGCCTCGCTCATGTGCGGGGATCCTCTCCCCTCCCACTCTCCACCCATTGACCCCGTCTCTCCGCCCCCGGGGGGGCCTTCCTCCGCCCTCCGGGAGCCTTTCCCCGCCTTCATCGCACATTGGCGCGCCGCACACATGAGCGCCGCGCACAAGTGCGGGCACATTTGGGCCCCAAAACGCATCATTGGCGTGCGCTAAGGTACCTTAGCGCACGCTAATGTGCGCCGCGCAAATGAGCGCAGTTTAGTAAACATACCCCTAAGTTGCTTGTTGTTTTAACTGCAAAATTGATTAAAATGGACACAGTCTTTTGAAGAGGTTAATTCCCTACATAAGACATTATCCAACAAAAAAAAGTCATTTTAAGTAGGAGTTACTCTTTTTAGGGTTTGGCATCTGGGTATTTTGAATAATTTATTGGCTAGCCTTTCCCTCTTTGCCTTTAAGGGGTTGTTTGGTATTGTAGTATTTCACAACCAGCACATGTAAATGTTGGCACTTACACATGTATCTGGGCAATTTTGCAAACGTGGACATGCAGATGCTCCTAAGTAAAAAAAAGAAAACCTCTCTCTCTTCCCCCATTTCAATTTGGAAGGTGAAATAAACATTGGAGGATTAAGGTGGTTATCTCCTTTAATCCCTCCCGTAAATGGGTGGCCCAAAGGAACACTTTTTAGAACTCTTTTCGTGCCAAGGAACAAGTGTAAATCCTGACATGGACAATTTTTGGCTTACATGTGTATAACTCTACCTGAAAAAGGAGAACACACATGAAGATTTTTGTCCCAACTAGGACACACCACTGACATGCCCCCAACATGAACCATTCTACCGTTGATGTGGTACAGCCAGCCATGTGTAAATTTCACCCTTTGTAAAATGTCAGTTTAAAAGTGGATGCTGCTTATAAACTTTTAAATCACAAATGGGGCTTTCAAAATAATACCTATGTTGTAAAACAATAAAAATTTTAAAAAGCCACCCAATTTATACTTGTTGTTTCATCTCAGGTAAGGTATTTTACAAGACATAGAAGCCAGAACCGCATTAAACAATATGGGGGTTATTCTGGACCACAAATAACTGTGATGTATGTCCAGCCTGGACGTACATCCCCGATATTCATCCAAATGTGGCTGCTGGAAAAAGGCTCCCCATACATAAGAACATAAGAACATAAGATATGCCATACTGGGTCAGACCAAGGTCCATCAAGCTCAGTATCCTGTTTCCAACAGTGGCCAATCCAGGTCACAAGTACATAGCAGTTTCCCCAAAAGACACAGGTTCCACAATGCTTGTACTGGGTCAAGCATTGATATCCTGGGTCCCTTCTTAATAATGGTTTATGGACCTTTCCTCCAGGAACTTGTCCAAACCTTTTTTAAACCCAGCTACACTAACAGCCTTTACTACATCCTCTGGTAACAAATTCCAGAGTTTGATTACACGTTGAGTGAAAAAATATTTTCTTTTATTAGTCTTAAATAGTTTACCCTGTAGCTTCATTGCATGTCCCCTAGTCTTTCTATATTCTGATAAGGTAAACAATCGATCTACGTTTACCCGTTCCACTCCGTTCATTAATTTATAGACTTCTATCATATCTCCCCTCAGCCGTCTCTTTTCCAAGTTAAAGAGCCCTAACCTTTTTAGCCTTTCTTCATAGGAGTATCCTTCCATCCCCTTTACTATTTTGGTGGCTCTTCTCTGAACCTTTTCTAAAATCGCTATATCCTTTTTAAGATACGGTGACCAGAATTGCACACAATATTCAAGGTGCGGTCTCACCATGGAACGATATAGAGGCATTATAATATCTTTTGTTTTATTTTCCATTCCTTTCCTTATCATACCTAGCATTCTATTTGCTCTCTTGGCCACCGCTGCACACTGGGCCGAGGGTTTTAACATGGTATCCACAATGACGCCTAAATCTTTTTCCTGAGTGGTGGTTCCTAATGTGGAACCTTGCATCGTGTAACCATAGTTTGGGTTGTTCTTCCCTAGGTGCATAACCTTGCACTTGTCCACATTAAATTTCATCTGCCATTTTGATGCCCAGTCTTCTAATTTATCAAGATCCCATCTGATTTGCATGGGGAACCTTAGACGGGGGGGAGAGCGGGCTGGTCATCTCCCCGGACATACAGGACCTATTCTGAGGTCAGCCGGGTAGACAGAGAACATACTCTACCTCAGAGGTGGAATAAGTCCTCCTGGACATGGTCTTTCGGTGGCAGACGGCAGAGACAGGTAAGGGGGGGGGAGTTCCCCACAACCAGACACTGGCCTTTGGAGGCCAGATCGGGGGTCTGACTGTGGGGAAAGGACAATTTCGGTGATGGCTGGGGATCATGGCTCCTGAATGGAGATGGGACACCATAGCACAGCAGCTCCATCCAGGAGCCTGACTGAGTTAGCCGGGTAAGTGGCTGGATGTCCGGGATGCCTGAATAGGGGCACATTCTGGACGTCCAGCCACTGTGCTACGATTCTGCTCCCGCAGTGACATCTAGCCCCCACGGGAGCAGCATGATCTGTGTCTCCCGGCCATCTGGATGTCTGTACCTCCGGATGGCCCAGAGAGGTACAAAGCAGAATGTGCCTCCATGAGGTTACTTTAGTTACATATTTGTAAAACTAAAGTATTTGTTTCCTTGAGCATCTGTAGGACATCTTCATCTTTTTTTCTTGATGTTTACCCTCTGCAGTGTGTCATGCATGTAGTTTATTTTATTCACAAGGAGCATAACACACACATTTAAAGCTAGTAGTGTCCATGTAACACACAGAGTTCTTTGGAGCTTTTCACCATCCTTATATCTCAGATTTGCAATGGCAACAAGGGAAATAAAGGTCTATGGGGTATGTTTACTAAAACCCCATTAGGGTGCACGCCGCGCTAGTGTGCGGATGCCATATAAGGAGTGGGCGTTTCAGTCAGAAAAAAGCAAAACCGGGATTAATCATGCGCTAATGTGCGCTGCGCTCATGTGCGCCCCGCACATTAGTGCATGAGAAAGTTGCGCGGGAAGCATAAGTGGCGCGCTGATGTGCAAGCACAGGAACAGAGCCACAGTACAATGGTTAAGACACTGATCAATGGTGCAGGGATCATGGGTTCAATCCTCCACTGTGCCCAATGAAGAAGGCTGGCTGAGGCATTACCTATTATGGGGAAGATTGCTTTAGGAGGCATTTTATCTTTATTTTAATTATCTCTACTAGCAAACGCACTCTCAAAGCGTGTTAACATAAGGCGCCCCATAAGGCACATTTTAAAGTGCACTGTCCGCCAAGGCACCCTAGAATGTTGCTTATAGGGCGCTTTATAGGGTGCTGTATGAGGTACAGCAAGGTCACGGCACTGTTATTGATGGCAGCACTGTGCAGTTTAAGGAATGAAAATCATAAGTAGTTGCGCTGACATGCAAGGAGAAGCAGCAGTGTAGCACAATGGTTAAGACACTAACCAATGATGCAGGAGTCATGGGTTCAATCCCCCACTGTGCCTAATGAAGAAGGCTGGCTGAGGCATTACCTGTTATAGATAATATTGCTGTAGGGGGCATTTTATTTCTATTTTAATTAGTGCTGCCAGCAAACACACCCTCAAAGTATTGTAACATAAGGTGTTGCATAAGGCGCCTCATAGGGTACCCCAGAGGGCACATTTTAAAGTGCACTGTCCACCACGGCACCCTACAATGTTGCTGAAAGGGTGGCCTATAGGGCGCCATATAGGGTGCCCTATGAGGCACAGCAAGGTCATAGCACTGTGTTTGATGGCAGCACTGTGCATTTGAACGCATGGGAATCTGAAGTAGGTGCGCTGACATGCAAGGAGGAACAGCAGTGTAGCACAATGGTTAAGGCACTGACTACTGATACAGGGGTCATGAGTTTGCTCCCCAGTGTGCCTAATACATAAGGCTGGCTGAGGCATCAGCTTTGCAATGTATGTATTGTTTCCTGCAGCACTTCATTTGTATTTTATTAATTGCTGCCAGCAAACACGCCCTCACGTGCTGTAACTGAAGGTCCTGCATAAGGCACCCTATGAGGCACTCCATAGGGCACATTATAAAGTGCACTGTCTGCCATGGCACCCTAAAATGTCCCCTATAGGGCACCCTATAAGTCGCTTCACAGGATAACGTATAGTGCACCTTATATGGACGGTAACCATAAGGTGCCCTATAAAGCGCCCTCTGAGGCACCTTATGGGTACAGTATGCAGCTGGCAGCAATAATGTACATTAAAAAGAGATAATGCTTTGGGCAGCCCTATCAAATAACCCCACTGTGGGTTTGAACCCATGACCTCTGACTCCACAGGCAGTGAAGTAACCAGTGGGCTACAGCTGCTAGCAAGCCCCTGGCTGGCTGTAGAGGGACTGCATGTCACCACACAGACAGTCTGCTGTGGTCACCAGGATAGGGTTAGCACACCCGTACCCATGATGCACTGCACATGCAAATCAGCTGTCCACAGATGAACACAAGATGGGGTATGCACCCCCACAGCACCTCGGCCTGGTAGGGGTAACTGACCATGTCCACCCCCACAGCACCTTGACCTGGTAGGGGGTACTGACCGTGTGTGTTACTGGCACAGAGTAGCTACACACTGTCACATTGTGCGGGTACTGTGCTCACCCTGAGTGTGCTGTGGGGCGCCCAGCACCAGGTCCACAGCACCTTTCATGGCAGAAATAGGCCATGCTGCAGGTCCCCAGCAGTGATAAAGTGTGAGATAGGTAGTTTCTGCAGACACACCTTGGATATATCTGTATGTCTCAGTCAGGTGTAGCCCCTATGGACCCCTAGGAGGATCATGTACCACCACCCTCCTCCTCCAGGGCTGAGGGTGGCAAACAGGGTCTCCCATCAACAGATGCACATTCTACCTCCCTGCAATGGTGGCAGTAGAAGGGACCATCAACCCCCAGTCCTGCTGGGGAACAGACACCATACAGCACAGTCAATGCAGCTCTCTACACATCCATAACACACTAGCAGACAGACATTAGGCCTGGATATGCTAAGCTACACCCCACCACTATCTGATATTCTCCTGCAGCAAGCCTTCAGCCACTGCACCCTGTAAGGCAATCCATCAAGACACATACCAGCTGCAAACAGTCTGCTAGCTAGTCCATAGTACATGTTCCTGGTAGAAATGCATGCATCCAGAATTGGGATGTCAGCATACACAACAAGCAGATAAGTCACTGACTGGACTCCAAAAGGAAAACCATAAACATCACATGAAAGAAACACTATATAGCACTATGGGGGTGCCTAGCCATGCTGTGGTCACTGCACAGTCAGGGTGAGAGTGATCTCCCAGCAGGACATGCTGAGGCCACCCTGTCTGTGTAGGTGGTGGCCAGGCACTAAAATGTCCCAGCCAGTGCCCTATGCCCTGTGCAGATGCATCCTGGCCAGGCCACCCTGTCCGGGCTATACCCATGATACCTTGCTCCTCATTATGCACATTGGCAGGCCAATACTGGCAACAGTGCTGACAGTGTGGGCTGTGGAGGGTGTTTGCAGCCACCACACACTGGATAGACAGACAGACACCCCCACACCTATGCCAGCATTGTGCTACTATAGTGGAGTTTAGCAGCCCTGGCCACCACACCAGTCCTGGGCACAGTACAGGCATGGATATGGTACGCAATACTGTTGGGGGTCACTCCCCAGGGTGGTAAACACTGTCAGAGACCAGATCTGAAGCACACACTACAGACATCAGAAAGGTTGTTATGATGGAGGTCAATCAGCAAACTGTACTTAACGTAGGAATTGCTATCTGCCAGTAATCATAGCAAACGTTTGATAGCTGTGTACCGTATACCCAGGTGTAGGGTGGCATTGCTAAGGTATGCAAGTGCTAGTATTGGGAGATGCACGCAGGGCCCAATGTCCTGCCTCTCTAGGAGGCATTGGCCAATGGGGCCTGTGGGTGTGTGTGTGGGTGTGTCTGCCCCTGTTGGCTGCTGCTTTACGGCAGAGATTCCCAACTCCAGTCCTGGTGTGCAAAACACTGTTCGGGTTGTCATGCTGTCCCTCATGAATACTCACAAAAATAGAACCAAACCAAATCAAACTATTCCCCCATCTATAATATCTTTTTGTTGGAGCAGGCTGGAGGCGACTGAAAGAACAATACAGCCGCTCCAGACAGCTAGTTCCTTTTTAATCAAACCAAGCAAATGTGGTACTTATCCAGAAATATGTCCCAGTGAAGTATTGCAGTAATCTTCAGAAACAAAATTATTATCCAATGTGATAGCGGTCACAAGCAGCTTATTCACTCCACGACACGCACGATTCGGGCCAGCAAGCCCTGTGTCAAGTGTTCATAAACACGCAGAAATCCCGCTTACAGCTCACCAAACAACAAACACCGGATATGGAGGGTGAATCACACAGAGTGGCTAACAAAAGCATCAATCAGTCAGGAGCACCAATCACCAAATGGGAGACCCCACTGCACATCAGGGAATCCCTTGGTAGTAGAGGTGACATCATAACAAGCTTGGCCAATCTATTTCCTTATTCAAACCCGTCGGATGGACCGCAGCCATATCAAAAATCAATTGTTGCTCACGACGTTGCAGCAATGCTAGTCAATTGCCCCCCCGGGGGTTAAACGGAACATGATCTAATACAGTCCAAAAAATATCAATTCCAAATTGATGTTTTTCAATACAGTGTTCCACAATCGGTGCTGACAACACTTGTTGCCGCAACCTCGACGCATGTTCACTCAGTCTAATTTTTATCTTCCTTGACGTTCTGCCAATATAAATGAGAGGTCAAGCACATTGTAGTACATACACCACGTAAGTCGAATCGCAGGTAGTCGCCCATCTTCTAGTGAATAGTTGACCAGTATTCGGATGGATCCAATCCACCCCTGTAAGTGAAAACGCACAAAATGTGCAAGTGGAGCAAACTGAATGACCCCGTGCACTATATTCAGGAAGTGGAGGGCGATCAATCAAAGTGGCCGTATGCATTAGTTTATCCTGCAGATTTGGTCCCCTAGAATAAGCAATCCGAAGCGGTTTCTGAAAACATTGATGCAACCCTAAAATAGACCAATGTTTACGAAGGATAGCTACAATGGCAGAACTTAAGGCAGTATAAGGTAATACCCCTACAACAGGGGCAACCTCGTCTGAAGAAGAGCATTGTGGGCGATACGACTCATCTAACAACCATTCACGATGAGTATAGAGAGCCCGACGATACGCTATCCTAATTATCTTTTGTGGGTATCCCCTTTGAGCTAACCGAAAAGACAAATCAGACGCATGATATTTAAAATCTGCCAGTGTAGAACAGATCCATCGAAGCCGGAGGAACTGTTCATAGGGTAAATTTCTCCGCATAGGGCCAGGATGGCAACTATGATACATCAGCAAACTATTTTGTTGGACACTTTTGCGATATAATGTAGTGCGAAACCTGCCCTGATCCTTAATAATCAGCATGTCAAGGAATTCAATTTGTTCAAAATTGAAATGTGCTGTAAATCGGAGATTTGGTTTCAAGGTATTTAACCAGGTGATAAACACATGCAAATGGGGCAATGTGTCAAACCACAAGAAAAAGACATCATCTAAAAATCTCCTCCAGAAACATACTGGGGCAAAGTGTGGGGAGGAATAAAGAAAAGTCTCTTCAAAGTGAGCCATGTAAAGGGTGGCAACAGAGGGGGCCACCGTTGCCTCCATGGCTATGCCAAAAATCTGATGGTAGAATTGCCCATCAGAAAGGAAGTAGTTTTCAGTCAACACAAATCTCATCAATTCGCACAAAAAAGGTCGAGGAAGCCGATGTGGGGCAAAATGAAACAAAGTTGACATCAAGGACATCACCTCCACTTGGTCGATATTAGTGTAGAGGTCTTCAACATCAAGCATCACCAGAAAAAAATCCCAAGAGGGCAAATTTTCACTAGTCAGTTGTTGCAAAAAATGTGAAGAATCCTTAACAAAGGATTTCACCAATGCTGCTTCTTTTTGTAAAAAAACATCGCAAAACTGAGATAACGGTTCCAGAAGTGATCCCCTACAGGAGACAATCGGCCGCCCGGGAGGGGACACAAGGGACTTATGGACCTTTGGTACCATATACATAATAGGGACTATCGGAGTTTCAGATTTCAAAAAACGATATTCACGATTAGTCAGCCAACCTTGGCGCAGCCCGTCATCCAATAACAAACCAATTTGTTGTTGAAGCCGTAAAGTAGGGTCACCAGGAAGCACATTATAGGTATGACGGTCGGCCAAATGGTCCCTAAGCATCCGCAAATAATCCACAGTCGATTGTAGCACCACGGCCCCTCCCTTATCAGCCCTCCTAATAGTTACAGTGGGGTCACGCTGGAGTTGAATTAATGCTTGGTTCTCCATTTTACGCAAATTATAACCCCGATAATGTTTCTTACATTCCAAAGTCTGTAAGTCCCGAAGGACAAGATTCTGATATGTAAGGATCGTGGAATCATTCATAACAGGTGGCATCCATTTAGATCTAGGAACCTTTACCGAATCATCCACCACAGTCGGCTTGTCTGCAAAAAAATGGATGATATGTAATTTACAAAAAAATCGTTGAAGACTAAGACGCACTGCAAACGGGTCATGCCGAACTGTTGGAACAAAGGAGAGTCCTAAATTTAAAAGCTGAATGAATATGCATGAGATACATCTGCATACCATGGGGGTGGTGCATAGATATGCAGCACAGGCATCTTTATTAGAGGCAGCATGGAACCTGAATGGTGTTTGGCCCTCCAGGACTGCATTTGGGAGACTCTGCTCTAGGTAATGCACCTGTTTATGGTGTCTGTGCTCGGTGGGGTAAAATATAGGCGTATTAACCATGCATATGTTCTCTGCAATAAAGGTTTGTCCTTACTATCACGGTTTAGTTGTGGGAAAAATATGTGGACTGGATTGGCAGTAGCCCCAGCTGGGCTTTGAACCTGTGACCTTCTGTTCTTGCACACACTGTCTGTGTGCACTGTGCCACCATGTTACCACAGATATGCTGCATTCCCTGGGGAGTCCATGACTGTACATCCGACAGGGCCTGTTTGTTGCAGTGCACGGCACCCACCTGGACAGGGCTAGGCCATGGTCTGCTGTTGCCACCAGCTTCTGCCACCTCCACCACCAGTACCGCTCCATCCTTAGATTGGAGACAGCATAAACCCTGAAGAATTTGTGGCCCTCCAGGACTGCATTGGGGGGAATCTGCTCTAGGTAATGTGCATGTTTCTGGTGTCTGTGCTCTGTAGGGTAAAATAGAGGTGTTTGAGCCATGTTTATGTTCTCTGCAATAAAGGTTCGTCTTTACTATCACGATATAGTTGTGGGTAAAATATGGGGAGTGGATTGGCAGGAGCCCCAGCTGGGGCTTGAACCTGTGACCTTCTGTCTCCAAACACACTGGTTGTGTGCACTGCACCACCATGTTGCCACAGAGACAGTGCATTCCCTGATGATACCATGACTGTTTGTCCGGCAGGGCCTGTCTGTTGCAGTGCATTGCACCCACCTACACAGGGCTAGGCCATGGTCTGCTCTGGGCAGCTGCCACTGCCCCCCTTCACCTCCAGTATCCCTGTGCCACCATGCTGACATGCCCTTCTGCTGGTGGTGCTGGTGGTATGCAGTCTCAGGCCATCCTGTGTGCGGGTAGGCGGCTGCCTATGGTGCGGGTTCTGGGGTAGGGGTGCCTGCATATCTGTCCGCACGTCCCCCAATCACTGCCTGCCAATTTCTGTGCCCTTGGGGGAACCTGCTGGGTACTGTCCCCTGTGACACTGTGCTAAACACTCTCGTGCCCATGTTGGGCCCTCATCAGTTGCTGTCTGGCTGCTGTTCAGTTTCAGCATTCCTAAGTGCCATCTAGGCATCTGCCTAGTCCGCACTGTGCCCCATCTGCACCACAGCATGTGCCGCCTGCAGCCCTCTGAATCCCCTTTCCCAGCATCTGTCCAGTTGCCCATTCTGACCTGCCCACCCTGCTATTGTGGAACATGTGCATGCCATAGGTAACCTGTCCAATGGAGAGGGAAACCCTGATCAGTGTTATTTCACTGCGGGATCATTCACCTTGTATGGGGACGGAGCGTAGACCCTTCTAAAATTCATATTTATTTTTTGGCGCTTTGTTGGGAGCGCTTTTTGATGTTTCCCATTACTCTCAGTATTGCCCAGCTTACTTATGATTTTTTTATATTTTGTTGGGGTCATTTTAATGTTTATTTGCCCTTTTGTTCTGTGCACATGTATCACACTGCTCACTTTTTGTAGGTTTCCCTGGTTTTGCTGTACATTGCTGACAGAAATGGTTTCTCTTCCCTTTAAATCGGCTCTACCGCGAGGTTTTCACTCGTGGTATTTTTTTGCTTGAATTTCAGCCCCGCTCGTGTGCGGGGAGCCTCTCCCCTCCCACTCTCCACCCATTGACCCCGTCTCTCCGCCCCTGGGGAGCCTTTCTCCGCCCTCCGAGAGCCTTTTCACGCCTTTATCACACAGCGCACCGCGCACATGAGCGGGCACTTTAGTGCGGTGCACACGTGTGCGGGGCACAAAAACGCATCATTAGCGTGCGCTAAGGTACCTTAGCGCACGCTATTGTGCGCCGCGCACTTGAGCGCAGTTTAGTAAACATACCCCTATGTTTACTAAACTGGGCTAACAGTTAACCCGGGCTATCTGTAACTATATCCCATGTTATTCAATGGGACCTAGTTGCAGATAGCCCGGGTTAACAGTTATCTCAGTTTAGTAAACATACCCCAAAGTGTTTCTTAAGGGTCTGTTTAAAAAGATGCAATGCACAATATTTACCATGGCTCCCTTTATTTCTAATGGGGCCTATTCACTAATAGAATACCATGTATCATTCCTTAGCAAACAAACTCCTTAATTAGGGCTAGCTCAGTAATCCTACTTGTCAATAACTGAACCAAATGAAAGTCAGTTCCTATTTATGCTTTATGTAGATGGTTCACAAAATTTAAGGATGCCTTGTATACAAGGTCTGCATTTCTATTTTTGTAGTCCTTATCATCTGGCCTTGAAAATGATTTTGGTACCGCTGTAGCTGGTCCATCCTTTGGTACTTTACATATGGTTACAGCTCAGGGTTCAAGAATTTGACAGGCATAGTCCTGTCACTGTCATACAGTATCATATCTATTTATTAAACTGTGAAAGGTATAATGCCACATTAACAGTTAACGCTGCACATTAACTATTGTGCATGTTAATTGCCATGTTGAACCCCCAATATGGAAATCTCTGTGAGAGGGCATGAAATGGATGAGGAACAGGTATGGAACTGCAGTTGGCCTTACCACACATTAATTACTTATGTGGCAGATAATACAGTAAAGTTAATATCACCTCAAGGGATGTAGCTGACTGCATTCCACATTATCAGCCATGCTGCTAATGCACAGAAGTAAACTTTGCCCTATGCTAGCAGTAATGCCCCCAACAGTCACCATAGAAGTTTTGCACTTCATATGCCTTCACTTCAGCAGATAATATGCATTAGGTACAAAACATTTCTGCACTTCAGTAAACTGAGGCCATAGTGTCAGGAAATAATTTTCTTGCATACACAGATTTAATAGATATTCTAAATAAAAGGTCTCCCTGTTTTTTAATGCATTTACTTAAGGCCTATGCTAATTGTTTGATCTCTGAAAGACCTTTTCAAGTTCAAGCTCCTGTAGCTTTGTTCTCCTATACTCATAATATTTCAACAAAGTTGCAACTCTTTGGCCTTCCTTAAGCAAGAGCTCATTGAGCCCATTGCAGTGTACTGCATGTGTGTTTTTTGTATGCTACCAATTGCTAAAACAAAGGGGAATGGATCTTTATTTTCTGAAGCTACGGTTGTCAGATTGGTCCCTTTGAAAGTATCTTATTAGAAAATGCTAGAAAATGTATGTTCTGGACTTTGACCAAGAAAAGAAAAATTATGCCAACTGGGTATACAAAAGCAGCCATGTATTGTAATTACTGTAGCTTGTCATAAGGAAGAAAAGGAGAATTTTCTAAGCCATAATCCATTTTAGTTATTATTTATTTGTCCGTGTTTGTTCAATTAAGTTTGTTGTCGCTGAAAGTCTCATTAGGACAAAAACTGTTTTTTCAACATGGCTGCCTGAGAAGATACATGGAACTTAATGAGAAAAACAATTATATCATAATAACATAAGCCATGCTGAGTCAGACCAAGATCCTTCAAGTCCAGCATCCTGTCTCCAATAGTGGCCAATCCAGGTCTCAAGTGCTCAGCAGATCCCAAAGAAGATCTATTTCTTATAGGTCATTTCAAGGTACAAGCAATGGCTTTCCCAAGGCTACCAGGTTAATAACTTTGTATGGACTGTTCCTCCAGGAAGTTGACCAAACCACTTTGGAACCACCCCCCACCCCTTCATGTTAGTCACCTTAACTAATCCTCCAACAGAAGACTTCACAGTTTAATAATTCTATATGATTTGTTTTCAATCTACTGGTATTTTCTTGTTTTAATATTATTTGAAAGATTAACCAAATGTTCTTCATTTAACTGTTTTATCCCACTCAGCCATGTCTTTTCCAAACTGAAGAACACTAGCTTATTTAGCCTTTCTTCATAAAAAAAATCATTCTTTTTCCTTTATCATTTTTCTCACCCTTCTCTGAAACTTTTCCAGCTCTGCTTTATCTTTTTTGAGATGGGGTGACCAAAACAGAATATTTAGTTATCAGATTTTCATTTAAAGCAGATTTGAAAGTATTAAATGCTGACAGGCTTATTCAGTCCCGGACGTAGATCCCCTCTGTACGTCCAGTCTAAACAGGATATACAGGGGGGGTCGCGATTCTGATTCCACAGACACGACTAGCCCCACGGGATCAGAATCGTGAACAGTCCTGGACAAGCAGGCTGGGACTGCGATTCAGCCGGGCCTGCATGTACAGGATGGTACCCGGCCAACTCAGTGAAGGCTCTTCAATGAAGCCGTGGCACCATGGCATCATATTGCCATGGCACTGTGGCTCCATTGAAGTGCCATGATGCTTGACACCGGACTTCATTCCCTGCAGCCTGACCCTTGATCCAGCCTCCTAAGGCCAGGGTCAGGCTGCGGGGAATGCCTTCAGGCACTCCCTGCCCCATCCGCTCCCCAGGCCGCCGAAAAAGAGATGTGCAGGGAAATTATTCCACCTCGGAGGTAGAATAACTTCCCCGCACATGTCACTGGCCCTGGACGTACAGGGCTGACATTAGCCCACTGCCCGCTCAGACTCCACCCCCGAGCCGCCCCTTTACCACTCCGGCAGGGAAGTTAGACGCAGCAGGGAAAGGCACAGAATCGGGCCCTGCGTGTTTATCTAGGCTAAGCTGATGTTTATTCCATAATGCTGGGCCAGCATTAAAAAAATGTTTTGCTTAATTTATTATTTCATCTGTGACAGTTTAGATTTCCTTTTATGTCAGAAAATGAATACTGTGTGGGAGGATGTTTTGGAAGACAAGAAGCCATGCAGAATATTTCCTGTATGCCAGTTTGAGTGACAGTTTTACCTGACTTTCATGAATCGTAATCCATTCATTTAGATTATAACCACAGTGATACATAAATTTCACAGTAGTACAAACAAATTTTGCTGTCTCAAGATTTTAAGTGGGAGTCAGACCATGCACAGTTGTATCTGAATTCAAGAAAGCATGAGACAAACACAGAAGATCTCTAAACATAGAAACATGACGACAGAAATAGACCACATGGCCTATCTAGTCTGGCCTTCCATATCAACCACTACAACAGTCCCCTTTTTGCCTTTAGAGATTCTATGGGGGATGTTTACTAAAGTGCGTTAAACGTGACTAACGCACGTTATACGACGTTAATGACCGTAAGTGCCGTATAATGCGCGTACTGACGCGCTAACGACCGTTAACGTCATACTACGCGCGTTAACCGTAGTTAACGATCGTAAACCTCCGTGGCGCGTTAAAACAGCGCAGAAGGTGGAGAGTGGGCGGAGAGAAGGGGTCAATGGGCAGAGAGTGGGCGGGGAGAGGCTCCCCTCATACTAACGCGCTGTATTTCAGAGCTCAATTCCAACGCGAATGAAAACCTGTCGTTAAAGGCATTTAAAGGGAAGAGAAACCATTTCCGTCAGCAATGTACAGAAAACCGGGGAAACCCACAAAACGTGAGCAGTGTGATACATGTGCACAGAACAAAATGTCACATAAAACGTTAAAAATGACCACAAGAAACATTTTAAAAAGCAGAATTCAGCTGGGCAACAGTGATAGCAATGGGCAACAAGGAACAACACTCCCTGGAAAGCACCAAAATAAAAGGAAATGATGTGTGGAAGGGTCTACGCTCCGCAGACCCTTTCAAAGAGCATTACATTGTAATGGAGCTGTCCTGGGCGTGTGGTGTAATGTTTCCCAATGATATCATTGTTGCCCAGCTTGGTTATGGGTGTGTACCCCTTTTGTGAGGTCTTTTCTGAGGTTTATGTGCACCTTTGTCTGCATACAAGGTAAATGAGGCCACAGTAAACCTGTTGCAGAGCAGGGTTTCTGACTCGTCAGGCCAGTTTAACTAACTCCAGGGACTGCACTGTCTCTGTGGCCACAGTGTGGTGCAACAGACACAGCCAGTGCCTGTAAGACCAGAGGGTCACAGGTTCAAATCCCAGCTAGGGCTCCTGCCAACCCAGACCCCATAGTTTTACCCACCACTAAACAGTGATAGTAAAGACACTCCTTTAGTGCAGAGAACATACGCAAGGCCTATATTTTACCACACCAAACACAGACACCAGAAACAGGCACATTACCTAAAGCAGAGTCCCGCAAATGCAGTCCTGGAGGGCCCCACACCATTCCGGTGTCATGCTGCCTCTAATAAAGATGCCTGTGCTGCATAGCTATGCACCACCCCCATGGTATGCAGATGTAGCTCATGCATATTTATGAGGGACAGCATGAAAACCCGAACAGTGTTTGGAACACCAGGACTGGAGTTGGGGAACTCTGCCGTAAAGCAGCAGCCAACAGGGCCACACACACACCCACAGGCCCCATTGGCCAATGCCAGCTGGAGAGGCAAGACATTGGGCCCTGCCTGTATCTGCCAATACTAGCAGTTGCATACCTTAGCAATGCCACCCTACACCTGGGTATATGGTACACAGCTATCAAACGTTTCCTCTGATAACTGGCAGATATCAATTCCTACGTTAAGCACATTTTGCTCATTGAGCTCCACCATAACAATCATTCTGATGTCTGCGGTGTGTGCTGCAGGTCTGGTCTCTGACAGTGTTCACCACCCTGGGGAGTGACCCCCCAACAGTCTTGTGTACCATATCCATGCCTGTACTATGCCCAGGACTGGTGTGGTGGGTATGGCTGCTGACCACCTCTATAGTAGCACAATGCTGGCATAGGTGTGGGGGTGGCTGTCTGTCTATCCAGTGTGTGGTGGCTGCAAACACCTTCAACAGCCCACACTGCCAGCACTGTTGCCAGTATTGGGCTGCCAATGTGCATAATGAGGAGCAAGGTACCATGGGTATAGGCCGGACAGGGTGGCCTGGCCAGGGTGCATCTGCACAGGGCATAGGGCAGTGACAGGCACATTGTAGTGCCCGGCCACCACCTACACAGACAGGGTGACCTCAGTATGTCCTGCTGAGAGATCACTCTCACCCTGACTGTGCAGTGACCACAGCATGGCTGGGCACTCCCATAGTGCTATCTAGTATTTCTCTCATGTGATAAATATGGGTTTCCTTTTGGGGCCCAGTCACTGATGTATCTGCTTGCTGTGTATGCTGACATCCCAGTTTTGGGTGCAGGCATCTCCACTGGGCACTAGCAGACTGTTTGCAGCTGGTAGGTGTTGTGAAGGAGTGGTTTGCAGGGTGCAGTGGCTGATGGCTTGCACCAGGGGAATATCAGATAGTGGTGGGGTGCAGTATACCATATCCAGGCTTAATGTCTGTCTGCTATTGTGTTATGGCTGTGTACAGAGCTGCATTGACTGCCCTGTGGGGTGTCTGTTCCCCTGCAGGACTAGGGTTCATGTTCCCCTCTACTGCCACCGTTGCAGGGAGGTAGACTGTGGATCTTTTGATGGGAGACCCTGCTTGCCACCCTCAGCCCTGGGGGAGGGGGGTGTGGTGGTGCATGGGGGCTACACCTGACTGAAACAGACAGAGATGTCCAAGGTGTTCCTGCAGAAACTACCTATCTCACACAGTAACACTGCTTTGGACCTGCGCCATGGTCTCTTTCAGCCATGGACGGTGCTGTGGACCTAGTGCTGGGCGCCTCACTGCACCCTCAGGGTGAGCACAGCACCCGCACAATGTGACGGTGTGTAGCTACTCTGTGCCAGTACAACACACGGTCGGTACCCCCTATCAGGCCGAGGTACTGTGGGGGTGCACATGGTCAGTTCCCCCTACCAGGCCGAGGTGCTGTGGGGGTGCATTCCCCATGGTGTGTATCTGTGGACAGCTGATTTGCATGTGCAGTGCATCATGGGTGTGACTGGCCCAATCCAACCCTGTGAAACACCAGCACCTGCTCACAGGCTCTGCTAAACCATAGGCCATCACACGTACATCTGTTAGCATAATGCATAGGTGCAGGACACCCTACAAAGTTTGTAATATAAGATGCCCACACTGGTAAAAACACACGTACCCGCGCACCAATGTACGTTGCTAGGCACACTCCGAGGGTGTTTTTCTGACACCAATACTCAGCGTAACGAAAAACATGCCTCCTCTTTCCTTCTGTAATGTACAGGATGATGCCTGAGACAGCCTTTTGCATTAGGCACACTGGGGGCTCGAACCCATGCTGCCTGTAACAGTGGTCAGTACCGTAACCATTGTGCTACAGCTCTGTTTCAGTGCTTTGTGTCTGTACGTCTTCTTACGATTAACGTGCAGTAACACGGCACGGCGCCCGGTAACACTCGTTAATTTTTCTAACGCGCGGTAGTGGTAACGATGTACCGCCCATGTCCTTATTTGGGGTTTCTTTCACTACCGCGGCTCCTAACGCGAATTGCACTAACGCAGTTTAGTAAACATACCCCTATGTGTTTGTTCCATGCTTCATACTGTCCTCATCTCCACTGGGAGACAATTTTCACACCACTCTTTCTGTAAAGAAATATTTCCACATATCCAGGGGCGGCTCAAGGCAATCTGCTGCCTGAGGCGAAGTATGAAAAGGCGCCCCCCCCACACACACCTTAGAGGGGGCGGGGCTTTTTCAGAAATCCAATCAGAGACTGGACCAGACCAAAAAGCCGATTACATTATATGGAGGAAATGCAAGATGTTTGCACACAGGGCCGTACTGAGCTGCAATCACACCCTGTGAGACTTGCAGCTCGGGCGCATGCCCCCCCCTCTCCCCCCATACCGCCATCCAGCGCTGCCTGCTCTTTCCCTGCTGCAGCTGCCCTCTGATTTTTTCACGGAGGCGCCAGCAGCAGGGAAAGAGCAGGCAGCGCTGGATGGAGGTATGGGGAGGAGAAGGGGGGCATGCGCCCGATCTGAAAGACACCGGCATTTTAAGCAGATCTGTCCCTCCTTAACATTGAGTCGGAGGAGGGAAGGACCAGAACTGCTTAAAGTGCTGCGAAAAGGCTTGGGGAGTGCATTTTGGCTGCCTGCTATTGTCCTGCCAGCGGCGGCAGGGCGACACCAGACAACCGAAATACGCCTCCCAAGCCTTTCCGCCCTGTGCGGCTGCACCGCTTGCACAGGGCTAGGTATGGTCCCATTTGCACACCAAGGAACTAAAAGACAGCAAGAATTAACAGCACAGTTTATAAAACTAAATTATAACTCATTTTTATTTTGTTGTTATAAACTGTGTTATGGTTCTTGCTTTTTCTTTTTCAATATATATTTTGCATCCACAGTAGGTGCAGAGCAGAACCAGGACATTCACCCACGGAACTAAATATTTAAAAAAAAAATCTGATTCTCACTAAACAACAACAACACAGCAACCACTATTCTCCAGCACCAGGCATATTGTGAACTAATACAAAACCCTACAACAAAGAGCAAACCTACCATACCATACCATATCAGCACAAATTTCCAAAACTCACATAAGGAGCCCATCCAAAAAAGCGTCACTGTAAATACTACAGTGGGCCCTGAAACATCCATACACCTATTTGAAAAGCTGAACAAGTCAAATTACTAGAGTACAGTATAGATCTTTATGTACAAACCATGTTAACAGAACACCTGAACTCAGTCACACACGCGCAACATCGACCCTCACCAAGTACAGAATAAATAACCACAATCTAAAGTAAAAATAATATGTGGACTAAATTTAAATTGAAACCCCAAGAAGCCAGAGTCCACATGCAGTGCAACATCAGATATGCAGTTCCCCAATACTGTGTAAAATATAAAAATAGCATAAAGTCCAATCACTAAAATTAAATAAAATTATTTTTTCTACCTTTGTTGTCTGACCATTTTATTCTCTGATCATGCTGGTCCCGATCTGAGGCTTCTGCTTTCCTGTCTTCTCTTAGCTCTCTTTCTGTGGTCTATGATCCATGGTCCATCTGCCATTTCTTATCTCTTCTTTTGTTTTCTTCACTTCCTTCCATCAACCCATTTCCAGTTCCAGTAACCTTCCCCAGTATCAGCCCCCTTTCCAGTCCTTCCCTCCCAGTACTTTCCAATGTCAACTGCCTTGCATTCCCATGACTACAAATGGTGTCCATTCCCTTCCAGTCTCCCTCCTTCCCCACTGTCCAGCCCCTTCTAGTCCAAATACCATCCCAGATATTAGCTCATGTCCACATTCAGTGCCACCCCCCCCCCCCCCGTCAGCTCCCTTCCAGTCACCCTACCCTCTGTCCATCCCTCTTCCAGTGCAATTTGCATGTCAGCTCCCTTCCAGCCTCCTCCCCATTACCCAGCCACCTACCACTCCCTTCTCTAAGTGTCAGCTCCCTTCCAGTCCCCTTTAGTACATCCCAGGTGTCAGCTCCTTTCCAGCCCCCTCCTTCCCCGTGTCAGCTCCCTTCATGCCCCTCCTTCCCCTGGCAGACCCTCCCATTATCCGCTCCCTTCCAATCCCATTCTATCATCCTCCTGCATTAGCCCATTTGTAGCCCTAGCCCCTAGTTTTCTTCCAGAGCCAGCAGCACTCTCCTCCCCTCCCCCATTAGCCCATTCCAGTTCCAGCCCATTTCCAGTCCTATCCCCATTATCAGCCCACTTCCAGTCCTAAACTCCCATCAGCCCATTTCCAGTCCTAGACCCCCCATAGCCAATTACCAATCCTACCCCCCCCATCAGCCCATTTCCAGTTCTAGACCCCCCATAGTCAATTACCAATCCTAACCCCTTCAGCCCACCTCCAGTCCTACCCCCCATCAGCCCATTTCCAGTCCTAGACCCCCCATAGTCAATTACCAATCCTAACCCCTTCAGCCCACCTCCAGTCCTACCCCCCCATCAGCCCATTTCCAGTCCTAGCCACCCCCTGTAGCCCATTACCAGTCCTAACCCCCCATCAGCCCATTTCCAGTCCTAGAACCCCCCATAGCCAATTACCAATCCTAACCCCCCCATCAGCCCATTTCCACTCCTAGACCTCCCCATAGCCAATTACCAATCCTAACCCCCCCCCCATCAGCCCATTTCCAGTCCTAGACCCCCCCCCCCATAGCCAATAATCCCCACAACCCCCCAGGAAATTTAAAAAAAAGAACCTGGCTGCTGAAGCCGCTGCCGCCGCAGCAGCAAAAAATGCCCCGCAGTCTCCCCAGCAGAGCCCTCCTGTCTCCCTCAGTTTTAAATAGAAAGGAAATCAGTGCAGACTCAGAGCCTTCCCACGCCTGTGAAGGACCGACCCTGTGTAGCTTTGTCCCACCCCCAAAAGAAGTTACATGTAAATTCCTTTGGGGGCGGGACAAAGCTGCACGTGGTCCTTCACGGAGGTGAGAAGGCTCCGCACCAGTTTCCTTTCTATTTAAAACTGCAGATTACAGTGCAGCTGTAGTTCTCTAAGAGGCAGGGAGCCGCGGCTGCCAGAAAAGGAGGGTGAGTTTGCCGCTGCCGAGAAGCGGACTCGGCAGCAACTTGTGCACTTTTTTTTTTTTTTTTTAACTATGAAGGCGAAGGAAGGTGGCTGTTTTGGGGGTATTTTTTGCCACCCTCATGATTTTGCCGCCTGAGGCATCCTCCTCACTTCGCCTCATTGTAGAACCGCCCCTGCGCATATGACTCCTGAATCTACCCTCTTTCACCCTCATCCCATATCCCCTCGTAGTAGAGCTTGCTTTCAGTCAAAAGAGGCTCTCCTCCTGTGCATTTATGCCACAGAGATATTTAAACGTCTCAGTCATATCACCTCTATCCCGCCTTTCCTCTAAGGTGTACATATTAAGTCTGTCCTCATATTTTTATATTGAAGACCACTAACATTTTAGTAGCCACCCTCTCTACTGACTCCAGCCTGTTTATATCCTTTTGAAGGTGCGGTCTTCAGAATTGCACACAATACTCCAAATGAGGTTGCATCAAAGACTTATACAGAGACACTATCACCTCCTTTCTTCTGCTGGCCATTCCTCTCCCTATGCACCCAAGAATATTTTTAGTTTTCACTGTTGCCTTTTCTACTTGTTTAGCTACTTTAAGATCATCAGATACAATCATGCCTAGGTCCCGCTCTTCTTTAGTGGACAAAAGTACTTTACCCCCTATACTATATTGCTCCCTTGGATTGCTGCAGCCCAAATGCATGACCTTACATTTTTTAACATTAAATCCCAGCTGCCAAATTCTAGACCATTCTTCAAGCTTAGCTAGATCCCTCCTCATTTTATCTACACCTTCCTGGGTGTCTACTCTATTGCAGATTTTGGTATCATCTGCAAAGAGGCACACCTTACCCAACAGCCCTTCCGCTATATCACTAACAGAGATGTTAAAAAGAATCGGACCAAGGACAGATCCCTGGGGCACACCACTGGTAACCTCCTTCTCCTCAGAGTGATCTCCATTTACTTGTACCCTTTGTCACCTCCCACGCAACCTATTTCTAACCCAAGCAGTAACTTTGGGGTCCATCTCTAAGGTGCTCAGTTTGTTTATAAATTGCCTGTGAGGAACAGTGTCAAAGGCTTTACTGAAATCTAAATACACCACATCTAGGGCTCTCCCTCAGTCCAACTCCCTGGTCACCCAGTCAAAGAAATCAATCAGATTTGTTTGACAAGACTTGCCTCTGGTGAGCCCATGCTGCCTCGGATCCTGTAATCTGCTGGACTCCATAAACCTCACTATTTTCTCTTTCAACAGCACTTCCAATAAGTTACTCACCACTGAGGTTAGATTAACTGGTCTGTAGTTTTCAACCACATCCTTACTTCCGCTTTTGTGTAAAGGGACCACATGTGCCTCTCTCCAGTCCTTTGGCACCACTCCCGACTCCAATGAGGCATTGAAAAGGTCAGTCAGTGGAACTGCTAGAACGTCCCCAGGTTCCCTCAGTATTCTAGGGTGTATCCCATCTGGTTCCATCGCTTTGTCTACTTTAATTTTAGCTAGTTTCTCATGAACACAGTTTTCTGAAAATTGTTCAAGATGCCCCTCACTTTGCCAGAGGCCGAAAACGAAACACTTTTTCCGAGGGACGAGGATGTGCATCCGAAGGGCGCCCTGGAAAAAGGGAGACTGAGCAAGATGGCACTTTTGGGCGGGAAGAGGACCATGCATGCGTGACAGCAATCCCAAAGGCTTTCTTTGAAAGCTGAGGAATTGCTCCACACGGACTCCTTCGGTGCCGACGTCACCCATAAGTGAGGACTGACTTCCTGCTTGTTCCTGGAGAAACTGTGAACCCTTATCCAGAGACAGAGGCTACTTATGTTTTACAACCTCTATTGGTAATCCTGAAACATCTGAAAAGTATAGGTTTTTTATGATTACGAATGTATGCAAGAAACAGGCTGGCATATCCCTAATTACATATATGCGACGGACTTAAACAATGAAAGCAACTGGGAATTCAAGGGCCTTCAATGTATTTCTGCCCTTATACAGATTTATTGTGACAAACAATTTAAAGGCTATACCTTCATAGCTCATAATTCCAAAGGTTATGACGGATATTTTATTCTTAAACAACTGTTAAAGGAAAAGATGGGTACAGGTTTGCTGGTTCGTTTTATAGACTCTCTAAATTTCCTCCCTATGAAACTTAGCAAACTTCAACAAGCTATGGGTTTTACAGACTACAAGGGGTATTGCCCACATCTTTTTTAATACTGGGAAAATCAAAATTCTGTGGGCCCTATGCCTGATGTTGAGCATTATGGTGTTGGAAACATGCTGCCTGAAAAAAAGGAGAAATTTTAAGAATGGTACAAGGACAATTAGCATAAAACTTTTAACTTGCAAAAAGAGTTGGCTGATTATTGCCAACAGGATGTGTCTATTTTGCAAGAGGCCTCTGTTCTCTACCGAGCTGAAATCATGAAAATGACAGAGAAAGATGTGTTTGCAGGGCAGGATGATGGATCAAAAATTCTAATAAGTTGTTTAGACCCTTTCCAGTATATAACCCTTGCATCTGTATGTATGATTATTAATGTTTTTAGAACCCAAGATTGTGGCACTCATCCCACCGGATAACTATCACAGGCAGACAAAGAGATCTTCAACACCCTCTATTCAATGGCTGATGTATATAGACCCCAAAGAAAATATGTTGTTGTTGTTAAGTGCCGTCGAGTCGGAGTCGACTCATGGCGACCCTCTGGATAGCTATCCTAAATTGTGTTCGGTCTTCAGTCAGGCGACTCATTGTTGACAGACTGGTACCCGTAGCTGCTGTTATTGTATCGATCCATCTCATTGCTGGCCTTCCTCTTTTGCGTTGACCTTCTATCTTGCCAAGCATGATGTCTTTCTCTAATGATCTCTTTCTCCGCATGATATGTCCAAAGTAAGAAAGTTGAAGTCTTGTCATCTGAGCTTCTAAAGAAAGCTTAGGTTTGATCTCTTCTAGTACAGACTGGTTTGTTCTTCGGGCAGTCCATGGTATACACAGTATTCGCCACCAGCACCATAATTCAAAGGCATCAATTTTTTTCCTGTCTATCTTTTTCACTGTCCAGCTTTCACATCCATATGATGTTATTGAAAATACCATGGCTTGAACAAGTCGAATCTTTGTATGGAGAGAGACATCTCTGCTCTTGAGAATCTTATCTAGGTCTTTCATAGCCATTCTGCCAAGAGCAATGCGTCGTCTGATTTCTTGGCTGCTTGTTGCTTCTTTATTGATAGTTGATCCAAGTAGGTTAAAGTTATTCACGATTTCAATTTCTTCTCCTTCGACGATGAACCTGTTGATTATGCCAGTTGTCATGATCTTTGAATTCTTTACATTAAGGTGCAGGCCCATTTTGAGACTATGTTCTTTGATTGTGAGAAGCAAATGTTTCAGATCACCTTCACTTTCCGCCAGTAATGTGGTATCATCAGCATAGCAAAGGTTGTTGATGAGTCTTCCACCAATCTTCACACCTCTGTTGTCTTCATACAATCCAGCTTCTCTGATGATTTGTTCTGCATATAAATTAAACAGGTAGGGGGAAAGTATGTAGCCTTGTCTTACACCTTTGCTTATTTTAAACCATTCTGCTTCTCCTTGTTCCGTTCGAACTGTTGCTTCTTGATCAATGTACAGATTGTGCAAGAGAACGATCAGGTGTTCTGGTATACCCATGCTTCTTAATGTGGCCCAGAGTTTCTCATGGTTTACATAGTCAAAAGCTTTGCTATAGTCGATAAAGCACAAATAGATATCCTTTTGGTATTCTTTAGACTTTTCAAGGATCCATCTCACATCCGCAATGATGTCTCTCGTTCCTCGCCCTTTTCTGAACCCTGCTTGCACTTCAGGTAGTTCTTGTTCCAGGTATGATTGTAGTCTCTTTTGAATAATCTTCAGTAGAATCTTGCTGGCATGTGGGATCAGAGCGATTGTGCGATAATTTCCACAGTCAGTTGGATCACCTTTCTTTAGTATTGGTATAAACACAGATCTTTTCCAGTCAGTTGCCCATGATGCTGTCTTCCATATTTCTTGGCAGAGCCTTGTAAGTACAGTAACAGCTGCATCAGATTGCTGTAATACTTCTATGGGAATGCAATCAATGCCTGGTGCTTTGTTCTTTGATAAGGCTTTCAATGCTGATTCAACTTCTTCTTTCATCACCAATGGTTCCAGATCATAAGGTACAGGTTGAAACGGCCGTTGGTCCACTTGATCTTTATCATATAAAAACTCTGTATATTCCTTCCATCTTTTTCTTGATCTTCTCAGCATCATTCAACATAGAACCTTGAGCATCTTGTAACATTCCAATTCGAGGCTGGAACTTTTTCTTTAACTCTCGTAGCTTTAGGAAAGCTGATCTTGTTCTTCCTCTAATAGTTTCTGCTTCTATTTCCTTGAATGCTTCATTGTAGTATTTTTCCTTGTCCTGTCTTGCTGCACGTTGGAAATCTCTGTTGAGTTCTGTGATTGTCTTTCTTTCTCCTCTGGCTTTAGCTTCTCTGCGTTTCTGGGCAATTTTCAGAGTTTCTTCTGTCATCCATTTTGGCCGTTTTTTCTTTTTTACCTTTTGTAGAGACTTCTCGTTTTCTTCCAACACAACCTTCTTGATGTCATTCCATAACTCTTCTGGAACTCTATCATTTGTATCTAAAGCAGCAAATCGATTTTGCAGGCAGTCTTTAAATTCCAGTGGTATATTCTCAAGGTCATATTTTGCTGCATTCATGAGTGGTTTGCTCTTTTTCAGCTTTAGCTTGAGTTTGCATACTAGTAGTTGATGATCTGTACCACAGTCAGCTCCAGGTTTTGTCTTTGTTGATGTTATAGAGCTTTTCCATCGTTGACTTCCACAGATGTAGTCAATTTTATTTTTATACAATCCATTAGGTGAAGTCCATGTGTACAGACACCGCTTGTGTTGCTGGTACAAGGTGTTCGAGATGAATAGATCGTTGGTCTTGCAGAATTCTATCAGTCTTTCTCCAGCTTCATTTCTGTTGCCAAGTCCATATTTTCCAACTACTTTGTCTTCTTCTTTGTTGCCAACCTTTGCGTTCCAATCACCCATGACTATCAGGATATCCTGTTTGCATGTTCTGTCAATTTCAGCTTGTACTTGTTCATAGAACTCTTCAATTTCATTCTCTTCTGCAGCTGTTGTTGGGGCATATACTTGAATTATAGTTGTGTTGATAGGCATTCCTCGTAGACGAATAGAGATTAAGCGTTCGCTGACTGCATTGTAATTCATTACAGTTCTTGCAAGTTTCTTCTTTATTATAAATGCAACACCATTTCTTCTTTGTCTTTCATTTCCAGCATAGTAGACCATGTGATCATCTGATGCAAAGTGCCCGATGCCAGTCCATTTCAGTTCGCTGACACCCAACAGATCAAGTTGTACACGTTCCATTTCATTCTTGACCACCTCTAACTTCCCTTGGTTCATGCTTCGTACGTTCCATGTTCCAATGTGTAAGACATCTTTACAGCTTCTGACTCTCATTTCATGCGCAGCTACATCAGCAGTCAGACTTCCCGAGGGCTTTGATCCAACCACATCATAAATGCTGGCTTTACTCTGAAAAGTCTTCAGCTCTTCCCCAGTAGCTAGTTGAGTGCCTTCCAACCTGGGGGTCTCATCTTCCAGCACTACAGCACAATTTGTTTTGTTGTAACTATCCATTGGGTTTTCATGGCAAGATACAGAAGCAGATTGCCCGGCCTTTCTTCCGTGCAGTTTAAGTTTGGTGTTGTTGCCGTTGTCACAGAAATGTGATCCTCCGCTGTCAACACTATCCCATTCTGCTACTGCCCAGATGGGTGGTTTGTCTTGGTCTGGCATCTCAGCTGAGACCTGTCCATCTTGGGAGACCCTGCCAGTAGTTAAACTACTGATAGTTTAGCTCTCAGCATCACTGATGCACACAAGCCCTCACAGCACGACAAGCTGCAAACCAAGTGAGCGAAAGAAAATATACAGTTCACATATGCTCTGAAAGGGAGTGTAAAAAAGGTGGGTTCTTATTTTATTGATGGTTATGCAGTGATCGAAGGGGCAGAAACAGCTTTTGAATTTAATGGGTGTTTTTATCATGGTTGTCTGAGTTGTTATAATGATAAAGATCAGAATCCTGTAACAGCCATGGCCTTTGGTTTTCTTTATTACAAAACACATCTAAAGGCAGCATTCCTGGAAAGCTGGGGGTTCAAAGTCATAAGTCTATGGAAGCATGAGTGAAAGTGGATGGTAAAAGAAAATGACAGAGGCTGTACAGACTTCAATAACATCTGATTACCACAACTTCTGAATCCATGAGATGCCTTTTTGGGGGTAGAACAAATGCTGTTTGTCTGTACTACAAAACAAAACCTGGGGGAAAAAATACACTACTATGATTTTACAACAACCTTCACTATGCTGATGATACCACATTACTGGCTGAAAGTGAAGATGATCTGAAACATTTGCTTCTCACAATCAAAGAACATAGTCTCAAAATGGGCCTGCACCTTAACGTAAAGAAGACAAAGATCATGACAACTGGCATAATCAACAGGTTCATCGTGGAAGGAGAAGAAATTGAAATCGTGAACAACTTTAACCTACTTGGATCAACTATCAATAAAGAAGCAACAAGAAGTCAAGAAATCAGACGACGCATTTCTCTTGGCAGAATGGCTATGAAAGACCTAGATAAGATTCTCAAGAGCAGAGATGTCTCTCTCCATACAAAGATTCGACTTGTTCAAGCCATGGTATTTTCAATAACATCATATGGATGTGAAAGCTGGACAGTGAAAAAGATAGACAGGAAGAAAATTGATGCCTTTGAATTATGGTGCTGGCGGCGAATACTGTGTATACCATGGACTGCCCAAAGAACAAACCAGTCGGTACTAGAGGAGATCAAACCTAAGCTTTCTTTAGAAGCTCAGATGACAAGACTTCGACTTTCATACTTTGGACACATCATGCGAAGAGAGAGATCATTAGAGAAAGACATCATGCTTGGCAAGATAGAAGGTAAACACAAAAGAGGAAGGCCAGCAATGAGATGGATCAATACAATAACAGCAGCTACGGGTACCAGTCTGTCAACAATGAGCCCGAACACAATGTAGGATAGCTATCCAGAGGGTCGCCATGAGTCGACTCTGACACAACGTCACTTAACAACATGATTTTACTAGTCTTTACCCTTTCTTCAATGAAACAAAGGAATATCCAATAGGCCATCCACAAATTATTTATGACAAATTTGGTCTTCCCACAAATTACTTTGGTTTTATAAGACCAAACATATACCCTCCACAAAAGCTCTTTTTCCCGGTGCTACCCATATGGGTGGGCAGTAAGCTTATGTTTCCTCTTTGTCATATGTGTGCTGACACATGACAATAGGAAATATGTGCCCACACGGATGAGGAGAGCGCTTTTGTGGGGACTTGGTGTATGGTGGAGATGAATGCAGCCATTGCAAAAGGGTATGTGGTTGTTGAAATCTATGAAATCTGGCATTTCGAGCAAAAATCTTTTCTGAATACATCAAAATGCACCTCTGTCAAAAAGAAGAGATTTTTGACTACCCCCAGTGATACAATGATACTGAAAAACAAAATTTGTACACATAAAATATCTAACAAAAAACATACATTACAAACTCAAGACATTGTGACAATTAAGACCATTGATTCACTTACTGAGGAGGCCGCGGGCAGGGTCCCAGCGGCCGACCCTAACCGGGCGCGCGGCCGGTGCGAGGACCCTGCGTGCGGCCATGGCTAATTTAAAGTCATTGGCTCCCGGCGGAGGCAGCCGTGCGGGAGCCAATCAGGGGGGAGCACGTCAGCGTGGTGGGTGGTTGGGCCCGGCGGGCAGCCTCCGCGTGGTCATTCATGGCGGAGGCTGCTCAGGGATGCCGGCTTCTTCTTCCCGCGGTGCGCGAGCCTCTTCTCGACGCGTTGGTTAGTGCGGGGAATGCGGAGGTGGGGAATGGGGCACTTTAGGTGTGTGGGCGGCTATGGTTGGCTCTTTGGCGGGGGCGGGGCGGGCAGGCGGGGGGGGCTGATGCCGCTTCCCGGGGCTTCCGCTGCTTCTCAGGGCTGTTTTTTACGCGGCTCCTTCGGTACGGGGCTCCCCTTTGCCCCTGCGGCCCGTTTCCGGGCGCCTCATTGGGTCATGTGCCTGGGTGGCGGTCGCTTGAGGGTGCTGGGGTTGGGGAGGGAGGCGCGCTCGATGTGCGCCGGCTCCGGTACCTGGCAGGGCGTGCTGGCCTCGGGGAGAGAGGGGGGCAGCTGACCGGCATCATGCTTGTGGGGTTTTCTTCAGGGGCTGCGCAGCTCCTTGCCCTGTCTGCTGGAGATCTTCCCATGCCGCGGTTGGGGAGCGGGCGGGGGGATGGTTGTGGACCCCATATTGGTGATGCCATTGGGTGGGGGTGGGGGTACGGCGTGGTTGAGGGCGGTGCACTGGAACCCACCTTTCCTCTGGGGGCCAGGTAGGCTAGCGGTGCCCAGCTCCGGGTTTGGGTGGCCGGAGGAGCCTAAGGGGGTGGGAGGGTGAACGGTGGGTGATGTGGGTAGAGGGGTGGGGGGTGGGGGTGGTGAACGGTGGGTGATTTGGGGGGAGCAGTGGGGGGAGCGAGGGGAGCTCTGGTAAGGGCAGATTGGCAGTCGGGTTGGTGGGCTGTTGGGTAGGGTGACACCTTTCTACTGCTGGCTGTTCTTTGGTTCGAGGTGCTTGGGTGGTGACTCGTGGGCATCTGTATGGGGGGCGCTGGCTTGGGGGCGGGCGGGATATGGCTAGATCGGTGGAGGGTGGGTACTGGCCACATGCATGATCTCTGGCAGTTCCCTCACCTTTCCCCGTCCCCCTTCCCCCTCCCCCTGTTTTTTGCTTATGCTTCCACAGGGGTCGGTGCAGAGGGCAGTGGATCAGACACGCTGACGGGTGCTGCCGTTGAGGCTTCCGGTGAGGCGCAGGCCGGCGCTCAGATCAGCCAGCTGTCAGCCTGGGCTGCTGCTGCGGTGGCTGCAGAGGCCGTGCGTCGGGTGAGTGGCGAGCCCACCGAGCGTGGGGTTGCCAGGTTGGGAAAGAGCGGGGCGGAGAGGTCGGGTGTGCAAGTGCGGGCGGCGTCATGGTACGGTGTTCTTGGTAGTGGGCATCCGTGGGTGAGCTGCTGAGGTGGGGTTGGATAGCGCAGGGTGGGTCCTGGGGGGGGGAGGGCCCTATCAGGGTTCTTTTCTCGGTGTGGTGGGAGGAGGTGTCGGAGCGACTTCGACGCCACATTGGCTGTCGGTCGGCTGGAGCCGCTCGAGGGAGAGCGGTGGAGGCGAAGACGGGGTGGGTTGCGAAGGTGACGTGCGGGGTTGTGAATTGGCAATCCTTTCAGCGCCTTGCCCTCTTGACTGCTTTTGGCATGCGCGGTTTCTGTATTGGAGGCATTCCGGCCGATCAATGGGGGGGCGTGGTGGCGCTGTGGTAGAAGGTTGGGGGCCAGTTGGAAGGGGACCGCGGGTTATCTTGGGGCACTCAAGATATATTCGCCTATGGCTGACCTGATTGTCTGCGAGGGCGGGCGTCGGATGCGGGGTGGCCGGGGAGGGCTGGACGATGCGGGTAGTGGTGGCGTTTGCCAGGGCGATGCGGGTGGTGGTGGCGGTTGTTCCTTTCACTCGTTCTCGACCTGTTTCCAGTGGTCAGCCGGAGCGGGGGGGGGGGTCGGTGACGCGTGTGGGAGGTTCCATCAGTCATCCTCCCCATTTCCAGACGGCTAATCTCGCACTTTGGCACGGTTTGTGGTGGAGGGCATTCCTCCTCCCGGCGTGGTTCAAAATGGGCCAACGGCGCCTGGGGATTGGCCCTCAAACCCTGCGGCTTTGGGCAGTCGGGCTCTGGGCGGTCGGGCTCTGGCTCCGTTACGTGGGATATTTTGTAATGGGGGTTTTGCGGTATCCGGGTGGCAGGATAGGATTGTACTGGGGGTTTGGTTTCCGTTTGAATTTGTGATTCCAAGGCAGGGCGCGGTGGTGGTGCCTAGTACTCGGAATCTTGCTCGGGCAATGGGGGACGGTGCAGGGATCGGGTTGGGCCGTATTGCTGGATGAGGTTGAGATTGCCTTGGCCTTTCGCCTGTTGTTGATGCATTCCTCGGTGTTTCCTGGAGGGGCTTCCTTTTCCAGGGGCAGCTTTGGACAACTGTTGGCCGAGGTGCTGCTCAGTCTCCGGTGTGTGTTTTCAATGCTTAGTACCTTCCTGCAGTGGGGTGGGAGTGGTTCATTAGTGGTTGTTTTGGTTTGTGGGGCGGCTTCGATGGGGAGTGCTTGGAGATGTTCAGCGGGTTTGCAGAGTTCTCGCGGATCTTCAGTGGGCATTGGTGGAGGGCATGGCCGTTGGTCCAGCGAGGAGAATACCTTTAGGTAGTGGACTTGGGCTCGGTGGACCGGGCGGCTCACCTGCTGCAGAAACAAGTTGCCGGTTTGGGGGGATTTGGTGGATCCTGTGTTGGCGTCTTTCAGGGTGATTTTGCGGGGCCGGCAAGCGTTGCTGGGCTCGTTGCTTTTGCGAGCCGTGTGATGCCGAGGGGTAGGTTGTTTCACAGCCGTTGGCTGTTTTCACGGGGGGGGGTGTACATTTCGCAGCACCTGATTGGGGTCGCGGAATCATGTGGACGGAGTTTCGGCCCTTGAGTCGTTCTTGGCCCATGTCGACGGGACCTCGGTTTTGCTGTGGGGGGTGGTGTCCCGTGAGGGGTAGCAGCTCTGCACGGATGCGGCAGAGGGACCCGGGTGGGGAGTGTACTTTGGCAGGCCTGGTGCGCGGTCGGTTGGCCGCAGTCTGGGCAGGTATTGGGTTGACTGCCAATATCTCCTTCCTGGAGCGGTTTTGGAGTCCTGGCCGGATTGGCTCCGTGACCGTGCGATGGTATGGTGTTGTGGTAATGCGGCTGTCGGCAGTGTGGTCCATCATGCCTCCCGCAGTGGTTGGCCGGCAGCGGGTCTAATGAGGGAGGTGATGTTGGCGTCTCTACAGTTTCGGCATTGCGGCTGTGGGCAGTGTGGTTTCATCCTGCCTCCTGCTGGAGTTTTGCTGGTAGCGGGTCTTAAGAGGAGGGAGGGTTGGCGTCTCTACAGTTGCAGGTGTCGGAGAAGGCCTGACATGCTCCTGGTTGTTTTGCCGAGGTTGGCGATGCTCTTTCTCGGTTTCGGTGGGGGGGGTTTCGGGCTTTGGTTGTGGAGCGGACAAGGAGGGATCAAGGGTCCCGGGGAAATTATGGAGCACTGGCCTTGGAGATAGCCTGAGTTTTCTGCAGAGTCGGTATCACTGGGGCCGTGGTCTGGGTGTCCGCGGAGTTGTGACTAGGTGGTGCAATTTGGTCGCGCATGGGTGTCAAACGGCAGCATTGCTTGGCGGATATATGGTGTTTGCTAAGGGTGTGGGGGTTTTTGGTGCATTTGCAGTTTGGACAGTTGCACATTTGCGAAGGTAGTGGGGTGGGGATCACTAGTTGGGGGATTCGCATCTTGCAGGTTTTTGCGGGGGGGGTGCGTGCTTGGCCCTCTCCTCGGGATCCGAGGCGGACCCTCATGCGTGATATGCCGCTATGGTTCTTTGCGGCGGGACTGCTTATGGCTGAGGCCGCCCGGTTTTGGGCAGTTTTTTGTCTTGCCGTTTTCGGAGTTGGTGGTGGATTCGGTTTTGAAGGGGGAAGGGGGGGGCTTCATCGGCCCCATGTTTGGGTTTCGGGGCGCTTCGGAATGTTTTGGCAAGTGTCAGGCTGATCAGTGGGGAAACGATCGTGCGTGCGTTTAAGTGGGCTGAAGGCTTGGTGATGTGCCCGGTGGCTGCCGTGCGGCAATACCTGCAGGGCGGCTGGGGTTTTGTGTTGGGTGTGAAAGTATGACCTGTTTCAGGTGCCCGAGGTTCAGATGCCCAAGGTGGTTAGGCTGGCGCTGCGTTTGGTGAGTGGAGAGCCTACGCATTTTGCGCTGCGCTTTTTTCACTTCGTGGTCGCTGCACTGGTCACATGGTGCACTAGCAGCCGGCACTCTCGGGTGTTGGGGATTTTGTGCGGCTGTGAGGGCTGCAGGGGGGGGTGGGGTTGGGGGTGTCCTTGTTTATTCATTTTGCGGGTGGGGGCCTGTAGGCTGCTGGATGTTGAGGATTGGTCACTCCGCCGTCCAAGGTGCAGGACGGCGAACTGTGGCGGGGCAGGTGGACGCCACTTTGGGGGTTATCCCGTTTTTTTGGGGGCTGTATCATGGCTGGGTGAGCACGGACCCCGCGGGTTGCAGCGACTTCCTTTGCTACAGCGCCAAGGCTTGATCGGGGCGGCCTGCAGTGGAGGCATCGCCCTGGTTCCTTGTCATGCCGGCATCTGCTTTGAGCGGCGCGTGAGAATTTGGTGGGTTTACAGATGTTTTGAGTACTTCTGCTGGGGGTCTGCAATTGTTTCATGGCCTGCATGCTGGAGGCCAGCGGCGTTGGTCGCGGGGGCTGGTTAACCGTGTTGCTCTATGTGGTCGCTGGGTTGGCCGACCTGGGGGTTTCCGATGCTGCATTCTCGGGTGGGGGGTTGCGCCCGCGGCTTTATGGGGGATTGGGCAGTTGTCACCTGTCGGGATGGCTCTGTTCCTTTCTGACTGATGGAAGGCCTTGGAATAGGTGTTCGTTGGGATGCTCACTGGTCGCAGCTTGGCGTTGGGGGGGCGGCACAGGAACAAGGTTGTCACCTGTGCCGGTGGCGGGATCCCGGAGGTTTCCGGGGCCCGGAGCCTCAGGCTACACTTGGGCGGGGTGCCCCTGACCCGGTCAAACCCTGGTCGACTTTTGCTAATAGCATGGCGAAGTCGGGGGAAGGGTCAAGCCATCATAACCCCACACTTTGATTTTGCAAATATAATCCTTAATGGCATCACAAAGCAAAATATTAAAAAGATACAACTAACTCAGAACATAGCAGCAAGAATAATAATGAATATAAACTCAATAGAGCATATCACACCGATCCTGGCTGAACTTCATTGGCTACCCATTTACAGCAGAATAAAATACAAAATTATTTTAACCACATTTAAACTAATAAATAACTTAGCACCATCTGTACTCAATACACTCATTAACGTAGAAATAGATAAACGATCACAAAGGAGCAGAAATACAAACACTATAGCAGTTCCAAAAGATTACACAAAAGCTAGAAAACAAACCAACAAGAGGGCCTTCTCCCATTCGGCACCTATCCTATGGAATAATCTGCCTGACAACATTCGCCAACTATCAGACATAAAGGAATTTAGAAAAAAATTAAAAACCCATTTATTCTCTCTACACTACAATACACTACCTAATCAGAAAACACAAAGAGACACAGGTTAACAACCATACTACAATACTACATAACACACAACAGATAATAACATAACCACACAATACTTAACCATACCACACTTATATACAGTTGACAATTCTCCCAATTTATAATTATGTGATTTGTCACATTTAAAATATTTTATGCATCACAATTTTGATCCATGATATAATTTGTAAGTACCTATAATGTAAATACGTTCTAACATTTTACTGTTCAAATGTTATATTGTTACTTGTAAATAGTTCCACCTGTTCTGTGTAAAACGACTAGGTATGCTCTTTCACATACCATATAACTTACTGTTCCTTGTAAACCGCACTTGATACTTGGGAAAGAGCGGTATAGAAATAATTGTTAAATAAATAAATAAAATAAATAAATAAATCTGATTTCTGCAGAAAAGAGGGGGTGCTTTTGCATGCAGACTAGATTAATGTAAACCCAGCTAAGCATCAAATAGCAAAACTTTTCTTAAATTCTCTGTGAGATAAATTTGGTCAAAAGAACAAACCTACCTATCACAAGCATGGCTGCTTTTTGCCATCGCTTTTTTGCCCGTATCGGCAAAAAGCCACTGCTTTCTGAAATACTACTGATGATACTGCCCACCTTCCCCTCCCAAGACAGAATCGGCAGCAGCTGGGGGGACGGTGAGGACAGGTTTTCTAGTGGTCTATCTGCACCTTGATAACACTTGTTACAAAAATGATAGTGCCAGACAGGAAAAATACAAATCAGTGATACAGTAATTGTACTAGAGAAAACAGACAGCAAATTTGACCTCAAAAAGGAAGGAGAAATCAAGCGCAAATCAAAAGAAATTTATACAATTATGCTGTAAGTTAATTAGCAATAGTAATATAACGGAACTACATTATATAACTGTGAATTTCAAGAACACTTAAAAAGATTTTGGTGTGCTAGACATTATTCCCACAGGAGATGGAGCTGGGGTTTCAGACAGCTTAGCATTCAGAAACAATGAAAGCTGTTGTGGCTCAAAAAACCCCATATCTAGCCTCTTTATACTTCATCCAGCATTTACAGGGTAGCATAAAAACAAACCCCCCCCCCCCCCCCCCAGCTGTATCACCCTAGGATTCAATAGAAAAAACGGCTTCCTCCTCTTCTGTGTTAATTTTGTCACAACAGGAAAGAAATGGAGCGGGCAAGCCATGAACTGAGTCTCTTTTGCTCTGAAAAACATCTTCGTCAGCCAATCCCGATCTGCAGGGGCAGCAGAATACCTTTTTGGTTGAGGAGTCAAACAAACCAATCTCCAGCCCTACTCCTAAACTCTCTATTCCTGAATCCTGTGTTGGGTAAAATATTGGTGGGGCCATGGCTCCTGTAGCCCAACCCTTTCCACTGTCTATCTGGTTCTAAAGCACAAGGGATCAAGAGTAACAATTGAGATTTGTCCAGCATCTGAGCCTTCCAGGAAGGCAATCCATTCCAAACTATCAGTGTCAATTGCACAAGTCACCCCCGTTCTTTAGCCTCTTTATTTTTCGTAGACAGTAAACAAAAAGCTCTAGATCGAAGGGGTACCATTTCCACAGGAATCTTTAGGATAGTGGTGGCAAATCTTTTAGACATTTACACAAGGAAAATGGACAGAATTAGAGGAAAATTCAGAAGCTGTAAATTCCTCCTCTTAACGCTATTCTCCAATGCCTCTAACTTTCTATGTATGTCAGCAGAGTCCTGCATAAAGGCCTTCTCACTAGTTTGGGATACTCGTACCATCATCTAGGCTTGAAACATGATGTTTAACCTCCAAAATGTTTTGTTGTAATTCTACAACTGCCGAAGCAGGACCATTCATCTTTTGAAATAAGGGAGAAGTCTCTCTCAAAAAATTCCACAATTCTTTTAACACATGCCATCCCTAAATCAGATTCAAAATTGACTACTCCACAGAAAACGTTAACTTTCTGGACACCACAATTTCCATCAACAATGGCAAAATACAGATATCCATTTACAGGAAACCAACTGATAGATGCAGCTACATTCACAACTCTAGCTTTCACCCTGCAAATACAAAAAAGGCCATCATACACAGCTAAGCAACACAGTTATCACCGCATATGCTCTGATCTAAAAGACAGAGGATAAGCACCTCCAAAACCTGGCTGCATCCTTCGAACAAAAAGGTTACTGTCCCAAAATCATCTCCAAGAAGATTGCCACTTCACTCAAAACACCCAGAGACAACTTACTACAATACAGAGAAAAGAGCCTCTAAAAGAGTCCCTCTTATAGTAACATACAACACAGAGCTGGAAAAACTGAAAACCATCAGAAAAGACTTACTGCAGAAAGATGAATTACTAAGAGAGGTATTTCCTGATGCCCCAATATTGGGCAATAAAAGGGCCAGATAAAGAGTAGTGATCCAAACAATGCTTGGATGAATGATCAATTGCATGTAAAACCAATAAGACAGTGGCAAAAAAGTGAATGCATAAGGAGTTATTAATAATCCAATTGTAATTAAACTAAAGGGATTGTGAAGAATACTTAATATGTGAGCACATTTTTCCCCATGTCTTTAATTGTTGTATTGTTTTAACATATTTTATGTCCCAGATATTTATTTTTGATACATATTTTATAATTAGTTTTTACTTCCCCTCCTTTTGTGGCTTTAACGAAGTCCATTAGCAATTTTGCTGTTTGTAATTTTTATTTTTTTTATACTTTCCATTGTGCATCACCTGCTCTTAAATTTTGCATATAGTTTATACAATTGCATCTGTACTTTTTATAAGGATCCTTTCCCTTTACCTTACATTTGCCGTTCGTTATTTGCATAGCGCTCCTGAGGAGTTTTATATTTACTCTCTATGTAATGGGAGTGTCTTGTCATTGTTTGGATGTGCTATGTCTAGTCCATTCACTGTGTGGACTTTCAATAATGTATGCCTAGGATTTTTAATGATTTGAATATATTTCTATAATTTGTACATTGATTTTTATGTTGTGCATAGTTTTTACCTGACTGCAGTTTCCTTTACAATGCAAATGCTTACTTGCAACAATTTCACTACTTTTTATTTTGCCTTTTCTCTCATACAGTTTTACAATTATAGTTCTTAAATTAAGTAAGCACACCATATCTGTTCGATAAATGGCGTTCAGCTCATTTATGTTTTTTAACTATAAGATCTCCATTGCTTAAAAACTAAGCATGTAATCGCCATAATTGTAGGACATCATTAAATTTTTCTTTCAGATAGTTGAGTCTGGCCTTTTTCTACCATCTACTTTTACTCTCTATTCCATTCCACCTTAAGTTGTTGTGGCGCCAAAGATAATCATTTAAATAGTTCTTTATCTTTATCTTTATTTCTTAATTTGATATACCGCTTTGGTCGAAACATAAAAGCGGTTTACAATAGTAAAAGACTACGCACCCTGACTATAAGAAAAAGAACGCCATAGTACGATAGAAAAGGGGGAAAAGGACAGCGCAAAAGACACAACACGTATATCAGACACATACAAAACAAAACTCAGGGAGGGACGGCAAGAGGGAGGTCAAAGGCTTGCTGAAATAAGTGGGTTTTCAATAGCTCCTTAAACTTTGGGTAAGAGGATTCCAAACGGAGGGAGGATGGGAGGGCGTTCCAGAGAGCAGGACTGAGAAAAAAGAAGGCTGAGCGACGGGTTTGTTCCAGATGCGCCTGAGATGGAGAGGGCAAAGACAGACGATTAGTATGAAGGGAGCGAAGCTGGCGGTATGGTGTGTGGAGAGAGATGAGATTGCAGAGGTACAGAGGTTGGCTTGCTCATTCGTTTACGCACTACTTCATATTGGTTGCTCTTTTTGGATGTGGTTCATGCAAGCTTCCCTTTCTCCAGGATCTTTCATTTGTACCTGTGATATTTTTATTGCCTGTTCTTCAAATAGTGAACAACATAAGATATGCCATACTGGATCAAACCAAGGTCCATCAAGCCCAGTATCATGTTTCCAACAGTGGCCAATCTAGGTCATATGTACCTAGCAGTTTCCCCAAAAGACACAGGTTCCACAATGCTTGAATTGGGACAAGCAGTGATATCCAGGATCCCTTTTAATAATGGTTTATGGAAATTTCCTCCAGGAACTTGTCCAAACCTTTTTTAAACCCAGCTGCACTAATAGCTTTTACTACATCTTCCAGTAACAAATTCCAGAGTTTGATTACACGTTCAGTGAAAAAAATATTTTCTCTTATTAGTCTTAAATAGGTTGGTTACCCTGTAGCTTCATTGCATGTCCCCTAGTCTTTCTATATTTTGATGATGTAAACAATCAATCTACGTTACCCGTTCCACTCCATTCATTAATTTATAGACCTCTATCATATCTCCCCTCAGCTGTCTCTTTTCCAGGTTGAAGAGCCCTAACATTTTTAGCCTCTCTGCATAGGAGTATCCTCCCATCCCCTTTGCCATTTTGGTGGCTTTTCTCTGAACCTTTTCTAATAACGCTATATCCTTTTTAAGATACGCGACCACAATTGCACAAAATATTCAAGGTGTGGTCGCACCATGGAACGATACAGAGGCATTATAATATCCTTTGTTTTATTTTCCATTACTTTCCTTATGATACCTAGCATTCTATTTGCTCTCTTGGCTGCCGCTGCACACTAGGTGGAGGGTTTTAACATGTTATCCAAGATGACACCTAAATCTTTTTCCTGGGTTGTGGTTCCTAATATGGAACCTTGCATCGTGTAACCATAGTTTGGGTTGTTCTTTCCTAGGTGCATAACTTTGCACTTGTCCACATTAAATTTCATCTGCCATTTTGATGCCCAGTCTTCCAATTTATCAAGATCCTCTTGCAAATTTCCACAATCCTCATGGATTTTAACAACTTTAAATAGTTTTGTGTCATCTGCAAATTTGATAACCTCACTCGTTATTCCCATTTCCAGGTCATTTATGAATATGTTAAAAAGCAGCGGACCCAGCACAGATTCCTGGGGTACTTCACTATTTACCTTCCTCCATTAGGAAAATTGGCCATTTAGCCCTAACCTCTGCTTTTTATCTTTTAACCAGTTCCTGATCCACAATAGTACACTGCCTCCTATCCCAAGACTTTTTAGTTTTGCCAAAAGTCTCTCATGAGGGACCTCGTCAAAGGCTTTCTGAAAGTCCAGATACACTATTATATCAACCGACCCACCTTTGTCTACTTGTTTATTCACACCTTCAAAAAGACATAACAGATTAGTAAGATAAGATCTTCCTTGTCGAAAGCCATGTTGGCTGTTTCCCATTAAGTCATGACTATCTACATGTTGAGTAATTTTGTTCTTTATGATGGTTTCTACCATTTTTCCCGGTACTGATGTCAGGCTCACCGGTCTGTAGTTTCCCGGATCACCCCTGGAAACCTTTTTAAAAATTGGTGTTACATTGGCCATCCTCCAATCTTCAGGTGTTACAGATGATTTAATGATAGTTCACAGATTACTAATAGCAGGTCTGCAATCTCATATTTCAGTTCTTTCAACAACCTTGGATGTATACCATCCGATCCAGGTGATTTGCTACTCTTCAATTTATCAAATAGTTGTAATATATCTTCCCAGTGTATCAATATTTTTTTCAATTCTTACGCAGTATCACCTTTACATACCACTTCAGTCATGGGTAACATCCCTACATCTTCCTCAGTAAAGACTGAAGCAAAGAATTCATTCAGTCTCTCCACTATGGCTTTCTCCCCTCTTAGTGCCCCTTTTACCCCTCTATCATCTAATGGTCCAACTGATTCTCTCACAGGTTTTTTACTACGAATGTACTTGAAAAAGTCTTTATTATGTGTCTTTGCTTCCACAGCAAGATTCTTCTCAAATTCTCTCTTTGCCTGCCTTATCAATGCCTTGCATTTAACTTGCCAGTGTCTGTGCCAGTTTTCATCATTCGGCTCTTTTTTCCATTTTCTGAAAGATTCTTTTTTGGCAACAGCCTCTCTGACCTCACCTTTAAACCATGCTGGCAGTTTTTTGGACTTCCTTCCACTTTTCTTAAAGCATGGAATATAGCTGGTCTGGGCTACCAAGATAGTATTTTTAAACAACACCCAAGCTTGATGTAAGTCTTTAACCTTTGCAACTGCTCCTTTTAGTTTTTTCTTAACTATTTTCCTCATTTTATCATAGTCTTCCTTTCGAAAGTTAAAAGGTAGTACTGTGGATTTTCTTACCATCCCTCCTACATTAATTAAATCAAACGCAATCATGCTATGATCACTATTGCCAAGTGACCCAAACAACCTTATCTGTTGCACCAGATCTGGTGTTCCACTAAGGACTAGGTCCAAAATGTTTTCCCCTCTGGTCGGTTCATGAACCAGCTGCTCCAAGAAACAGTCATTTATTTCATCTAGAAACTTTATCTCCCTAGCACATCCTGTCATGACACTGACCCAGTCAATACCGGGGTAATTGAAATCACCCATTATTATTACTGTGCTGTAACTTTTGTTAGCTTCTCTGATTTCTTTGAGCATTTCATCATCCATTTGTTCATTCTGGCCAGGCAATCGATAGTACATCCCCACTCCCATTGCGTTCCCCTTCTTACATATAATTTCAAACCATTGAGATTCTACAGCAAATTTTGTTTCCTGCAAAACTTTAATCCTTTGGGACTCAATGTCCTCTCTGACAGAGCGCAACCCCTCCACCAATTTGATCTGCTCTATCATTACGATATAGTTTGTACCCAGCTATCATAGTGTCCCACTGGTTGTCCTCCTTCCACCATGTCTCTGAGATACCATCATATCTAACCTCTCATTTAGCGCTATATATTCTAACTCTAGCATATTCAGACTTCTAGCATTTGCATACAAACATTTTAGAGGCTGTATTTTATTTATATTAATCTGGTTATCGGTAGGCGGGGGTGATTTGGAATCTTTAAGCTCTGTCTGCTCCGTACTCAACTGCATTTGGGCTACTTTTGTCTTTATTGGAACCTCTCTGCTGATATGCCCTAACTTCATTCTTTTGGTAGTATTCTTCAATGATACATTGTTCTGAACCATGTGCTCTTGAGCAACTGCCGGCTCTCCCCTATTATCTAGTTTAAAAGCTGCTCTATCTCCTTTTTAAAGGTTAATGCCAGCAGCTTGGTTCCATCCCAGTTAAGGTGAAGCCCATCCCTTCGGAAGAGTCCCTCCTTTCCCCAGATTGTTCCCCAGTTCCTAACAAATCCAAAACCCTCATCCTTGCACCATCGTCTCATCCACGTATTGAGACTCTGGAGCTCTGCCTGCCTTTTAGGTCCTGCGAATGAAACGGGAAGCATTTCAGAGAATGTTACTCTAGAAGTTCTGGATTTCAACTTCCTATCTAAAAGCCTAAATTTTGCCTCCAGAAGCTCCCTACCACATCTTCCTATATCATTGGTACCAACATGCACCAAGACAATAGACTACTCCTCAGCACTAAGTCCTTGCCTAGGTGGCACATGAGATCCACTACCTTCGCACCAGGCAGGCATGTTACCAGGCGATCCTCATGTCCACCAGCCACCCAGCTATCTACATGCCTAATGATCGAATCACCTACTATAATGGCTGTCCTAACCCTTCCCTCATGGGCACATGGCCCTGGAGAAACTTCATCAGTGTGAGAGGGTTTTACATCACCTGGAGGACTTCCTGCCAGGGTGATGCTCTCCTGTCACGTGACTTCTCTCCTCCATGGCAACAGGGATGCTGCCAGACTGGAGGTGGGACTTCAGGACTATATCCCTAGAGGTCTCGTCTATTTACCTCTCTGTCTTCTTTATGTCCTCCAAGTCTGTTACTCTAGCCTCCAGAGATTGGACTTGTTCCCTGAGAGTAAAGAGCTCCTTGCACCTAGTGCACACGTAAGACCCCTCACCAACTGGAAGAAAATCATACATGTGACACTCAATGCAAAAGACTGGAAAGCCCCCATCTCGCTTCTGGACTGCTGTCTGCAACTTAGTTTTTAAGGTTGTGTTTAGATATTTAAGTTCTTTACTTACTAAGGGTTGCTGGGGATACTTATACTAATAAAAGTATACCTAATACATTTAATGTACTTTGTTCACCTGAAACTTAGGGGTCTGTTTACTAAACATTCCTAATGTGCGGGGCCGCGGTAGTGTGCCTGTGCCATATAAGGAGTGGGCGGTTCAGGCAGAGAAAAGAAAAAAAACGGGAGTAAGCGATCGCACATTTGCGCGGGGCGCTATTGTGCGCCGTGCACAATAGTGCGTGGGAAGGCTAAGTGGCGCCCTGATGGGCATACATAAAGGAGCAGAGCCGTAGTACAATGGTTAAGACACTGACCAATGGTGCAGAGATCAGGGGTTCAATCCCCCACAGTGCCCAATGAAGAAGGCTCACTGAGGCAGTGTGTATTATGGGGATGAGTGCTCTAGGGGGCAATCTATTTTTATTTCAGTTATCACTACTAGCAAACGCACTCACAAAGCGTGTTAACATAAGGCGGCCCATAAGGCACATGTTAAAGTTCACTGTCCGCCAAGGCACCCTTGAATGTCCCCTATAGGGCACCATATATGTTGCGTCACAGGATAATGTATAGTGCACCTTATATGGACGGCAACCATAAGGTGCCCTATAGGGTGCCCTATAAAGCACCCTCAGAGGCACCTTATGGGTACAGTACACTGAGGGTGTGTTTGATGGCAGCAACATATGTACATTAAATCTAAAAAAAGCTTTGGACAACCCTATCAAATAACCCCACTGTGGGCTCGAACCCATTACTGCTGGCTCCACAGGCAGTGAAGTAACCATTGGGCTACAGCTATATAGCTGCCAGCAAGCCCCTGGCTGGCTGCAGAGAGCCTGCATGTCACCACACAGACAGTCTGCTGTGGGAACCAGGATAGGGTTAGGCCACCCATACCCATGATGCACTGCACATGCAAATCAGCTGTCCACAGATGAACACAAGATGGGGAATGCACCCCAACAGCTCCCCGGCCTGGTAGGGGGACGTGTCCGTGTGCACCCACACAGCACCTTGGCCTGGTAGGAGGTACTGACCGGGTGTTTAATTTGCACAGAGTAGCTACACACAGTCACACTGTGCGGGAACTGTGCTCACCCTGAGTGTGCGATGAGGCGCCCTGGACCAGGTCCACAGCACCCTCCATGGCAGAGCTCCAAAACAGTTGTAATTTATTTATTTATTTATTTATTTAACAGTATTTCTAAACCGCCTTATCTTAATAATCAAGGTGGTATCACAGCAAGCAATCAGGTAAAGTGTGTGTGTTGTACATGCAGTGAGGATGAAACTTAGTTGTGTGAGGGCTGTGTTGGGTGCTTGATTTGTTTGAGCTATGTACAAGGTGGGCTATTTACAGTGGTGCTAAAAACACATTTTATATACATACAGTTGTTTAGGAGGATTGGAGTGCTGTTATCCATTCTCTTAGGCTATGTGATGTGACCATAGTGCTCTATGAACAGCATGGTTTTCAGTTGTTTTCTGAAGTCTTTGAGGTCTGGAGTTGCCCTTAGATCGTCCGGTAGATTGTTCCATATTGTTGGAGCAGCCATGGAGAGAGCTCTGTCTGTTGTGTCCTTGCGTGTGTGCTTGTATTCATTTGGGGTACTGACTCGGTTGCGTGTTTGACTTCTTCTAGGACGTGCGCTGGTTTCCGGTTGTATGAGTGTGTGGAGGCTGTTGGCTGATGTGTGCTCTTTTATCTTAAATAGGTTTATGATGGTCTTGTATCTGATGCGAGCACTGATTGGGAGCCAGTGTAAGTCCTTTAATGTAGGTGTGATGTGCCCCTGCCTAGCGGCTCCGGATATGATTCGAGCTGCAGTGTTTTGTGCCAGCTGGAGTGGTTTGAGAGCTTGTTTTGGTAGTCCAAGGTATATCGGATTGCAGAAGTCCAGTATTGGGGTTATCAGTGCTTGACAGACGGTACGGAAGTGTTCTGGAGCGAGGAGTGGTTTCAGTCTCCTGATGATTCGCATCCTGTAGTAGGCCTTTTGTATTGTTTTGTCTATGTGTGGTTTGAGGTTGAGTTTACTGTCCAGAGTAACCCCAAGGTATCTCACCTCTGATCTTATCGGTATCGTGGTGCTTTGTATCTTTATGTTTGGTGGGTGTATGAAGCTTTGGTTCCGAGTGATGATTAAAGCTTCGGTCTTGTTGTAGTTTATTGCGAGGTTGTTGTTTTGGCACCACTTCGCCATTTGGGTAAGGCAGTCTGTTATCTTAGAGAAGTCCGGGTTGTCGATTGATATCGGGGAGTATACCATGATGTCGTCTGCGTATATTGTGTATTGGATGTTGTTCTCTTTCATAATGTTGCATATTGGTTGGATGTAGATGTTAAAAAGGAGTGCTGAGAGTGCGGATCCTTGCGGTACTCCTTGTTGTACGTTTATGGGTCGGGAGGTGTCATGTCCCACCTTGACCTGTAGCTGTCTTTCGGTTAGGTACGAGTGGAACCATTTCAGAGTGGTACCGTGTATACCAGTGTTCTTTAGTCTCTCCAGGAGCATATTGTGGTCAACTGTGTCGAAAGCTGAGGAGATGTCGATGAAGATCATTATAATTCCATTCCTGGTGTTGTCAATTATTCTTATGATGCTGTCGAAGAGGTAGATCAGTAGGGTTTCGACTCCATGGTTGGGACGAAATCCGTGTTGGTTGTCGTCGAGAGTTCCGTGTTCGTCAATGTGTTCCTGAAGTTGTAGTTGAACCGTCTTTTCGATTATTTTTGCGAGGAAGGGTATGCTGGAGATTGGTCGGTATGCTGCTGGGTCCTTTTTGTCGAGAGTAGTTTTCTTTGTGATTGGTCTTACTGAGGCAAGCTTTAATTGCTGTGGCATGAGTCCTTGAGTGAGTGAGTTGTGTACCATTTTATGAATGGTTGGTATGAGGCTTGATTTGGTGGCTTTGACCCATGACACTGGGCAAGGGTCTGTAGGAGCAGTGCTTGTGTTGATTGTGGAGATGATGTGGGATATCTGTTCTTTTGAGGGTGAGTAGAATGTGCCCCAGGTTTTGGGGTGTACGTTCGTTCTGGTGGTTCCACTGGGTGTTGTGCGCTCTGTGGAGTGAAATTTGTCTTTGATGTGGTCGGCGAATTTCTGTGGATCCATTTGTATTTCTCTTTCTGCTGCTTGCTCTTTTGTCAGGGTTTTTACTATTTCGAAAAGTTCTCTGGGTTTGTTGATGGAAGAATTTATCAGGTTTGTGTGGAATTCTCTCTTTGATTGGTTGATGTGTTCATTGTATTGTTTTTGCTTTGTTAGGTAAAGATGTTGGTCGGAAGTAGTTTTGTTTTTTCTCCATCTCCGTTCAATTTTCCTGAGCTCCCTCTTTTCCTGTCGTATTTTTGCTGAGTACCATGGTTTGTTTTGTCTCTTGTTGTGGTGTTGATTCTTGGTCCTGTCAACGGATGGTTTGGCGGCGTTAGCTAGAACGCTGTTCCAGTTGGAAACTTGTTCCTCCAGGTCCTCTGAGTCAATGTTCAAGTGTTGTATTGTGTCCTGTATGAATTCGTCCTTGTCAAAGGACTTGAATCGTCTTTGTGTGTGTGGGATGTTCGCTCTTTCGCTTGTCCGGTCTTCTTGTGATTGCAGTTTCGTCTCAATTAAGTAATGGTCAGACCATGGTACTGGGGTGATGGTGGGTGTAGAGATTAGGTCTCTTGAAGTTAGGTAGTTTGATGCGAAGATGAGGTCTGGGGATGATCCAAGTCTGTGTGTTGGTGCATTGACTATCTGTGTGAATTGAAGTGAGGTCATTGCCTGAAGGAAGGCCTCTGCATCTTTTGTATTGGCAGACTTAAGGTTGAAGTCTCCGATTAGTAGTGCTGGTTTGTTGTTTGTTGTTATGGCACAGGCTTCTTCGAGTGTGAAGGCTAGTTCGTCAGGTGGAGCACGGGGTGCTCTGTAGGTTAGGCAGATTGCAATATTCTTGTTCTTGATGCTAATTGTGTTACACTGCTGTGTATCTGTGAGGTTCTGTGTCTTGAACTTGAGTTCTGTTTTTGCTATTATTAGGACTCCTCCTCCACGCTTGTGGGTGCGTGGGCAGTTGTATGCTGAGTAGTTGTTCGGTACTAGTTGGTTGAGTAGTACACTGTCGGTAGGGTTGAGCCATGTCTCTGTGATGCATATTATGTCGGGCTGTCGCTCTTCTATGTGGTCTACCAGAGTGTGTATCTTGTTGCAGATGGATCTGGCGTTTATGAGCTCAATTGTTGTTGTCTTTGTGGAAGAGGTTGTTGCTACATGTGCTTCCTTTGAGCCGGTGTTGGGGTTTGATTTGTGTCTGTTTGGTCTCTTTGCTTGGGAGGTTGCGAGTGTCTCTTTGTGTGTGTGTTGTGGACCGAGATATGGCAGTGCAGTTGGGGGGTACCATGGTGTGTTTGTTTGGGGGTAGTGGAGGTGTGTGGTCGGTGGGAGGAGTTGTGTGACTAGAAGGTATAGAGGGAGGAAGTATGTGGTGTGCATGTTGGTAGTTTGTGATGTTCTGATAGGGTGACGCCTGTCTCCTTAGGTCTTCGTCTGTTGTTTGCTTTTGGGGAGAGCTGTACTTGTTGCGGGAGCTTGTCCCGGGGATGTGGAGCTGGATCTGTTGCGGTGCGGGAGCCTGTCCCGTGGAGGGAGCCTGTCCCGTGGATGTGGAGCTGGATCTGTGGCGGTGCGGGAGCCTGTCCTGTGGATGTGGAGCTGGATCTTTGGCGGTCGCCTTGGTGCAGGAGCCTGTCCTGTGGAGGGAGCCTGTCCCGTGGATGTGGAGCTGGATCTGTGGCGGTCGCCTTGGTGCAGGAGCCTGTCCTGTGGAGGGAGCCTGTCCCGTGGATGTGGAGCTGGATCTGTGGCGGTCGCCTTGGTGCGGGGGCCTGTCTCGTGGATGTGAAGCTGGATCTGTCGCGGTGCGGGAGCCTGTCCCGTGGAGGGAGCCTGTCCCGTGGAAGTGGAGCTGGATCTGTGGCGGTGCGGGAGCCTGTCCCGTGGAGGGAGCCTGTCCCGTGGATGTGGAGCTGGATCTGTGGCGGTCGCCTAGGTGCAGGAGCCTGTCCTGTGGAGGGAGCCTGTCCCGTGGATGTGGAGCTGGATCTGTGGCGGTCGCCTTGGTGCAGGAGCCTGTCCTGTGGAGGGAGCCTGTCCCGTGGATGTGGAGCTGGATCTGTGGCGGTCGCCTTGGTGCAGGAGCCTGTCCTGTGGAGGGAGCCTGTCCCGTGGATGTGGAGCTGGATCTGTGGCGGTCGCCTTGGTGCAGGAGCCTGTCCTGTGGAGGGAGCCTGTCCCGTGGATGTGGAGCTGGATCTGTGGCGGTCGCCTTGGTGCGGGGGCCTGTCCCGTGGATGTGAAGCTGGATCTGTCGCGGTGCGGGAGCCTGTCCCGTGGAGGGAGCCTGTCCCGAGGATGTGGAGCCGGGTCTGTGGCGGTCGCCTTGGTGCGGGGGCCTGTTCCGTGGGGGGGAGGCGGAGCTTTTATGGAGTGGGGAGGCCGGAGCTTTTATGGAGTGTGTTGTCGAAGAGGGTGTTTGGTAGTGTGTGATGTATTATGTTCTGTGAGAGTTTTACTTGCGGTTTTGCTGTCCTCCACGGTCTGCTCCTCTGTCGGGATCCGTTGGTATGCAGTCGGTGCTGCTGAATTCCTGGGATATTTCCTTCTTTTCGCCTCCGTGCCGCGCCTAAGGGCCACGCCAAAGGGCCCTCTGGCGAGGCCCTCAGGCGCGGGCCCGCCAGGCGCGGGCGCGCCCTGCAGGGACGCCGCTTTTATCCCCGGCAGCTGCTTCTTCTTTCGGGCTCCCACCGCCCGGATTGGGCGGGAGCTGGAGAGGGGGTGGAGACTCCCGGCAGCGGCGTCTCTGCAGGCAGGGACGCCGCTTTTATCCCCGGCAGCTGCTTCTTCTTTCGGGCTCCCACCGCCCGGATTGGGCGGGAGCTGGAGAGGGGGTGGAGACTCCCGGCAGCGGCGTCTCTGCAGGCAGGGACGCCGCTTTTATCCCCGGCAGCTGCTTCTTCTTTCGGGCTCCCACCGCCCGGATTGGGCGGGAGCTGGAGAGGGGGTGGAGACTCCCGGCAGCGGCGTCTCTGCAGGCAGGGACGCCGCTTTTATCCCCGGCAGCTGCTTCTTCTTTCGGGCTCCCACCGCCCGGATTGGGCGGGAGCTGGAGAGGGGGTGGAGACTCCCGGCAGCGGCGTCTCTGCAGGCAGGGACGCCGCTTTTATTTTTAATCTGTGAGATAGGTAGTTTCTGCAGGAACACCTTGGATATCTCTGTCTGTCTCAGTCAGGGAAACCCCCACGGACCCCTATGTGGGCTATGTACCACCAACCCCCCCCCCCCCAAGCTGAGGGTGGCAAACAGGCAGGGTCTCCTATCAACAGATCCCCATTATACACCCCCCCCCCCCTGCAATGATGGCAGTAGAGTGGACCATCAACCCCAGTCCTGTTGGGGAACAGACACCCCTACAGGGCAGTCCAAGCAGCCCCACACACACCCAGACCACAATATCAGACAGACAGTAGGCCTGGATATGCTAAGATGCACCCCACCACTATCTGATATTCCCCTGCATCAAGCCATCAGCCACTGCACGGCACTCCAGCAGGGCACATACCAGCTGTGAACAGTCTGCTGGTTAGTCCCACTGGAAATGCATGCACCCACAACTGGGATGGCAGCACACACAAGCAGCTACATCAGTGACTAGGCCCCAACAGGTGACCCATATATATCACATGAGGGAAGTGCTATGAAGCACTATGGGGGTGCCTAGCCATGCTGCCATCACTGCACAGTCAGGGTGGAGTGAAAGCCCAGCAGCACATACAGAGGTCACCCTGTCTGTGGAGGTGGTGGACGGCCACTACAATGTCCCTGCCAGTGCCCTATGCCCTGTGCAGATGCATCCTGGCCAGCCCACCCTGTCTGAGCTATACCCATGGTACCTTGCTGCTCATTATGCACATCATCAGGCCAAAACTGTGGACAGTGTTTGCAGCCAACACACACTGTATAGACAGACACACACTCCCACACGTATGCCAGCATTGTGCTACTATAGAGGGGTTCAGAATCCTTGCCCACCACACCAGTCCTGGGCACAGTACAGGCATGGGTATGGTATGCAATACCGTTGGGGGTCCCTCCCTAGGGTGGTAAACACTGTCAGGGGCCAGACATGACGCACACACCGCAGACATCAGATAGATTATTATGATGGAGCTCATAGAGCAGACTGTGCGTAACGTAGGGATATCTATCTGCCAGTACTCATAGCAAACGTTTGAGAGCTGTGTACCATATACCCTGGTGTAGGGTGACATTGCTAAGGTATACAAGTGCTGGTATTGGGAGATGCACGCAGGGCCCAATGTCCTGCCTCACCAGGAGGCATTGGCCAATGGGGCCTGTGGGTGTGGGTGTGGGTGTGTCTGTCCCTGTTGGCTGCTGCTGTACGGCAGAGGTTCCCAAATCCAGTCCAGGTTTGCAATACACTGGTTGGGGTTTCCTGCTGTCCCTCATGAATATGCATGAGCTACAGCTACATGCCATGGGGGTGGTGCATAGATATACAGCACGGTTATTTGTATGAGTGGCAGCATGGAACCTGAATGGTGTGTGGTCCTCCAGGACTGCATTTGTGAGACTCTGCTCTAGGTAATGCCCCTGGTCATGGTGTCTGTGCTTGGTGGTGTAAAAGATAGGCGTATGACCAATGCGTATATCCCCAGCAATAAAGGATTGCCCTTACTAACATGGTTTAGTTGTGGGGAAAATATGTGGACAGGATTGGCAGTAGCCCCAACTGGGCTTTGAACTTGTGACCTTTTGCTCCTGCACACACTGTCTGTGTGCACTGCACCACTGTGTTGCCACAGATGTGCTGAATTCCCTGGGAAGTCCATGACTGTACATCCGACAGGGCCTATGTTGCAGTGGACGTGCCAGCCTGCACATGGCTCGGCCACTGTCTTCTGTGGCTAGCAGCCACTGCCCCCTCCACCACCTGTACCCTACCGCCAACATGCTGGCATGTCCGTATCTTGGAAAAGCATATGACCTGATTGAGTTGTGGCACTCCAGGACTGCATTTGGGGGACTTGGCTGTCGGTAATGCCCATTGTTATGGTGTGTGTGCGGTGTTGGGTACAAAATGGGTGTGTGAACCATGCTTATGTTCTCTGCAATAAAGGAGTGTCTTTACTATCTCTGTTTAGTGGTGGGTAAAATATGGGGACTGGGTTGGCAGGAGCCCCAGCTTGGATTTGAACCTGTGGCCCTCTGGTCCTAGAGGTACTGCCTCTGTCTGCTGCACCACACTGTGGCCACAGTGATAGTGCAGTCCCTGGGGGTGGGAAACCTGACCAAAGGAGTCAAAAACCCTGCTCTGCACATTTGTACTGTGGGCTCAGTCACCTTGTCTGGTGACAAAAGTGCAAATAAACCCCTCAACCGACCACGACGAACTGGGGATAAATATAACCAAGCTGGGCAACAGTGATATTAATGGGCAACCATAGCAAACACTCCCAGGAAGGCTCAGAAAAAAGGAAATGGTTTTTGGAAGGGTCTCCGCTCCGTAGCCCCTTCCATACTTCATTTCATTTTTTTGGAGCTTTCCTGGGTGTGTTTCTTATGTTTGCCCATTAATATCAGGGTTCCCCAGCTGACTTCCTATTTTTAATATGTTTGTTTGGGTCTTTTTCTATCTTTATTTGCACTTTTGTTCTGTGCACATGTATCACACTGCTCACGTTTTGCAGGTTTCCCCGGTTTCCCTGTACATTGCTGACGGAAATGGTTTCTCTTCCCTTTAAATGCCCTCTACCGTGAGTGTTTCACTCGGGCTATTTTTAACCTGCAAATTCGTCCCCGATACTGTGCGGGGAGCCTCTCCCCTCCCCTTCCCCGCCCATTGACCCCGTCTCTCCGCCCCTCGGGAGCCTTCCTCCGCCCTCAGAATGCCTTTCCACGCCTCTATCGGACATTTGCGGGCCGGGTACTTGTGCGGGGCACGTTAGTGCGGCGCGCAATTGTGCGGGGCCCACGCGCACTTGTGCGGGGCGTTTAAGAGCATTTCTGAGCGTTTGAGTGCCGCGTTTCCGTGCGCTATTGTGCGGCACGCAATTGTACGGCTTTTAGTAAACATGCCCCTTAATTAATCTCAGGTCCTTAAAAAGCGCTGCTGTCAAAGCAGAGCCGGCAGCTGCACTCACCATCCCCGGGACATCCACCATCAGTCTCTGTCTTCGCTGCACAGCTCCCCCAATTGGGGTAGAGCGCCCGAGCAGGAAATCTTCCACTCAGAAGCTCCTGCCCAATCGGGGCAGTGGGGTACTGATAAAAAGTACCACCAACGGGCATGCCCGCTTCTGAGGGCCTCGCCAGGGAGCCCTTTGGCGTGGCCCTTAGGCATGGACCATGGGCAGGGACATACCACCACACACGAAAAACCGAAGCCAAAGCAACCCTACCAATTGGGAACAGAACAGGACAAAAAACAAGACAAACCAGGAACAAGCACCGGAAACCAAATCATTGAAACAAAGGTACCGCTATAACTATGCCACCATGTTTGATAGCTACATTCCCCTAGACACAATATTATAGCTACATACAGGCAATCTTTGTATATAACCCGAACTACCTAACATTTTTTACCCCCCAGAATCAAGCAACAACAACAGATGACACAAAGAAACAACCCCACAGAAGGCTCAAATCCATTCCCCTCTCTCCAAACCATATCTCAACACCAGATACCACTCTGACACTCCTAATCACCCTGATAAATGCACGCTCAGTGAGGAATAAACTTCCCATGCTCCAAGATCTCATCACATCTCTCAATCTAGACATTTTCTGCATCACCGAAACATGGTTGATGGAATCTGACACAGTACTTATGAATCAGCTAACTCCACACAGGTACAGTCTTTTCAACTGCTCCCGAGCCCATATAAGAGGAGGTGGAGTAGCCATACTAACCAAATCCAAGCTGCACTTCCAAAAATATTCCATAGAAACCACAGAGGAGGCAGACATCATCGCAATCACCAACAGACGACTCACCATATGCCTGGTATATCGTCCACCGACATCCAATTCGGATCTATCAGGCATTCTCAAGCATGTGACAGATGCCACTAACTCCACAAAAGAACAGGTAATCCATGGTGACTTCAATCTCCCTGCAAGAGAAACAAACTGAGGCATTCCATGAGGTAATGAAAGCAATGGAACTGAAACAAATTATTCATGAACCAACCCATCAGAGGGGTAATACCCTCGATTTCATCTTCCTCAACTCACCAGATGCCACGGTAAACAACAATGTAAAGATCACACCTGTCCCATGGTCAGACCACCATCTTATTACCTTCAGAAGTTCATACCAACCATTATTACCCATGAAGGAAAAAGGCCAGCTGTCAAGAAGATTCAAACCTTTCAACAAGGATGAATTCCTACAAGTACTCCCAAAAATAGACTGAATTGAGTGAAATAGCTGAAATAGAAGATCTGACCAGCAATTGGAATACGGTAATCGCATCAGCAGCGCAAACAACGACAACCCGCACAGGAAACAGACCAAGACCGGCAATGGTGAGATGGTGTACCCCCACACTACGGAAATTAAAGACACAGCTCAGACGCATCGAGCGAAAACGGAGAAAGTCAAAGAATGAAAGACAGAATAAACTACATGAATGAGCTCGACACATACCGCACTGAAACAGACAATGCTAAGAGAGCATAACACAAAAAAATTATCATGTCATCAATCAACAACCCGCGTGAGCTGTTGATATTGTTAAGAGGTTAATGAAAACTACTAACACTGTGAGCCAACTCCCAAGCCTACAACCACAACTAGCAGCACAATACAAGCAGCTTCAACAACAACCCAACCTACAACCCATTACAGTAAAAAGTGACCTTACATTAACCACAAACTCTGAATGGGGAACATTCACGACTATCTCTATAGAAAGAATCAAAACAACCATATCAGGACTAAACACCACAACCTCCCCGCTCAACCCCTGTCCGGTAGAGTGGATAAAAAAGTCAAAACATGAACTTAGCGCTGCTCTAGCAACCATAGTAAATGCCTCATTCAAACAATGCAAAATGCCCAACAACCTAAAAACATCCATCATACAACCATCCCTCAAAAAACCTGATCTTGACCCATCGGAACCCACCTCATACAGACCAATAGCGAGCCTACCATTCACTGCAAAGATAATTGGGAAAATAGTACAACAGCAACTGCAAGATCACCTGGAACTGAACAACACCTTGGATCCCCAGCAGCATGGCTTCCGCCCCTCCCACGGAGTTGAAACCCTCATGCTTACTCTCCTTAATATTCTAACCAAAGGGATACAGGCCAAACAGGCTGGTTATGCATTGATTTTTCAGGACATTTCTGCGGCATTTGACACAGTCGCACACAACATCCTCCTGTACAGACTACAAGAGATCGGCATACAGGACAAAGTACTACAATGGTTCCAATCCTACCTAACAGACAACAACTCATTCGAAACCTCTCAGCTACCTCCACACCCTTTCAACAAACTCAAGGAATACCACAGGGGTCATCCCTATCAGCCACACTCTTCAACATCTACCTTCAACCCATCTGTGCAATAATACGGTCTCATGGTATCAACTTCCACCTGTATGCGGATGACATCATGCTCTATGGACCCATTACAACTACCAATCCAACAAATCCAAAACTAATGGACTGCTTCAATGATGCTTCAATGATGTAGGGAGGCGTGGTCTAGTGGTTAGGACAAGGTACTTCAGGCCAGAGGGTCAGGGGTTCAAGTCCCACCTGGGGACAGCAATCTCAGGCCAGAGGGATTGGGATTTCTAGTCCTATAGGCACTCCTTGTGGTCTTGGGCAAGCCACTTAACCCTCCAATGCCCATGTTCCCTGTATGTATTAGTGTGTGTGTCTCATATCCCCTCATGTTAAATGTATCCCCCAATTGACCACTTTGACCCGGTGAAAAGTGGGATATAAATAAAAGCTAAATAAATGTCTCCAAATGGCTACAAGAAAACAATCTCGCCATAAACCTTAAAAAAACGGAAGCGTTATTTTTAGCCAAGGACAAAACCTTCACACACACACACACACCCTACCACCACTCATCACTCTAGGTGCAACTAAAATAAAAGTCCAAACACATGTAAAATATCTAGGAGTCATCCTTGACCAAAACACTCTCATTTAAACAGCAGGTTGCTAAAGTATTATTGAAGTATTCTTCAAAGCAAAGATGGTACAAAGGCTCAGACCACTCATAGACCCTCAAGATTTCCTCACAGTTATGCAAGCAATGACTCTGTCGCACTTGGACTATTGTAATAAGAACATAAGAACATAAGATATGCCATACTGGGTCAGACCAAGGTCCATCAAGCCCAGTATTCTGTTTCCAACAGTGGCCAATCTAGGTCATATGTACCTAGCAGTTTCCCCAAGAGACACAAGTTCCACAATGCTTGTACTGGGTCAAGCATTGATATCTTCGGTCACTTCTTAATAATGGTTTATGGACCTTTCCTCCAGGAACTTGTCCAAACCTTTTTTAAACCCAGCTACACTAACAGCCTTTACTACATCCTCCGGTAACAAATTCCAGAGTTTGATTACACGTTGAGTGAAAAAATATTTTCTTTTATTAGTCTTAAATAGTTTACCCTGTAGCTTCATTGCATGTCCCCTAGTCTTTCTATATTCTGATAACGTAAACAATCGATCTACGTTTACCCGTTCCACTCCGTTCATTAATTTATAGACTTCTGTCATATCTCCCCTCAGCCGTCTCTTTTCCAGGTTAAAGAGCCCTAACCTTTTTAGCCTTTCCTCATAGGAGTATCCTTCCATCCCCTTTACCATTTTGGTGGCTCTTCTCTGAACCTTTTCTAAAATCGCTATATCCTTTTTAAGATACGGCGACCAGAATTGCACACAATATTCAAGGTGCGGTCTCACCATGGAACGATATAGAGGCATTATAATATCTTTTGTTTTATTTTCCATTCCTTTCCTTATCATACCTAGCATTCTATTTGCTCTCTTGGCTGCCGCTGCACACTGGGCCGAGGGTTTTAACATGGTATCCACAATGACGCCTAAATCTTTTTCCTGGGTGGTGGTTCCTAATGTGGAACCTTGCATCGTGTAACCATAGTTTGGGTTGTTCTTCCCTAGGTGCATAACCTTGCACTTGTCCACATTAAATTTCATCTGCCATTTTGATGCCCAGTCTTCCAATTTAACAAGATCCTCTTGCAATTTTAAAATCCTCTTGGGTTTTAACAACTTTAAATAGTTTTGCAATCTACCATGGACTCACAGCCACCACCATCAACCCACTTCGAACTGCCCTCAACACAATGGCAAGAATCATTCAAAAGGTAAAGAAACATGACCACATCACTCCTGTCCTAAGAGAACTCCATATCCTCCCCATGGAAGCACAAATAAAATATAAAACACTGGTTCTAATACACAAAGCTCTTCACCAACAGCCTTCATCTTATCTACAGACATTACTAACCCTGATGAACTCTGGAAGATCAACACGTCAGTCCATGAACAATACACTCATTTTGCCGCATGATAGAACAAAATTTAATCATCAGACATTTAACCGTGCATTCGACCTCTACGCACCCACACTTTGGAACTCCCTTCCAACTCAAGTCCGCTGCAACAATGACCTATCTGCATTTAGAAAGCAGATAAAAACCCTCCTCTTCCACGAGCACCTAGGCTCAACACAGAACAGCACCCAATGAAGTTGTCCAAGGAGGGCTAAGACAAAAGAGAAAGCCAGAACTGTAAATAATCTGTCCTAAGAATATGACTGTAGAGAGAACCAGAAATGTAACCGTGATTGGAGACATCTCGCGAAAATGTAAATATGTTTTACGCCCCCCTGGTAATGGTATACCCCATTCCCTCATGTAATTGCAAACAATGTAGGTGCGAGATGCAGAGCTACCATGCAAATCTGTGATACGTTACCTGGGTGTCACACTTGACCATCAACTCAATTTCAAAGAACACATAAAGAACACCACCAAGTCCATCTACAATAAAATCATGACATTAAGGCACCTAAGACCTTTACTAGCCCCAGATGACTTCAGAACTATATTCCAGACGCTTGTAACTCCACATTTTGATTATGCAAACATCATTCTGCACGGTCTCCCCAAGAGCACCCTCAATCCACTGCAAATGGCGATGAATGCAGCAGCTCGCACGCTCTGCAGCATATCCAGAAGAGATCACATCACGCCCATACTCTTGGAACTACATTGGCTACCGTTACACAGCAGACTTACCTACAAGACACTTCTCCTATCCTTTAAAACAATTAACCGGTTATCTCCCTCATCCCTCACTGCACTCCTCATCTTCACCCCCAACAACAGGCTGAGAAGATCAGCAGCTGCCAACACGCTAACTATACAACTTGAATCTAAAAAATGCACTCAAACAACTAGTAATAGGTCCTTTGCATTTTATGCTCTTAGATGCTGGAATAACCTCCCACCACATATCCGAGCAATCAGAGACCTCTCGCAATTCAGAAAAGCCCTTAAACATCACCTGTTCCTCCTTCACTTCGCCCACCCTAACCTAACACAAACACCTCCCACGCCTCAACTCATTCACCCAAACCCTGTCACTCCCACAACCTGACTTATGATGAAGCACAGAACATTTCCGCCCATTAGGTACATTCACAACGCTCATAAACTAATGACTAATGCATTCTGAATACCAGCTTGTAAGATATATTGTAAATAGGCCCACAATAACCACTGTTATTGTCATGTATATAGTTTTACCCTAGTTTTCAGTCCCAAGTTACCTATCCTGTTACAATGTAAGCATAAGATCACTTGTTCTGATGCAAAGTTTTTGTTATTTGTAAACCGCACTGATACTGAAAAGCGCGGTAAATAAGAGCCGGTAAATAAATAAATAAATAAATCCTGTTCGGAGGACTTCCGGTGGCAATGAGCTGGTAGGACGCAGGTGGAGCAGCTCCGGGGAAACCCCCAATTTGTAGCATAAAAACCCCCTCAAATACTGGTGTGCATTCCTTTCCGGCTTCTGAAAGAACTGGTAAAGGTACTGCGGGAGTGGTGAACCCTACTCGCGTCTTCTACAGCAAGTAGATGGCTTTGAAATTAGTCCGGAAAGAGAAGGGTCGGCTTCAAGAGAGCAAGATGGCGGAGGAGATGCCGGCGAGCCCTGCCACTGATAAGCACCAGGCCATGGTGGTCGAAGTGAGCGCCGCGGTGCAACTCACTCAAGTCAGCCAGAGCATCGGAGACTTCACCGGACGGATGGAGCAAGTTGAGGCAAGGGTCTCGGAGGTGGAGGACTCGCAGCGCACCTTGCAGGAGAGGGTGACGGCCTTGGAGAATCTAGCGAAGCAGCAGCGAGAGAAAATATATGACCTCGAGAATCGGGGTCGGCGGAAGAACCTGCGCTTCGTGGGAATCATGGAGTCGGTTGCGGATAAGGAGCTTACCGGATTCCTGGAGGCCTGGATAGCGAAGACCTTCCCCAACAATGTCACCGGCCTGCTCAAGTTGGAACGCGTGCACAGATTGGGCCTGCGGCAAGATGGAGTTCACCGGCCACGAGTGGTCATCGCTCGTTTTCTGGAATACAGGCAAAAAGAGGAGTTCCTAAGGGCTGCTCGCGGACGACGAAGGCAGCCGGGTGATATATCCCAGATTCTGGTCTTTCAGGACTACTCCGTTTTAGTGAGTCAACAGCGCAGGGCCTTTTCTGCTGTATGTGGGCAGCTGGCTAGCAGGGACCTGCGTTTTGCATTGATGTACCCAGCAAAATTGCGGGTGGACCATAATGGACGAGTGAAATAT